>JAQQZY010000024.1:6141168-6151610 GCA_030068375.1 Ostorhinchus rueppellii | reverse complement strand
TGCTCCAGGTTGTAACCAATACCCTGTAATAACTGTAAGTCGCTTTGGATAAAAAAAGCGTCTGCCAAATGCATAAAATGTAAAATGTAGTGTTGTCGACTGCTTGTGTGATTGGTGTCAGAGAATCCACTGTTTTTCTGTAGGTCTAATGCCGCATTTCCACTACATTGATCTGGCTTGACTCGACTCAGATACCAGGTACGATTCCTGGAGACTGTTTCCATCACAGGATACTACGGACATAAAGTACCTGGTCATCATAGAGACATGGCACGTAACTTCCACGACGTCATCTACAACACCACACAGCTGGCGGCAAAAACAAAGAGGTTCAGGTTTAGAAGTCTAGTTTGTTTTTTTTTTAAATGGTGGGTCGCACATCGATATCACAATGACGCAGAGACAACTCGGCCAATCAGTGGGCTGCAGTGTTCACACGTCACGTTTTGGTATCAGCTTCCCCATTTTGGAACCTCAGCAGAGGTAATACCAAAAAACTCTTTCGCAATGGAAACACAAAAAGGCCAAGTTGAGCCGGTACCATGTCGTGGAAAATGGGGCATAAGTGGCGGGGAAACTAAAGTCTATTCCTAAAAGCAAAACAATAAAAATGATTAGGGTCTAAACATAGTAATGTCTCATCAGAGAGTGAACTTGAATTGATTGTCATTCCAACATTTATTTCAATATAAAGCAGCTCCTTGTTTTGGATAATTCCTTATGGTCGAACTAAAGCAAAAATGAATTTAAAAGTAAAAATGTGGGTGATTTAGCAACACTAATCTGTCAAATTGTCTCCAAATTGTCCCATCAGAGAGATTTGGAATACCATGTTTTGAACCATTACACTTTTTTGAGCAAAAAGATCCAACAAATTTTAAACAAATTATTAGGTGATGATCCCTTTTTTTGTACACCCTGTATATCTAGCATCGCTCTATTTTCTGTAGCTTATTTAAGGTAATTTATTCTCATATGCCGGTAGCTGTCTATCTCTCCTACACTTTCTGTCTGTTTCTTTCAGGCGCCTGCACATTAAAAAAGCAGAAACAGTGGAGGTCCATTTGAATTTCACCCTTAAGGTGTAAACTAACTAAACTGTCTGAGCCTCCGCTATAGAGACTTCCTACGCCTGACCGCCCACGACACTTTCCCAATGAGGCAGTCAGTTTTGGATAAAGGTAGTGTCAAATACAAAGCAACAGTTTCTCTTTAAAGAAAAAGCAAAGAGTTAGAGCCTGTGAAAGAGCAGGGTGTGTATGTGTGAGAGAGAGGCCTACAGGGGTGACCTAGCAGCTCTTTGCTGTCTTGCCACAGCCCTCCACTCGCTGACAGATTTATTGGATACAATAATCGGAGTGTATATCACCCTGCTCTGCTCTGCACCGGCAGCTCCCGTAATTGGCTCTTACACCTGGAATCGACTATAAACATCACAAAGGTTTTATATTTGGGCTAAAAATGGAGATTTGACATTTAAGAGGTTTGCTAGACGTGCTTCGGAGACTGATTGAAGACACTTGGATCTTTTTAATTTTGGCTTTAAACTGAGCAGCAGCAGCGTTCATAGCAACTGTTAAGTGAAGATATTTCCTATCAGTAAGGTGTGATTTTATTCTGACACTTGCTAATTAGGTACTTTTTCAGTGTCTTGTTGGTGCCAAACATCTTTATGGAACATGTCAGGGGTCCTAAGGCCTCTGTTGGACATCAGAGCAGTAAGCAGGCCCATATGTACCCCTGGTGACATTACACCATGGGATGCATTGCTGCGCTGCCAGGATTCCCTTCTGCCAGCACTGGTTGGTTGGTTTGTAAGCCTGGCTGGTTAGCTCTGGTGATCAGGATTCAGGTCACGTCCTACTATGCCCGTTCCTTACAACACAAAGGGCTGATCAGTGATGCTAGGCAGCAGGCGCGGGTATTCACCAACCTAAAACACACTGCAGTGCTGGACGAGCTCGCCGTGCTCCAGACTCAGTGTCTCAGTGTCCCTGTGTTTGCTTGTCTACTGTGCCATGAAATGGAGTGAGTGTGTATGATTGTGCGAGTGGAGTAATGCAAATACCCTCCCTAAGGGGAAAGACCTATTCCAGAGAATTAGGGTATGCTGCCGGATGAATTGGAAACAAGGTTGCATATTGCATTCTGAAAACACTTTGATGCATTTCTAGTTTCGATGGTGGATAAGAGGTTCTACATAAACATGCTAGCTTGTTTTCCATAGTTTAATGCCTATTTCCTTCATCAAGTGTCCCTCTAAGACTCAGGAAAGTTAAAGTTTTTGCTGTTTTACATAAAATAATTGACTTGATTGGAAGCAACATAATGCAACAGTTTTTTTTTTAATGGAATATCCTTTGCAGAGGACAGTTTTGTATTTTTTTTTAATTAAGCTGTGACTCTCTCGTCCCACAGTGGACGACAATACAGTAGCGGAAAAAATGATTTGACCACCCTTGTTTTCTTCCATATCTTGTTCATTTTAATGCCTGGTACTTGTAAAGGCACATTTGTTCAGACAAATATGATGATAACAACAAAAATAGCTCATAGTTTAATTTCAGAGCTGATATCTTTCTATTTCCATGTTTTCTTGATAAGAACCAAAATCACTTCAGTTCTTACTGTAAGGTTAAGTGAAGAAATGTGTTTTACTAAGATGATAAACCACCTTTATATGCATCTATTTTGTCTCACCAACATCTCATATCAAGCAATAATATTCACAGAGGCAGATATTCGTTCTCAAATAATACTAATCTAAAGTGCTCATAGTTATTATTATCATTATTATTATTAATCTAAAGTGCTCTAAATCTAAATAGACACATACTGATTGTATCTGTTAAACTATTGATGGGTGTAGTTGTTGTTTAGCAGCGGGGGTGGGGTGGGGGTTCAGTCCAGGTCCAGGCCTAATTACCACAGTCCCTGACCTTTATCCTGGTTGTCGATCGCCACTATCTCATCCATCCTGACTGTCCTGCCTTTCATCAGTTACAGTAATTGAAGGAGGCAGCATCACAGGATGTCCACAGCCTGGGGTAATTGTGTAAAAACCCTCCTCTTCATTTGTTCTGAGAAATGCAGTTACACACATAAAAAAGAAAAAAAGAGAAAGACAGGCAAATTAAATTCAAGATTTTTCCGATTAAGAAAAAAGCAGCAGTAGCATGGATCAACATAATGAAATCACACAGTACATGTTTTTTTTCCTTCTTCCGGAATAAAAGATAGTCACACGAACGCTCCCTTAGGCTGTTTTCTTTTATTAAGAGCTTTTAGTATAGGCTTACTAATCACATATGTCAAATGGAAGAAAGCAGCCATTCATTCTCAACAATGGGGATTTTACGGCGGCCACAGTGGTGGTGTGTATCGGCTACAGTGAACTGCTTTACTAGTGCTTTCCCTGTTTGTCCTCACTCGCCTGTCTTCACTCCCTCTTCTTTATTTTCTTATTCTGAACTCTCCTTAAAGATAAAAATATCAAAACATTCAAGCACACCCTGATACTGTCGTTATTAATCACAGTCTGGCCAGATGATACCAGGAGTTCACAGTCCGAGTCAAATTTTTCTTCAGGTGTTTTTCTTTTTTTTTTTTTCCCTTGGCTTTAGCCCGAAAATGTTAATGCTTCATTACATTTTATCACACTGCTTGGCATCCATTGTCTGTGCTTGGCCAGTGGCATCAATGTTCCATTCCCATTTGTAACAATGCCCAAAAGTGGGAATTTCTCTAAATGATCTTCTCGTTAGTGCCGTATATTTTCTCCTCTTTGACCATATTTTGTGTGTAGCGGTTGTGTGTGTTCATTGTGTTAAACATGACAAAAACCGAACTACTTTATTCCTGGCAGCAGAGTACGCAGTCCGTCACATCAGTAATACCCAAAGGACTTCTCACACTGATAAACAGGTGGACAGCTTTCCACTATTTGGGGGTCAGAGGATACATTTTTCAAAGTAATGGCACTCCTTTTTAGTATTTTATGATAAACCCACAGCAATAATTTGAGTATCCCTCCCATTTAGAAAAAAATATTAATTTTAATGTTATTATTATTGTTACTTATTGTATTTATTTGCTATTTTTTCTATTATCTTGGCTTTTTTTTATATTGTTCTCTAATACTGCATGTATTTATGCAGTTTAAACATGGTTGTTAATATTTTCTTATAATTGTCATTCCATCTTTTCATGAATTTTTTCAGTGGTTGTTTGTATCTGTTCATGTTTGGGTTGAGTTATGAGTTGTGTCATGGGCAGATGTTCAGAAAGTCAAAAATTCACCTTCCTGTTTAGTGAATGTTTCATTAATGTTCTGTTATTAATTAAAAAAACAAAAAAACAAAAAACTACCTTTTGAAAGAAGCAGGCTGACAGCAAAGCTAAACAGTTACATGTGGTTTTAAAAAGAACATAAAGTAGACACAACACACACCTGGCAGAAGAGTATAATGTGCTGGCATACTGTTAAGCGAAAAGGAAAAAAAAAAAATAAATTGCAATTTAGCTAGCACACCATGCTATGAACAAATAAATAAAAATATCTTTCACACAAGAATATGCTCAGCTGATAGCGAGCTAAAGCTAGTGTAAAACCACCACTTAGATATGAAATTAAGATGAATAATGTGTAATTATAATAATTTATTCAGCGCAGAAAGGCATCCAGCTCAACATTCTGCTGTTGTAATTCTGGACAAGACAAGTAAAAAAAAGAGAAATTGATAAATAATGTAAAAATAATGTCTGGACAGATACTGGTGTACTTACCAAACAGACAGCACAGCAGAACTGTTGCTGTCTCCCTGGGGTGCACAACCCCGATCAGCAGGGGTGAGGCGTTCAGAGACCATAAAATAAAATCGTAATTAACATAATGACAGTAGTCGCTTTTCCATTTGGCTTATACGCAAAACTATACCAATATTTACTAAATGTTGAAAAAACAGAAGTGCTTAATGTATTTTTTTTTCATTAAATCACAAATGCGATTTGTTTATTTATTATTGCGAGATGACGCGAGAAGTCATTCCATAAACATGGCAACGGACGTAAATATCGTGTTGATTTACAGATGTATTCATTATTATCATTATATATTATCCCTCTATTCTGTACTAAATTTTAAAAAATATTCAGTTTCCCAGTGTGTTCTAACATATCACACCGTGTTTCTTTTAAAACTCTTCTTTTTTGCTTGTTGTAATGTCCGTCCACATCCAGGTTTTTTCATTCACATGACTCTACTTGCGAAAAAAAGGTCTTTCCATTGCAGTTTTGTGTAATATACCAATGTCGCAACACCCAAAAACCACGTCTTGCCAACGCAAAACCTTCTAACTGAAACTGTCATTTTTCCAATTGGTAAATTTTTATGTGCAAGTTATATTTGCGATATTTGAGGGTCGATGGAAAAGCGATTAGAGTGAGAGATAGCAAGTGGAATCACACATTCTATACATTAACTTTGTTACATGTGCATCATCCTCTACATTATGAATCAGAATCAGTTCTCTTTATTGTCATTGCGCGAGTACAACGAAACAGAGGTAGAGGCAACAACAAATAACAGTAAGAAGGTGTATATTATTTACATTAGGAGAAATAGAAAAAATAAAAGTATGGCAATAGGAATGTTTGTATATAAATAAATAAATAAATAGATTTAAGTAGTGCAAAGTAGCATGAGAGTAGTGCAAATGAACATTAAAAATAGAGCAAGTGACTTGAAATGATAATGATATGATGTATTAGTTTTCTGATGCCAGTGAAAATATATGTCACAGGCCTTATTCGGAGCATCTTATTTTAGAGCCAAATCGCTCACATGCAGCTGGTGCATAATGATTTTTAAGTTTAGTTATATAGATGTTTTTAGTCACGCAACCTTGGTAAAGAAAACTCTTCAGATATGCACCCCTAGGCCAGCATATATATGAAGTATTAGACTGTTAGTGTGGTGGAGGTATGCCATTAATGACCTGTTACTATGCCCATGGGAAGAAACATTAGACAAAAGGGCTTGCCGGAAACATTGAGCGGGCTACCCCAGCATCTCTGTGGGCAGTCTAAAAATACCACTGTGCTTCTTTCAGATATTGAAGCTGGGTGATGACATGTAGTTGGCAGACCTTCGATCACTTTCCCCAAACTCTCACCAGACATGAGTTTCTTTTCCCATACTGTCACAAATGAAAATCTTTATATGTCTTATACTTTGGAGGGCTGATTTTCTCTTTAGTCTTTCATTAAAAATAACAAATCTAGCTATAGTGGAATTTTTCTTCATTTTCTCCTGGATCAGTGCGTGTAATCATTGCTGTCATGTCTTTTTTGCATGTTGTGTCTTTCTGCATTTTGGAAAAGCCTATCAAACCATGAATGGATCATTATTTGTTTTTAACTTATTTCTTTTGATTCTGCTGCCAGAACATTACCACATGATATCTGTATATGTCCCAGTCATGTCTGGAAATCTGTGAAATGAGGATAAAAATGCAAATGTATGCGTCTTTATAAGAACAAAGCCATTAATACTATAACGCCAAATGTATCAAATTTAATGCATGAATTTTGAAGCCCTTTACATGATCATTTTGATATTTGTTTTCCAAAAAAAACCTGATGTATACAATTAGATACATGCAACACATGGATAATCCACCAAGGGGGCGGACAGATTGTCACGATTACCAGGAGGCAAATCAAATCAAGTGTATTTATATAGCGCCAAATCCTAACAAAAGTTACCTCATGACATATATCCATCAAGTTCATGATGTCTACTTAGTAAATGTATTTTTTTTGTTTCTTTTTTTCAGACAAGTTTAGAAGGAGATGTCTCTTTACCTTTACACATTTCGACTGTCATCTGCAGTCTTCCTCAGAAGGCGTCAGCTGATCGCTTTGAAGTGTCCTTATATGATGTTCTTCCTAGGCGTGGTCAACCTGAGAGGTCTGGCATATGTCAGGTTGACCACGCCCAGATGAGTTCTTAACTACAATAATGTACAAACATACTGTATGCATCTAATATGATTAAACTCAAGGGTCCCCTAAGTTGACCCCTCCTCAACTAAGGGGAGGGTTCCTTGCCAATTTTGACCAAAAACCTTTATTCATAAATATTATCAATGAGTTTATTTAAAGACATACAAAATGAAAATGAACCTCCAACTTGAAACAGCAGCTACACCTGCTCTCGAGGACACACAGTGGAAGGGTCTCATTCAGGTTGTATAACATGTGACTAATGTAAAATGTAGGTCGGCATCTGAGAAAAGGCAAACAACACAGAAGTCATTTTTCCAACTACCCTAGGTTGCTTAACCAGGCTATTAAAACAGTGACAGTCATCCTCAGTCATGTGAATGAGTCAATCAGTAACAGTATGACAGAGGTAATGCTACCCTAGGGGCATTGCTGTTCTTCAGGTATGCTGCAAGAAAACCATGGCCCAAAGGCATGTGTGACAAAAGCGTTTGGGTGTGTGATGGCAGGCATCAGGATCTCTGGAACCATCAAACCAGTGCATGTAAAACAGTCACTATTTATGGCCTTGCAGCTTCCTAAGTAGCCGTTTAGCAACGTGTGATGAATAACGTCAGTTTGAACTATTTACCGTTTCAGTGTTTGTGAGGTCTTTGACAACACAACACAACACAACACCAGGGGGAGAAGACGACTCAAACAGCCAATGGTACTATGGAATGTCAGGAAACTGTTCATTTATCTGAAGCAATAGCGCTAATAGCGCTAGCTAGTATCAGCTGCAAATGATAACAAGCTGAGAAGTCCCACAGCCACACCCACAAATGATGTTTACATATTTGACAGGTCACCGGCGCTACGTCAAAATACACATCCTAATAAATCCCACACAAACACGGCTTTTCTACAGTTACACACAAACACGGGTTATTGTTAGCGTGTTAGCTGGACAGCTAGGTTCATGCTTCATTACAACACAATTCACCAGATCCACTGTTGGCTACAGCGTTAGCCGGTGGCTAGGATGGCTAAGCTAGCCCATGAACAAAAGGTCCAGGAATGGAGCAGCGAGAACCGACTACGGAAACATTACGGCGAGGGAGGGTTTCCCAACAGCCCATATATTCTTACCGAAGAGTGGGACCGACACAAGCCGTGTCGGTGCTTTCAATTTCCTGTAAAATCCGCTCGTGCTCCGTTATACACTCCAAGGTTTCATTCTCCGCCATGATTGTTGTGTGTGTGTGGAGCCTATCACTGCAGCAGGAGGGCATGGGGGGCTGTGTCCGCCAGGGGGCGCTCTGACCACTGCTGTAGTGGTAACAGCTGAGTTACCCTGGTCATCTACAGACTGGGATGAGTCCGCACCACACAGACCTCACTGTAAGGACTACAAGGTGCTAAAACTAATCATATGGGCTTGTTCATTTAAAACCATGAGAAAAGATGTTTTCAAAGTAGGTCTACAGAATTTAGCTAGCAGATAAACAAACAAACAAATAAATAAAACTTAGTTACTGTATTCTGTATCATAGTAATATTATGCCTGGCCAAGTAAACTAAAGTCTCCACCGTTATTTAACTATCGTCTAGATCCTTCCATTGGATAATTACTGCTCTGATTAATCCATTTCAAATCCAAAAAGTTCTTTAACCCTTGAGCTGATGCACTGAGTAGCTTCTCATTTCTTGGGCAACTACCATTTTACTAATTATTGGACACCACCAGGATCCTTTGGGAGCATCAGGCTTGTGAAAGAGTGGTTCAGGACTATGAGACGTCATTTTCATACATGAAACGATAAACCCAGAGTCCAGACCTGAACCATACTGAGAATCATTGGGATGTGATAGAGAAGACTTAGCTCAGCTCCAACTTTCCATCATCAGTATGCTGTTTACCACTAGTGAAATAAATATAAACAGATGGGCATTTGACAAATCACAAAACAACCATCAGTTACATGTAGGCTATTGTAGCCTGTTAATGTTCAAATAATCCATATTATAAAAGCCAAGGGGCCTCTGTGTGCATGTGTGTGTGTGTGTGTGCATGTGTGTGTGTGTGTGTGTGTTCTGGGATTCGCAAAAAATCTGTGCAGAGCTGACTGCTGCAGTTTGTCATACTAATGTACTTTCGGTCAAGAGAGACAGTAGTGAAAACAGCAAGTTGATAGAACCAATATTTGAGGAAATATTAGTAATTTTGGAATACAACAGCCTTATAATCATGTTGCTATGCCCACAAAGCTTTGGCGACAACTGCTGGATGAATGTGGTACAGCATGCATGAATACACAACATCATAAAAATGACGTTATGTAGAACCTGAGGATCCACACAGGTCAACGCACTAGTTAAAATATAAAGGTACAGGGATTAATATTTGCATTTTATTTTTGCTATTTGTATTTTAAACAGCTTATTACATTCAATGACATATTTTCCATTTAAAAAAAAAAGGATAATAAATGAAGTACACTAATAGCCTGTGAGTGACTTTTTAATTGTATTTTATTCAGCTTAATTATGGGTTTTTCCAGGTATATGGTGACTTTCATGTCTATGATTTACTCTATCGTATTTTCTCTAAAGTATACCAAAAACTTCTAATAAATGGCTTCATTTATATAGCTACATTTGATTTCATCACTTAAGCTGAGATATTTAAATGAATATATGCATACAATGTTATTGTGTCTTAAGTGCATCTGAATCAACCTCAATAAAACATCTACAGTTTATTCCATGACATGATCAAACTTGCCCAAATCTGACACCCTGCCTTTAATTAGACATCAGTAGTTTACCTTATGGTCGTCCCCAAGGGTAGATCCACGGATTCCAGTTCTGCAAAAATACTACCAAAGGCTTTCTCCTCCTCTTTGCTGTCATCTTCATTTGGACCGGGGGGGTCAGGTAAAGCAGTGTACACTCTGTCACGCAACATTTACAGTTAGTGGCTATAAGGCCTAAAAATGTGTGAAGACGGGACACCACTATATATATGTATGTGTACGTGTGTGTGTGTGTGGGTGTGGGTGTAGTGATTCCAGAACACCTGCTATGGTCAGCAGAAACAGAGGAAGCAACAGGAAACCGAGACCTTGTGATTCACTGAACTTTGAAGCAAAAACCGTCCAGTTTCCAACATTTACTGTATGAACTGCAAAGTCTAAAGAAATATATTGGCTGAAGAGAAACAGCAGAACGGGTCAGTACAGGAGGGTTTACAGTGTATAAATGGGAACTACGAAAAGCAACGTCAGCGATAGTTATGCACTAAAAGCCTGTGAGATTTACAACAGTGACATTTTCCTTTTTCTTTTTCAAATGGAATTATGCATATTCTATAAACTCCTCTCCATAAACTGTAAATGCTCTGCTTGGCTCTGAATTCTTCATTCATTCAACTCCACAGGTCCATGTTCAACCCT
>JAQQZY010000024.1:6013592-6029569 GCA_030068375.1 Ostorhinchus rueppellii | reverse complement strand
GAAACAAGTTTTTGATAAACTATGAAGTTATTTATGTTTTCTTGTTTTCATGACAGGTGGTCTAATACATTTGTTAACCGTATACAATGTGTTCCATCGCCCCAGCACATGTGTGTGTATGTGTATGTGCGTCTTTGTAGATGAAATAGGTGGGCCATAGTTTCCATGGCTGAGTAGAAAGGAGGCTGTGTGTGAGAGAGGGAGGTCTTCTGTCTGCACGGTTTATCCAGGGGCTTACACTACTCCTCAGCCAGTGTGATTTACTTGGCCGTGCTTCTCAATCCTCTTCTATTACTGCAGTGCCAGCCTAAGAGCTTCTGGTTTGTCTTAGCGTGCTGTGCAGCTATGTGTCTTCATATGCTTTCTCTCTCTCTCTTTCTTTACCTCTCTCCAACTCTGTCTCCTCATTCCTGGCTCATTTCTTGAAGTCTGCTTCCAGATCAGTGCAAGGTTCAGCTGATTAGCCTGAGCAGCAAAGCTTTAGCAGCCCACAAGCTGTTGTGTTTCTGAACACAAGCCATGAGTGGAAATTTTGTAAATACAGCCACAGTGTGCCAACTTACAGTATGTTGCCCAATTGACTGAATGAAGCTGCATTACCCATTGTACAAATCTTCTTGTTCAAGCTAATTATGGCTAAATCCAGACATTTACATTGTCGACATGTGCACTAAATGTAAAAGGTTGTCCTTAAAGGGACCGTACCAGTGAATTACGCCTTTAAAATCACTTGTATTTTTAATTTAAACAGGAAATATCCCATTGAGAGTAATATACAGACTAATGTGATTGCAAGTAATATAATAGCATAACCCTTTCACAATAACATGTGGACAAAATGAAAATTAAGAGTAATATTAACCCATAAAGACCCAAACCACCTACTGATATGAAATATTTAATAACCTCTGATCCACTAAACCTAGAAATACATGTAAATAATTGGTGTAAAATGCAGTTTATCATGATAGACTTTGCTGAAAAAGTCACCTTTTCTTCAGTTTTCTCTATTTTTTTATATAATAATTCTCAATTTTACTCTGAGCTTTTATGAACGTCTACATCAGGGGTGTCATACCATACATAGCACCGGGGTGAGAACCGTCCCGCCAAAGGTTCCAACCCGGCCCGCAGGATGAATTTACAAAATTAAAAAATTGCACTGAAGACATTAGATATTGCAGTTTGTCAAGGGTGTCAAATTGCATTTTGAAAATATTTACATTTAGAAACTATTGCCACAATAAAATGTGAATATCCTGAACAATTATGAACAACTTCAACATTTTTTAAGAAAAATAGGCACATTTTAACAAAATACTAGCTTCACTGTGATCTGTACATTGTGTTTGTAATAAGCTGAGACATAATGTTATTGAAACTTTACTTAATTTTCTTAATAAATGTCAGATTGTACGTGGTAGTTCAGGTTATTCATATTTTCACATTAAAACAAACTGAAAAATGGGGATTATTATGTAAAGGTTATTATGTCTAGTATTTTACTGGTCTCCCTGTGACCCTGTAGTGAGGAGAAAACGGGTTCACAAAATGAATGAATGAATGAATTTCACTGGTCCAGCCCATTTCAGATCGAATGCGGCCCCTGAACTACAATGAGTTTGACACCCCTGCTCTACATGATCAGTAAATTACATGTAGGAAAATACAAAGATCCAGACACCTTTCTTAAAATTCATAAGGGACTTGTCTGGATAGACAATAGAGTTGTGTCTGTCAAGTGTATTTTGTTGCACTGGGAGTGGGTGCTATTAAGTGGGTGGGAGGTGGGGGATGGTAGGGATTGTTTTGATGTGTGGGTGTTGTTGTCTGTTCTTATAAAACAATGAAAATAACAATAACTATATTTATTTTTTCAAAATTGTAGGAAAATACATGACTTTCACCACAAAAAAACATAAAGTGCAGAAGTTAGTCTTACAATAAATGGTGATAAATCACATAAGGACGGTTAAATATAGAGAAAAATACATTTTGGAACTGCAACAAATACCACAGTGGGTTCTTATAGGTTAAATGTGAAAATTCATTGATGTGGTCCCTTAAGGCTAATAATGCATGTCCTGATTCAATAGAGCTTGGTGAAGATCACAGCTCCATGCAGGATTTTAATGCAGCTGCTTTATGCATAGCTCCTCCACCGCCCACAGTCCCACCACTCGGGACAGTTTTGAGTATCAAGAGCCTCTTCCAGGGTCTGGACCCCTTGCAGCGACGGAGAGGTTCAAGCAGTGCTTCGTCTGAACTCTCCTCTGCCTGCTTGGCATGGGGTCTCGCTCCTCCGCCGCTCATGTTCTTTATGTGTTTGTGTTGGACGCAGACATGGAAAGGCCCTCAGTTGGTGGCAACAAAAGTGAATCTACACAGGGAGAAAGAAGGAGATTAAAGGGAGAGTCAGAAGCCCTCAGATGTGCAAATGTCTATTATTATCCTCTTGGGCTGTTGGTTTTTGACCATCGCTTCCAAACTAATAATTTCTTTCTGCCTCTATAATAATTTATATGTTTTTCCAAACTAGTTTACAGTGTGATTTTAGGACAGGGAAGGCTGGTAAATGGTCAGAGGATGGAGATGTGCCTAAATGTGTCGAGTAAAATGTCTAAGTAAAAGTATTTCAGTGTGTGTTACAGTGAAGTACATGTGCGTTTACACTGACAGGAAGAGAGAAAATAGAACTGTAAAATCACACAAACGTACGGACTCATGAGTAGATTCCTATTCAAACCACATCTTACGTAATAATGTAACACACCGTATCTGAAAAATTACTTTGTATAACTGGCATGTCATAAAGTTAGACATGTCAATTTTTGCACATTTAGCTTATAAGTCGTATAAAGTGTAGAAATTGGTTTGAATTGATAGTATTTTAACGCTAATAAAGACAAACTGGTTGCAAATGACGTATATCAGGTGTGCTGCAAAAACAGCGCTGCCCTTAGGGAAGAAGTCTGTGTTTAGTGTAGCATGGAAAATATCCTTTAAAAAATGTAATTGTGGGCTTGAGACAGATGGAACAGCTGCGGTTTAATATCGGGCTGTTGTTGAAAATGCAATTTGTTTGTTGAGTCATTGGTCATTAACATCGTCGTACTTATCAACAGCAGCTCCAGTGTTGTGATTAGTGTGTGTGTGTGCGTGTGTGCGTGCGTGCGTGCGTGCGTGCGTGCGTGTGTGTGTGTGCTATGAGGTTAATAAACTCTCCAGACAACAAGATGTCAGCATAAGAAGAGTCACTGGTTAAATTGCTAATTTGAAAGAAAATTGTTTTTCCTCGAGGCTTTATTTTTTTTTCATTCTTGCTCTATTTTTTCCTCTTCATCCCGACACTCGGATTAAAACCCAAGCATTCATTCACATATTTGGCTTCCATTGTCTGCGCTCTCACAAACCCACAGTCAGACGGCCTTAGGAGGCCCTGTTTCTCCTTCGGTCATGGTTTGGCAACTCTCCAGTCCTTTCCTAATAATGTGTTTATAAATGTGATAATGATATTATAGAATTAGATTGGTGCATCTGTTTTCTCGGAAGGTTGTGCTTTCTAAATATTATGCTGGCAAACAAACATATGGTTGTGGTTGGACGTGAAACCCACATTTATAATCTCAGGACAAATTCAGCAACTCAGATCTGTGTTTGGATCGTTGTTGGAATGTAAAATACGTCTTTGGAACAGAGGTAGAAAAAAAAATCATACACTGAGGAAAAAAACCAGCAGAGGCATGTCCGTGTGTGTATGTTATACATTTCCACACATTACTGCATCACAAACAGTCATACAAACCTAACTGTGAGCACTGAAATCTGTATTTTTGTTCGTTCACTATCTTAGTTACACAGATCTCAGATTAGTTTAATTGTTAGTTTCAAGATTGCGACTCATCGAACACGTCCTTGAAGTCAATTTTCTTTGGAAATGATGTTGCAATTTTTATATGATTTATGGACTAGTCACTGAAATTTAATAAATCTGTAGCTATTTTGATGAACTGCCAAGTTGTTTTAGGGGATAAAGCCAACTTTTTGCTAATAGCAGCTTCTCAAATGTGAGGTTTGAGTCAGTGAGAAGAGTTAATGTTTCTTGCTTGGCAAGCGAAAATGAAATGTGATGAAAAAAATTGTTGTTATTGTGAATTTCCTGAGAATTTATAGACAAAACAGTTTATCCAGCAAATAATCCCCCTATCCATCTGTAAATAGAGTAATTGTTCGTTGTTTTCTGTCTTCATTGTGTGTTGATATGAAACCAGAAAGTAAATGAGGCATTCAGTGATAGTGAATTAAAAACACCAAACACACTCACTCTGTGTGTTTGTAGTCTACTGACCCTGTTGACCTTTTTAAAGAAAGCTTTGCTTTTATCTGGAACCACGTGGATGATGATCCCTTAATAAACCTCGACAGTCTAAATGAAACCGTGGTTCCAGTGGTCTGCCTTTCTTTGATCATTACGACTTAAGGGCCTCCACAGCCGGCTGTCGTTGACTCTGCCCTTGACTTTGTCAAAGTTAAACTGTTTGCAATGAGACGATTGTTACCATGAGTGAAAAGCATGCAGCTGCGGATCGTAAAGGTGATTTCTGAGTATTAATAACAGGAAGTGCTATACGATAGAGGAGCCATGACTTTGTGTGTAACAGTAGGCACAGCAGAGGATTATGAAAAGATAAAGAGCATAATATAGGACGTTCCTGTGTTCACGGCAGGTTTTATGTCCTCAGGAACTAGGTATTTCTGCTTCCTGGGACTCATGCCGTTAAGCCATCTGCTTAAAAAAGATCCATTTTTGTTACAGTATGGCATATGCAGCATGTTTTGGTATGTATGCCATCCAGGTTACTGCCCTGTTTACAATGATAGGGATTAAAATGTTTCAGTTTCTATCATTTCTCAGTCATTTCCTGTATCTGTGAACAACCCTGATCATAAATCTACAGTTAACCCTGTAAAGCTTGAACCATTAAATCATTTGTAGAAAATTCCAGTTCTTTGAAACTGGAGCCTTTATTGGTTGTTTTGAACAACCCAAAACATTTTTTTTTAAATATCAATTTCCATGTATGAGTTTCAATTTTTTTTTTTTTATCATATTTGCTACATCAGGTCTCAATGCTCAAACATTATTATTTTTGAACAAACAAAAACATAATGTAACACAAACATGTCTAGTAAATTGGTTATTCCTTTTCAAAAGTGCCAAAGTTCTGCCTCCTTCCTCATTAATGACAGTCTTCTAGTGTCACTGGAAAGGCCTCTGGTAAACAAATTCCTCCCCCTGGTGGATTATCTGTGTATTGCATGTATCTAATTGTATGCATCAGGTTTTTCAAGAAAAAAATATCGCACTAATCATGTAGAGGGCTTCAAAACCCATGTACCAAATATGATATGTTTGGTGTTATAGGGTTAATATACTATATGTCCACACCACCTTGTAGAACTTCTCATTCACTTGCTATTTGGGATTTGCTAGTTTTTGACAATAATTATCACAGTAAGTGTCAAATAAATATGTCAAGGAGTTTTAAAGGCTGATTTTTCTTCCTGAGTGAGAGTTATAGGAACCAAACAGTATCTTAGGGTTTATTTATGGTCAGAACATTTTTCGTGTTTTCGTGGAACTAGAGATAGAATATTTCAAACAATTTTAACGATAAAAAATGAACTTTCTCCTTCAATCTCCTCGGTGATAAAGATTTTCAACTACATCCATTTAATGGAAATGATGACATACAAGCTCCGCCTACAACAGCACAAGGGTGTAAAGAACTGGAAAAAATGGGACTTTTTCATTCAACGTGGGGACAGTAAACGGTATGCAAATGTCTGAATGTACCTGTGACTATTTCTCATTTCTATTTTTGTTTGTTTTGTGTCCTGTATTAAATCAATAAAGTATTAAAAAAAACAAAAAAAAACAAAAAGAACTTTGAGGGCAGTGGATAGCACTCGTGCCTCGCAGCAAGAAAGTCCTGGGTTCGACTCCAACACCAGTCGATGGGGGTGGGACCTTTCTCTGTGGAGTTTGCGTGTTCTCCCTGTGTCTGTGTGGATTCTGGTTTCCTCCCACCATCCAAACACATGCACTGATAGGTTAATCGGCTAATCTAAATTGCCCATAGGTGTGAATGTGAAACGGTTTGTTCGTCTCTATATGTCAGCCCTGTGATGAACTGGCAGCTTGTCCAGGGTGTACCCCGCCTTCACCCTGAAGTAGCTGGGATAGCCTCCATGTGACCCTAGTGAGGATAAAACAGGTTCAGAAGATGAATGACTGAATGAAAATGAACTTTGAGTATTATTAGGTACGAAAACTCCAAAGCATTTTGCGTCGATGATAATGTAAACAAAATGAACCTAAAGAGGAAATAAAAGGGATTGTTGCAAAGATATGAAAGTATATGATGACATTTGTTGAGCCAGTCCCTTTGTCCATAGAGTGTCTTTTTGAGCAGCATTGGTTTCTTAATGGTTTTCTCCAGGTGCTCCACATCCTGACCTTAACATTCAATTAAAGCAGAAAATGCTCGCCGTGCACAAAGATGTCATCAGGGGAACGATCCCATCAGATGAGGAGGCTGGAGGATATTGGATCTTTTCTCATCCCTCACACTGTTTCCTTGTGCTGTTTTCCCAGTGACCCATGAGCACCAGTAAACACAGAGGGTTCAAGGCCTCATCTGAAGCCAGCAGCAATAAAGATGAGTAATGACCGCCTCTCTCTCTGTTTTCCTTTTGCAGACAAGCCAGCCTAAATGAGGCAGCCGAGAAATATTACGGACAAGCTGCAAGCCTGAGACCCAATGTGAGTACGATCCCGACTACCTAATCATCCCCATTACTATTTAGCGTGATGGGCAGCGCGCAATCACAGTCTGGGTGGCTTTTCAGTAATCCCATTCATATCGCTGCCCGGCCTGACGTCTCACAACAGCCTTCACTGTCGGTGGGTCTGACAGAAAAATGAGAGTTCAGTTTTTACTAAGCTCAGAGGTTTGTTTGCGCAGCATCCATCACCAACTTCAAAGTCGAGGCCAAGACAAGTAGATTGAAAAGAATAATGATAATAACCCTCGGTGAAGGGACTTTGACATGTTGAAAACGAATGGGGGTCCAGTGTTGGTGAGCTGTGCCAGGAGGGTCGAGTTGTTTAAGAGAAGTCTGCAATGGGAGCAAAATATGTTTGGCATGCGGTTACCTTGTTTGTTCCTGTGTTTTGATTCGACAAAATCATTTTTGGATTAATGATCACCGTATATCTGGACAATGTTACGTGGACAGTAAAGTTTGGTTCTGCAAGCACGCGATGCTGGCGTAATATATGCAAACAATGACAAACAAAAAGAGAACTAAAAGGTTAGTATAACAAAAGTATAAAGTTTGAGATTTCCTCAGAAAGCATGGCACTCGGCTCCTGTTCCTTTTGTTATTCTTGGTGTCATTGTACCATTGAACTTGGCGAGACACGGTGAAATTTTAACCTCTAATTAAAGCCAAATGTGACGGGGCCTAAAAACCTATTCCAATTCAAATATATGCAGTGTATATACTTAAAATACTGTCAAAGAAATAGAGAATTTAGAGGAATTTTCTGATTTTTGTAGTATGGTGTATGAAAACAAACTTGAAGAGGGTACGGTTCATTTTCTTATGCTTCATTTATCAACCCGTAAAGACCCAAACAGCCTCAGGCGACCAAAACCATCTACTGATCTGAAATGGTTAATAACTTCCGATGCATTAATCCTGTACAAATCTTCTTGCTCAAGCTAATTATGGTTGAATCCAGATATTTACATTGTCGACATATGCCGTAAATAATAAAGGTTGTCTTTAAAGGGACCGTACCAGTGAATTCCGCCTTTAAAATCCCTTGTATGTTTAATTTAAACAGGAAATATCCCGTTGAGATTAATATACAGACTAATATGAATGCAAATACAATGATAGCATGATAACCCTTTAACGATAAAATATGGACAAAATGAAAATTAAGAGTAATATTAACCCATAAAGACCCAAAACAGCCACTGGCAAGCAAACCCACCCACTGATATATCATGTTTAATAACCGCTGATCCACTAAACCTAGAAATACATGTAAATAATTGGTGTAAAATGCAGTGTATCATGATGGACTTTGCTGAAAAAGTCACCTTTTCTTCAGTTTTCTCTTTTTTTGTATATATATATATATAATATTCCTCAATTTTAATCTGCGCTTTTATGAATGTAAATAATTGGTGCAAAATGGAGTTTGTCATCTTTTCATGGTCATCACGTATGACCCATTTGGGCGTTCAGAGATTCCGTAGTTACCGTGGAAACACCATCGTCTTCTACAACATTGATTCACCAGTAAAACCAATGGAGTTGGATCAATGACACTCAATGGAGACACTTTTTTTATGTTCAATTAATAATACGTTTTGTGAAAAGTTCACTTTTTCTTCAGTTTTCTCGATTTCCGATGTAATAACCCTCAAGCTTTTAGGAACATCTACGTAATCAGTAAATTTAATATTGAAATATATAACAGATTTTCACTGGAAAAATGTAAAACGTAGATGATTATTTCATGGTACTAAATGGTGACGAATCATTAAGAATTATTAAATATAGAAAAACAATCATTTGGGAACTACCGCAATAGTAACAGTGGGTGTTTATGGGTTAATATAACATGGTTGACTTCTAGTAAACAGAGCGACAGAACATATGAAGGCTGATCACTACTCCTTAGATTCCCATTTGATGACAGCGGTAACCCATTAGATAAAAACCAAGCAGTGATGTGACTTGGGGATTTCAGGAAATACATATAAAAGTCATCTGGCCCATGTAACAGCCATGTCCCTTTCACACCAGGAGGCTGTAAATGTTGTGTAAACTATGGAAACCTCCCTGCTGTGAGGAGATGGTGTTGAACACTGTGAAACCTACTGTCATCCTGACTCCCAACAAACCTCTGAGGCTGTTTGTGTCCCTCGAAGCCCTTCCATTTCCTCTATTTCCAGGGTTCAGATCAGTGTAATTTTCACATGACCGTTCCTTGGCATCTGTAATTGTATAAACATGCATTTAATGTCCAGTTACAAACACAGAACCACTGCTCTGACCCTCATTGGTCACTTTTGCTTGGATGTGTTTTGCCATGTATATTGCTTACAGCTGATGCACAATTATAATTTAGAATCTTCATCCGTCTTCTTCTACCATTATCCTTTGTTCTTTCCGATGCGACTTGACTTAAGCCATGTATGCTGTCCATCTTCATTTGTCATTTCATGCTTTACTGCAGCTTGACTCCTCACTCAGCAGAGGCACTGGTGTTTTATATTAAACACATATGTCTGCATGTGCTGAGAGAGAGCGGACAATTTCCTTCTATTCAAGGGATTTAGTCCCTTAGTCCTCCCATTCCCTATTTCTAACCGAGCTTAATCCTATCAGATGTTCCCCTTGCATCGGTCGCCCTTTGCAACCTGTGACATCTGACCATTGACCATCCGAAAACACTGCGGTCAGACCGTTCCCCACACATTTTACTCTCACAATTTTTACAGCACATGCTGCTTTACAGTCTTGGCTAATGTGCTCAACATCTGGTAGTTCCTCTCTTGCTACATGCCAGTTTTGGGAAGGGTAGGGAGGTAGAGAGGTTACAGAGCAGCAGGAAATGAGGAAAAATGAAAGCTTTTTGACAAGGGAATGTTTTTCGGAGTGTTGCAAGGGCAAAGAAGTATGCAGGACTTGGGGTATAAATCAGAAAAATCTCTATATGAAGCAGGGGGAGAGGGATACGTGAAGAAAGGTGGGAGCCTTTTGGGTAGAGCTGAAATAATAAACTAAGATCTGGAATGCGCAAAGCCTTCATAGGTTGAGATCCGTGTCATCTGCTTTGCCGTTGGATCAAGAATCAAATGGGAGTCTTGTAAATTTCCAAGAATGTTGTTCAATATTTCATGCTACAACACTTAGTTTACAATATTGATCCTCGAGGACCAGCTCCAAACATGCTCGCTTCCCCCTGTGCACCAGATTCGACACTGGCTTCCACTACAATGTGACAAAAGACTTTCAATATATTGTTGTACCGCGTGAGATCACAAATACACTGTTGTGCCAAGGGCTAAAGAGAAGGAATTAGAGAAGCTTGAACTGTCAGTCAAACATTCCTGTGTACGGCTGCCAGCTGCCAAACCCACACATGTGAAGAGGAGTACTTATTACTTTTCCACGGGGCAAGCAGATTATTCTTTGTCAGTTTTCATTCTCGCCTTCAGTAGCTCCCCTGACTCGATTTATCCTAAGCCGTTGTACCTCCTGAACTCACAAACCTCTTCCAAACAGACCAAGCCAAAGGGGATAATTGCGCAGGATCTCAACCAACTTTGCTTTAATTTTCCAATATACACCTACAGCTACATGTCACCATGCTCGGCGGGGGTTACCGTATTTATATGTGACCTTTTCCTCTGTCACTTTCACTTATGCGAGCGTATATAAACAGTTGGAATCTGGCGAGCATTTTCCTGACTTGTAAAAACCCCTAAGTTCCAAATTGATCCCCTAGCGTTATTTTGTGGTGCGACCTTAAAATGGGGGGGTCAAACAGACGGTAATTTATTGCTCAAACAGCCTCAGAATTACCTCGACCATTAAAGTCAAGAACCTTGGCTTCTCCCGTGGCTAATAATTTAAACGCAGAGTGAAAACGTTGATTTTGTTTTGCTAGGGGATTATTGTAATTGCAAAATGTGCACCATAGAGACGTCGGTATCTTGTAATTTAAAGCTGTTCATTTTAAGTCAAGAGAGCAGCAGTAGATGTATCGGTCAAACCACCCACTACTTTGGCCGGTGCATCTGTGTGATTTATACTTGGTGCTCAGAGAAGAGCCGTATCCATGTTGAGGGACAATAGGATCTTCTACCATGTCTTTGCTTTGTAATTTCGAATTCCCCGATGAGAAATACAGCTGCATGGGACATATTGTTCTCATCGAGATACTCATCCATGAAACATCACTCCAACCTTGAAATAGGAAAAACAAAGACATGTTTCAAGGTTATTTAAGTCTACAAATCAATGGTGGAACAAAGGGGTTTAGTTTATAGTACCTACAGTCTTGACAAAGCAATAAACTTTCTAAAAGTGTCTAAGTTGAATAATCTGTCTGACAACATGCATCTGTGGTTAGTTATTGTCTGGCATGCATTACAGTATGAGGGTTTTAAAACCAAGCTTTTCATAACTTCTCGATGTAGAATCATTTTTAATTAAATATAATAAAAAATCATTGACCTATTGCATCAACATCTTTGTAAGCCATTTATTTCTTGTGCTTTCTTCAGCTGAAGTGTTTTTATTATTGGTATGGCCATTTTTTTTAATCATTGCTGTTGTTATGAATGGTTTTCATTTCCACACATTCCTTGTAATATTCCACAGATTTCTCATAACATTCATAGAAAAACACTTTGTTGTCATGGAAAGAGTGTTTTTCTGAGTATTACTCCTGATTAGTTATTAATCACAAGAAAGAAGTGATGGTTTATTATACAGCACATCAGTAAATGTCAAAATGCCATAATCGTGTGGCATTCCATGTGGCAATGATGTATGGGGGTGATAATTGTAGGAAAAAATCACAAACAAGGGCTCGTGATTGACCGTTTTTACTGCGACTGTTTCTTTTCAACATTCCATGTTTCCTAGGAATTACAATTATGGGAATTACAATACTCTGTAGCAGCAAAACAGTAGCTTTTTAACAGAAATAGACATTTTTTTCCACACCTCCAGCTGGAATGGGGATCAGATGTGGCCCCTCCCTTGGCCTGGATACATCATGGTCATACTGTGATTGCGCCCCAGACACTTTTCCTGTACTTATATCCTCATGACTCATCGGTCACGCCGATGATGACTTTGCCCCTTGGCACCAGCGCGGATACACAGTATGTTCATCTGGATCCACTTCAAAGTGGCGGTGGCTCTTTCTGACATCTGTGGTCACAGAAAAGACACAAGGACACGCATAGAAACATGGATACCAAACTCCAAACACTGCACCACAGTCTGGATGATGTGACAAACAGGAGCCCATTGCGTGTCTGGTCTGCTGTGTATACCTTCTAAATGAGACGACCAAACACCCTTTTATCTTAATGAAAGGGGATGGAGTTATTTTCCAACATTTTGTATTAATTATCCCCTCAGATTCACAGTGATAACAATATTCACTGAAATCTCTGATGATGAAGTTAGAGCTCTTAGCATCTGTAAATAATTTCCTTGTTTAGAGTCTAGTGTCCGATAAGTACATTGTTCATGAACTGTTTCATGTGGCTGTGTGAAAAAATATATACATGGAAAATTTACTTCCAAACATGAGTAAATTATGTGTGGATACATGTCATTTGCTTTAATTATCTCTCCAAAAAATAAAAAATAAATACTCGCAAGGCCATAAATAAAATGTATTGTATGTGCTTTATATGCATTAAATGTGTTCTTTAGTATTAAACATTAAACCTTTTATATGGCATACATATAGGGAAATACTCTGAAATTCAACATTTCAAACTTTGTGTGTTATTTGAGGATACAACTTCATTACTTTTGTGAAAATTTCCCCCCAAAAATGGTCATTGTTATGTAGAAAATCAAGGTCAATGAAGTTACCATATTTGGTTCCTTACCCATAAGGAGCAAAAAAAAAAATCCAAGAAGTGTTTATAAAGAATACAAGAAAAACACATGTAAGGTGAAAGGAACATGTGTTTTAGAACATTACAACAACATTCTTGTCATGTAGAAAATCAAGGTCAATGAAGTTACCGTATTTGGTTCCTTACCCATAAGTGGCAAATGGGGGAAAAAAATCCAATAAGTGTACAGTATATAAAGAATACCAGAAAAACACATGCAAAATGAAAGGAACATGTAGTTTAGAATTTTAAAACATGATCACATTCTTGTCATGAAGAATATCAAGGTCAGTGAAGTTACCATATTTGGGTCCTTACCCATAAGGAGCAAAAAAAAAACGCAATCCAAGAACTGTATATACAGTAAAGAAACAAGAAAAACACATGTAAGGTGAAAGGAACATGTATTTTAGAACACTACAACAACATTTTTGTCATGTAGAAAATCAAAGTAAATGAAATGACCATATTTGGTTCCTTGCCCATTAGTGGCTTAAAAAAAAAAAAATCCAAGAAGCGAATATAAAGAATACAAGAAAAACACATGTAACGTGAAAGGAACATGTATTTTAGACCATCAGTGCTGATCCAGACCCCTGTCCACATCCACATTCACCCTTTGAACATCAGTCCTTACATTAGTACCATTACTTCATTACATTAGTACCATTACTTCATTACATTAGTACCATTACTTCCTGGTACCTAACACAGCAGGTCCACTCACTGTTCATGCACAGGTGGACCTTACAGACCCTGGAGACCACATTGGACCTCAGATTATTGACTCACTGTCTTGCAATGTGTGTGAAAATGACCAAAAACAGTC
This sequence comes from Ostorhinchus rueppellii, assembly GCA_030068375.1. Taxonomy (NCBI): domain Eukaryota; kingdom Metazoa; phylum Chordata; class Actinopteri; order Kurtiformes; family Apogonidae; genus Ostorhinchus; species Ostorhinchus rueppellii. The sequence goes on along the minus strand of JAQQZY010000024.1, from coordinate 6,016,003 downwards.
ACTTGTCTGATAAAGGGTTAATCGTGTGTAAATGCTCATTATACATGTGATCTCTCAGTGGCTGCTTCTCCCACAACTGCATCCCCTTTTCCTTGTTACGTTCACTTCTTATTGACATGGTATGAGAGTTGTGTTGCTATTGTTAAACGGAAACAATGCTGTGCAGTGGAACGAAGCTTTAGGCTTGCCTGAGGTGGGCTCACTATGAAACCATTCTTATCCTAAAATGACTAAGATTTTTTTTTTTTTTTTGGTTTCAGTATCCTGCAGCCTTGATGAACCTGGGGGCGATCCTCCACCTCAACGGGAAACTGCATGAGGCTGAAGCCAATTACCTCCGAGCGCTGCAACTAAAACCTGATGACACCATCACCCAGTCGAACTTGCGTAAGCTGTGGAACATCATGGAGAAACAGGGCCTGAGGACCATGAGCCCCTGAGCTGGCTCACCCTCCTACAGTACCTGCCATCTGTACAGCAGATCTGTGAAGGACAGCCCACGCTCTCCTCCACTCGTCTCATCCAGGAGAGATGGAAGAGACTCAGGGAGGATGTTTTCTCAGAGAGGCCATGACTGTGCTGCACAGCCCTCCTAATGACTCCTAAGCTCTGCATACACCTCAGGCCAGAAGCATTGCTCACAGTTTGGCAGGCGCTACATGGTATTTGGACTGTTTAGGACTTTCTTCAAAATTAGTGCTCTCATAGGAACCAAGTTTTTTTTTTTTTTTTTTTTTTTTTTTAAAGCAAGGGCACTTGAACTTGAAGTGAGACCACAGGTACATCCTTCATCGTCTGAAAAGGGTGAATTAGGTTTTTAAAATAAGCAATTGCGGCTCAAATGGGTGGATTTGTGCAAAATACCACGTAAAAGAACAATCTGAGGGCCCTGAACTGTGGGTTTTTTTCCAGATAAAGTAATATGAAGAATTGGATACTATCCAAAAAAAACTTAGTAATTTCCATCATCAGCATTTCTAGCCTCTGTATCATTTACATCCTCAGTAGGTAACTGTGCTCATGACGTTACAATATGAATATTATCACCTGTAATGTAACGCATTCATAGCAGATATCCTCATGCTGGGTGAAAACTTGAAAAGGGAATTCAATTTGTTAGCCATTTCAGCACAATAATAGCCTCTGGTAGCTCCGTAAAGGTCGAGCATTGCCAAATAGAGTACATTTCCGCAAAAGAATATTCAGAAAGTAAGAGAAATAGGAGTATTTTGTCAGTATTTTACTGCCTTATAAAAGTGTGAATATTCTTTATCAGTTCAGGAAGCAGGTGATTATTTTACCTCTGCACTGGTAAAGAAGTCGAGACACCATGGCAACGCATGGGTCGGCAACAGGAAGAAGCTGTTGATGGAAATATTAAGCTATCTTCCCATGGAAGTCACTGGTAACAAAAGAGGCAAGTACGGTACGGTCATCCCTGCACGTCTGAAGCTTTGAAAAAATAAATAAAGAGTGCATGGGATAGAAGAGATGAAGGAGTTGAACCAAATACAAAAGCTATGCCGATGCACATCTTCACATCGATAAACAATGCACCGACAGAGCATGGCAGAGGGAAAGATTTTTTTGCCTAAATATAAGTTGGAATAAAACTAATTTCATTATGTGTATAAATGAATCCTAATATATACCTAGAATATGTATAGTATACAGAAAATCATGAAGCAAAAAAGTAGCCAGACTTCAAGTGGAAGCTCAGTAAAAGAGCGAGTTTGGTTTCTTACATGACGTATTCCCCTTATCGTCTAAACTCTGTTCTCAGTCTAAAGGTCTCATTTGTATATATTCTGTGTAATTAACACGATTCGTTTGTTGTCATCAGCATACAGTAAGCAAAACAGCACCTTCCCCACACATAAGATTATGTACAGTATTTGTGATTTAAAAAACAAAAAGTTCCATTTGATCATTTGTTTGTTATTGGCCGTTAACCTCCTGAAATATCTGTGTCTTTAGTTGATTTCATTGTAAGTTATTGCTTTGTGTTCCTGTAGCAACAGAACCAGCTGGCACTGTGTTTCACATGTATAAAGAAGGAAATTAGCGAATATGATGTACATGTTTGTTGTCATTACTGGGAAAAATGTCGAATTACAGTTCAGTTCCGTGGCCCTTTATGGAGGTAAATACTGAGTAACAACGATCATGTGTGGAAAAATTCAGTCATGTACAGTTGTGTTCATAAGTTTACATCCCCTCGCAGAATTTGTGATTCTTTGGCCATTTTTCCAAGAATATGAATGATAAAACAAAAACATCTCTTTCACGTATGGCTAGTGCTTGGGTGAAGCCATTTATTATTAAACAAATGTATTTGCTGTTTTTAAATCCTACTGACAACAGAAAATATCCAAATAACCCTGATCTAAAGTTTCCATCCCCTAGTTCTT
>JAQQZY010000024.1:5997122-6013492 GCA_030068375.1 Ostorhinchus rueppellii | reverse complement strand
TTCGTAACTTGAAATTTCTTTCGTTACTAGAGTCAATATTTTACCGTAAAGGATTTTCGTAACCTGGAAATTTCGTAGATAGTCGTTCGTAAGTAGAGGTACCACTGTATTAAAAATACACAAAACACTAAGTAATTAGCAGAATATTGATAAAATTACATATACTCCTTAAGACATTTCAGGTTGTTCATATTTGTTCAGGTTATTCACATTTTTTTAAAGGATCGCTTGTTAATGTAAAAATTTTCATGCATTTTATATGAATAAAGCAAAGAGAAAATTTGAAGTTATTAATATTTATAGGTTATTATAATAGTATTCTACTGGTCTGACCCACTATGAGATCATATTGGTCTGCATGTGGAACCTGAATTCCAATCATTTTGACACCACTGATTATCTCTTATCTGATATCTTCAGTGTAATTTTTGCATTGCATAAATTCATCCCAGGGGCCAAATTGGACCCTTTGGCTGGCCAGATTTGGCCCCGGGCCGCATGTTTGACACCTGTGCCCTAGTTCTTCATCCTCTGTATCGGCCTCTGTAACATCTATGACAGCTTCTAGTCTTCTGTGCTCGTTGTGGATGAGGCTCTGTATTTTCTCAGATGCTAAACCTGCTCACTCTTTTTCTCCAAACACCTTCAGTTCCTTTTAGATTTTGGGTTTTCTTGCATGAACTGCGTGTTTGACTCCTCCCCAAAGTGGCTCAGTGACATTACAGTCAGGAGGCTGAGATGGCCACGCCTCCACCTTCACTTTTTTCTGCTGTAGCCAATGACAGGCGGACTTGGCCTCGTGTTTTGGGTCGTTGTCATGTTGGAACCTCCAAGGCCGTCCCATGCACATTCAGTCAGGGGGTGTGAACTTATGAGCACAGCTGTATGTTGCAGTCATGATGGTGTCACCACTGTTTTTGCTAAAGCTTTTGACTGTGATGATCACTCGTGAAATAAGATGTTAACTGAGATTGTCGGATCACGCTCACTCTTCCCCCCACACCTCACACGCTCCACAGTCAAACAATGTACTAATTTCTCCTGTGTATATAAAAGTGCTGATAATTAATATTGCTTGAGATAAGAAAAAAAAAAAAAAAAGACGTTTAACTCTGTGTCTCTGCTCAGGGATCTCAAGCAGTGGGTTATTGCAGAAACTTGTTCACAGAGCGTTTACTAAATTAAAAGATTTATTTTTGAAAGTTGTTTGTATTTGTATAAATTATCAAGATTTGTAGCCTTTGCTCCTTTTTTGTAATATAAAAAAAAAAGAACAATGTGCCAGAATAGACTTTTCCCGACTTTACTTTCCTTTTTTTTTTTTTTTTTTTCCACAATAAATTTATGGTGTTCTGCTTTTGTTTTTGTTTCTGTGCAGCTGTTTTTGACATAGATACAAGTCCCATTCACGTTGAATTTATGTATTTTTTAACGTTCAAAAACACACGTTCGCTTCCCATGCTGTAAAAACCTAGCAGGCAAAATGTGCAGGCAAGTTTCCTTTATATTCATATGGGAAATGAGACTTAATGGGGTGGTCTTGCATGCTGTGGAACAGGTTTTACAGAGCATTTCAAGCCCTCCCCCCCACCCCACTCCCGCCCCTCGTCCTCCTCCTGCAAACTTGCTAAAGCGTGTCATAAAATCAACTCAAATGGATCTCCTCCACTTTGATCTCTGAACAACAAAGAAGGCATGTAAATACTCCCATATGGACGGGGTAGCACAGTGTCTGCACATGGCTGGTGTGTTTCGATTCCAAACCCACCCCCCCCAAATTCAGACCCTGCTGACAGGCAAAAGTCCCGTCCCTGAGAGCGAAGCAGTCGGCCTTGTGATGTTTCTCACTTGTCTACATGGATGGTCTGCTCCTGTGAATTGCTCTCACCATGGTGCCCAGTATTTTTTTTATTTTTTTGCTCCTGATTGGAATGTGCAGAAGCTGTTTGCGCTGTCCGACCCTGTTTGAGTTTTCTTCTCATAACACAGGTGTCCATCACATATCCTGGCAAAGAAGGAAAAAGAGACACTTGTTGAGCTGGACAGTCGCACTACAAGAGATACAGTTGTAGAAAAAATGACTAGACCATCAGATAATATAAGATAAAAATATGGCTTTATTAGTCCCACAAGTGGAAATTAGTTTATTTTTATTTTCTAGTTCATTTGATAGGGACCATGCATATTCATGAACATTGCTGTATAAAAAATACGCTCATGTAAATATGCCAGAATTAGTCAAAATAACTACTTTTCATCTGCAGTCCCTAGGCAGGTGACAGAACAAAACATAAAAACAGCCAACATTAGACCATCACTCATTCACCATGGACTTAAAAAACTAAAACAAAAAGCATATAATGTAGACGTAGTACGGAAGCCCGATTCGGTCATGCCATTCAAACAGTTTTTTATATTATACATAATTTTATCAAGCACCGAGTGCAATGAAGCCTGACCACATGTCTTCTTAAATGACGCTCACTGATGTGTATGTTGTCATTTACAGAAAGGCACGCTGCTATAGGCCTTGGTTAAATAAATGCACAATACGATGATCCATTTCTGCTTCTGTGGTGCTGTCTGTGGACTGTGAAGTGACTTCTCTGTCATGCATTGCCTACATAACCTATTGAATTATGTTATCTCGAGAAAACAAATATTGTTTTCTCGAGATAACGAGAAAATTATGTCATTATCATGAGAAAACAATATAAAAAACTGAACAGCATGACTGAGTCGGGCTTCCATATCATAGACATTGATAAAAACAAACAAAAAACAAACAGATGGACAGATGATCACCGGGGCATTAGCCTGTACATTCGCCTCACAACTTGCATACAACTTGACAAAGACAGTGGAAAGTGATGAAATGTGTGTCAGTTCAAAATGAGTGCATCTCTGATTGTTTTAGGAGCCGCTGTTTGAAATAAGTCTTAAAAGTGTTGTAACTCTCTTATTTGGAGGGACAAGTTATTCCAAAGTTTACCTCCTCTTACCGACAGGACGTTTTGTCGTATAAATAAAATAATTAAATAAATAAAAAATAAACAACAGGACGTACATGGGAATGCAGATCCAGTTGAACTGACGAATCGCAATGAATGCACTCCTTTTCCGCAGAATGAAAAAACAACATTGGAAACATTAGGGTTTGAGGAGAGAAAAAAAACACTAATTCCACCCTGTGTAAACAAACACAAAAATGAAGAAAGCTATATGCATTATTTACAGGTGTGCACTTGCTTATGATGCCACAGGTTTATTGTAAAGTTTAACAGCGCTGATCAAAAGTCATCAAAAACAATAGTTATGCAGGTAACTACTAACTCCTGTGTGTATCATGTGACTAAAACAGACAGAAAAGAAAACATGAAATGAATAAAAGCACTGTTTAGGTCAGTACATAGACATAAATATTAATGTAAGAACTGAAGAGATTTTGGTTTTTATCAAGAAAACATGGAAAACGGATAGATATCAGCTCTGAAATTAAACTATTTTTATTGTTCTCTTTATATTTGTCCAAACAACTGTACCTTTAGTTGGACTAGGCATTAAAATGAACAAGAAATTGAAGAAAACAAGGGGTGGTCTAATAACTTTTTCTGCAACTCTATGTACTTGGAGTAGACATTTAGCTTTCCATATTTATAAAAAAAAAAAAAAAGCAACTGTTGGAACTTTATGTCAATGCAGGGAGTACTTTCAGCAAAGTGCTTTATCTTTCTGGCTACTGTTTTAGAACCTCTGAAGGTTTTTCTTTGGCCTGTCCAAAAGTATTTTATTTTAATATACTGTAAATCATCTAAAGGCTGGGAATTCGATTGCACAAGTCAAGTTGTAATATGCGACTGTTGCCAGAACAGCCATGCTAGCATTTATAAAACGGACCAGCAGACACATGTTGAGCTTATTAGTTCATCTGGATCACACACAATGATGCCTTAAGTGGTTATGTATTGTAATTAACCTATAAAACTCTCAGCACTTAGAGGTTTCTGCAGCCGTATCATTTTGTCAGCTTTAGTACGATACTTGAATTAGAAGTGAAATTTAACTCAAATCATTCATTCATTCATTCATTCATCTTCTATACCCGCTTTATCCTCACTAGGGTCACGGGGGTCGCATGGAGCCCGGCTACTTAGGGTGAAGGCAGGGTACACCCTGGACAAGTCACCAGTTCATCACAGGGCTGAAAAGTGTCTTAAAACATTAGGGTTTTAACTAGGGTTTTTAACTCAAATCAAGGGTTTGTTTATACACGACGACATGAATAAACTCTGCAGAAACGTGTGTCTTTAGAAAAAGTCAAACACAACTTGATTTCCTGAAACTTATATCAAAAAATATACATAAGCTGTGGTGTCTGTGCATCCATTTCACGAGAAAATCCACAGCGTCTGTCTTTCACTTTGACCACTTAGCTCGCTCCACTCCTTTATGACCTCTTGCCTCCAGAGTTTAAGAAAGGCTGCGAGAGGGGATTTTTTTTGTTATTACGCTGCGATTTGCCGAATCTGCCCACTGATATCAAGCAAATATTTTGTGGTATGTCCTGATGAACTATCTGCGCTTTGATCTGAAGAAGCCTGAGCCAGACGCTCACAGCAGCCGAGCGGCTTCTTTAGACTGGGCGGCGTGCGTGTTGCTGAGAAGCTCTCCCCTCTGGACTCAATAGCTATTGTTATTACTTGATAGAAGAAGCATTAAGATGAGGCTCCTGCATGAGATGAAGACTTATGCTTCATATTATTGAGTGTTTTGATGTTCCGAAAAGAAAAGCATCTTTCTTTGGTGTTATGTTACTGTAATATAACCTCGTAATACTCCCCAGTGTACGTGAAGCTACTATAATAGATACAAAGACTTAATGGAACAAGTAGAAGTTCAGAGGGTAGGGGATCCTTAAGCTTGTCATGTGTCACATTCTTTCGTATTTGTTGTAATGTATATAATGTGTTAGCAAATGGGTCATGGAACAATATAACGTAAAGCACAGTATATGATCCATCCATGTTCTGAACCCGTTTTATCCTCACTAGGGTCACAGGGGTCGCCTGGAGCCTATCCCAGCCACAGAGATAAATAAACACTAGAGGGGGCGTTGTCAGTGGTTGCCTCAAGCTGAAACGTCCAACTGTGGCGGCCATTTTGGTACAGGAAGCTAAGCCCCGCCCCTTCATGAAAATCTACACATGGCAGTGGTATTTCATGGTTAAAGCTAAAAAAAAATAGGATTAGCCATAGTCTTACAACTGTATGTGTTTATAGAAAAAAATAAAATATAGAAACAAGCAACAAAAAATGAAATGAATGTAAGCATAAATATTATTAATTGAAGGAAACATCATAACGTAATCACACAGGCTTAAAAAATACAGGCATTCTATGTGCAATATAGACCTAAATGAATAAACAAAAATAAAAATTGAGCGTTAAGCATATTTATATTGCATGTAGATTCTAATATCATTTTAATAATTACACAATTAATTGCTTAATAACATAATGATCAAACATTTGGAAAAGGTGGAAACTGTTAATCAAACTGCAATTCATAACGTAATCATACACGTTTATAAATACGGAAAAAAACAATGTCTTTTTTTGTAAATACGAAATGATCAGAACATAAAATACTAGTATATACTCTAGTATTTATCCAGACACTTTCCATAATAGATATGATAAAATGTTGATGCTATGGCCTATTGATTTTTTTTTTTACCAATGTCCTTAGCTTAGTTTCTAGTGACAGTTGTTTCTTTTCTATACTATGTAGTACTGACAATCTTTTCTGGACCAAGATGGCAGCAAGACGCTGCTGCGACAAAAGCCCCGACGCCGCCTCGAGTGTTTATTTATCTGTGTGATCCCAGCTACTTGAGGGCGAAGTCGGGGTTCACCCTGGACGAGTCGCCAGTTCATCACAGGGCTGAACATATACACAAACAATCAGTCTCACGTTCACGCCACAGTATATGATAATAGTTGAAATTAATATTCTGCCCATAAGCTCTGGAAAACTCCATTCATACCCAATCTTATATCTTTAGATGAAAGATTAAAGACTCACAAAAAGTAAATACATTCTAAAGCCCTTTTCCTCATGAATCATAACCACAGTGGCAACACAGTCATCAAAACGACACGGTCAAGTCTTTGTATATATAGATATGCAGTGTAATAACCCCTTACTGAAATGAGGTTTTTGACGTTATCATTGTAATTTGAGTGCACACATGCATACGTGGCACAAAAAAAGGTCCGAGCTGAAAATCTTCAGCTGCCATTGCATTGTACGTATTTCAGAATTGACCTTTACACCAGTAGCCAAGATTTTTCTGTCTGTTTAGGTGGGAAAAAAGAAGAAGAAGAAGAAAAAGCAAGTTGCTGATACATGCAACTTCATAGTTTCGAGGCTAAGTATAGACATGCCAGCATGCTCATAAACCAATTTTGGGTGCTTACTAATTCTTGGCAAAGCCCTGCTCTATTTTATTTCCCTTTTTGGACTTACTCTGTTACCACACATAGCCCTGTGTGCGAGATCTTGCATAGCTAGTCATTGTGCTTGTGCAGGTGTACAACGTTAGCATAAAAAAGGAGTCCGAGACACAACCCAGAACCCCATCTTCCCAAAATGGCCACCCCAGAGGATTTACACAGCACTATTACCATCCAAACCCTACAGGCCTTCTGAAAACAGTGTGTGTGTGTGTGTGTGTGTGTGGCTCTTTTCTGGCATCCAGGACCAAAGCATATCAGGAAGCAATATAATTTTTTACGTCTACCCGGACAGACTGTACTTTGTCTTCCTTTCTGACTTTTGATGTGGAGAACCATGAGCCGGAGCAGGTCGATGGTATGTGCGGTGTGTGTGAATATCGAGTGTTTGTGTGTGTTGTAGTGTGCATAGGCCGGAGTCGGGGAGGAAGCAGGTGCAGGCTGTGCGTATCGAGACGTCAGGATTGATTTGTTCCAGAGGCGGAGACAAGACGTGAAGATCCAGCAGTACACTGTCAACACAACAGGCTCCTCTCCAGGCAGCTGGATTTCTATTCAGACCATCATGGACTGCACGCATGCTTAAGGGGACAATATTTATAGGTGTGTTGCAGCTGATCCAGTGTGGGCCCAGAACTCCTGCTTGTTGTGGCGCAATAAAACAATAGACAAAAAGCCGTTATGTGACCTAGAGAGGGTGACTCCAGGTGATGGAGTTAAGATATTAGAGATAATGTATAAAGTGAAAAACAATATTGTTCCAAATAGCATTCAAGAGTTCTTTAAATTAAGAGTAATTATAATTTAAGAGGTCTTTATATGTTTGAATGTATGAAAGTGAGAATAAATGTGAAGTCTAGATGCATTTGGGTTGTGGGTGTGAAACTATGGAATGGACTTGGATGATGAATTTAAGTTGTTCACTGATAAAGTTTAAGAAATGTCTTAAGTATAAGATTATTCGGAATATCTGTAATGGTACAAAGTAGAACCCAAGAGCGAGACCAGAGACAAGAGTAAAGTTTAAATAGGTTTACTGAAAGGTTGGTGTTAAATACAATAAATGTATACAGTTCTCATAGTCACACACAGGGGTGCATTGAACCGTACACCCGGGTCCAAGATGGTCCGAGGTCTGGTCCCTTTGTGAGCGACGTGGAGCAGGTAAGAAGCGGGGTCCAGGGACAGAAGGTGGGTCTGGTTCCGGGGGTGTGACGGGCAGGAGACGCGGTCCAGGGACGGAAAGCAGTTCTGGGTCTGGGACGAAGGCGGGCAGGAGATGTGGTCCAGGGACGGAAGGCAGGTCGGTATCCAGGGCGGCAACAGGCTGAAGACGTGGTCCAGGGACAAAGGGCAGGTCAAACCGGAGGCGAACGGGTGTACCAGGGAGCAGGCAGGAATCGTAGTCAGACTGAGCAGAAACAAGGGCAGGAGACAGAAACGGAGGACTGAAACTAGTCAAACACCGAAAAGCTGAACTGGAAACCGTGCTGGTAAGTCGTGCTGGGCATCTAACAAACTGGCACCAGGGAAGAGTCAGAGGGAGGAATATGTAGGAGGGAGATGATGAGAGGCAGCTGAGCACCCAGGTGAGCAGAGTTACCTAATCAGGTGAAAGTTCAGGAGCAGCAAAGGAAGGGGCAGAACAGATTTAAAGAACACCAACCCTTCACCAGAGGATAGAACCCAAAATCAAAAGATAGAGATATGACTATATCAGATGCATTTATTATTAATATTCAGTGCAGATGGTAGATGTGTTTTTGTTGTTCTTGATTCTTTTTTATGATGTAAATCCTTGATGATGAACACATTTAGTTTGATGTAAGTGATAAAAAGGTGAAAAGGATAGGCAAAAAATAAGCTTTTGCTTCCGGCCTATTCCTTTTTTTACTTTTTTTTTTTTTTTCACTTGTTTGTTATGGTTGTCGTGCTGTGTGCAGTGAATAATGTACAAACCAAAATAAACTATTCATTTATTCATTCATGGAACCAGTATTGTGCAAGTTACATCCAAACTGCGATGCATTACAGATTACTTGTTACTGTTATTTAAAAGTACTTCCTTACCTTACAATATTAGTCTCAGATTTTTAATGTGTTGCATGACTGTATTAAGGCTCCCACAGAGTTGGGCGTACTGTGTTTGTACTGGGAGCAGCACAGACTCCGCACACTGTCCACCGATGTTTCAGATTTTATAACCAAGCGTACCAATTTCCTACATTTCTCGTGACGTATCAAGTCATATCAGCTCAGTGTCACATTTTAAACAGGTTGATGTGAAGACTTGCCACTGAGGGGTCTACTGTGTGATTCTGAGAACACGTACACAGACTCCGCGCAGTTGTAAAAATTGATTTTTGCACGAACATGTCCAGCAGACGTCCACATTGACCTCAAGTACGTGTTGGACATCTGCAGAGTCAGGTACACCCGACTCTGTGGGACTTTACTTTTGGCGCTGTACAATCCGACCCCACCCCCCATACAAGAGATAGTAGAGCTTCTGAACGCATACATTTGTGCAGAGCCGGCCCAAGCCTCCATTGAGCCCTGAGCAAAATTGGATTTTGGGGCCCCCTGTTTCGTTTTTTAATTTTATTTGCATTTTTTCTCCTTCCTCTTTCTTTTTTCAGCCCCAGAAGGATACGTCCTTCTTTGTGACATTGTTTTGACTGGAAGTACTCGTGAGTTGCATGTGTAGTGTGCGCTACACAGCAGGTGCAGCGGAGTTTTCACAGCAGGAAGAATCACTAGACCTACATCAACAGCACCACAGAAAATGGTGTTTTTGTACAATACAGTAGTATAAGTTTGATCATAAATCGTCACTCATACATGCAAAAACTAATTATTTTTTTTCTTAATTGCTCTTTGGGGCCCCCTAGTGGCTCAAGCAGGCGCTTAGTTTGCTTATGCCTTGGGCCGCCTCTGTATTTGTGCCCCAGAGTACATATGTATGGATAGCTGAGTACCGCTACAGTCTACGATGTCTGAATCCCAGAAGGAACACTTACATTTTTTCCAACATTTTACATGTTCAAACATGGCGCTGAAGACAACGAAAAACATAAATCCACAATCGGTAAAGAATTCTAACTAGTCATAGAAACGTTAGCTTACTTTGTCATTGCTGGGATCATGCTAATGCTAACTAGCTTCTGTAAAAGCAGGGTTAAGGTTAGTAATGAGCATACTTCCATGTGACTAATGGTCTTCTGAAGTCTTTGCCCATTGGCTGAACACTAACAGGAAATAGAACTTTCCCGCTACATTTTTGATTCCTTAGATTCTTACGGTCTTACTGTTTTGTTTTATTTTATTTTACATCGGTGCAATTCAATTATGGGCGAAGAGGGTGTTTTAACACAAGTGCTATTGAACATGTACCGAGTAAAATATAACTGAAAACTGATTAGTAAAGCCTTACACTACTACTGTATGTTACAGCAAAAAGTAATCTGCAACTGTAATGCATTACTTTTGTAATATGCGACTCCCAACACTGGATGTAACACATGCCTGCAACTGTAGACTTGTTTTGGAAAAGTTTGGATAATTTCATCGTTAAATGTATATCTTGGTTTCATCAGTTTCATTGTTTTTAACAGACTTGATTAATTATTGCTGTTTTCAGAGGAGACTACCGTATCCTGCCAAATACGTCATATATTATGTGATGTCTATTTGCAACACTGATCAACGAGCTGACGTTTGCTTTAATTCTAGTGTTCTAACTCTATTTTCTTCAAATATAATTCAGGTATTACTATCCCATTTAAATGTGATGTATGTGCTGTCAGAGTGGAATAGATGCACTCCTCTTTGCTCATGTGCCTCTGGGACTTCGTATCCTTCTGCCACTGGGGGAGTTTTTGCATGGTTTTTATCCTGTCTTGTGTGTTTTCACAATGGTGTGCTGTGTAGCTCCAGGCAAGGGATCTTCCCAATAACAAGACGTCTACCGCCAAGTAAAATTGTACTTTCACCTCCATTAGTTATCTGATGTAAGCGTTTCTGACATTGCTGAAGTGACCCACAGCAACATCGCAACAACCCTCTCAACAACAACCCTCTCAGTCATCTGTCTTGTTGTCAGGTTGGTTTTGCAACCCACACACCGAGCTTGAAATGCTAATGCGGTCCAAACTGAAAGAAATATCCACACACCAAAAGACTAAAAATACATAAGGCTAGAATTTGTGTTTCACCGTTAGACGTCCGTGGGGAATACGATCAGTCTGACTGGAAATTGTTGTACTTTTTGAACTCAGCGGGTATTTATCAGAATTTCCAAAGAGAAGAATAATATCACATATAGAAGAAAAAATAATTGCCCTTCTCATGGAGTGTGTCTTCCAGTTACAGAGATGATAATGATGAAGGCGAGTGTCAAAACTGAACAGGAAATGAAAAGTGTGATGCCACTTATGCGTGTTTGTAATTAGAGCACCTGTGAGTGCAGTGGGAGTTACAATTTGTCCTTTTGTCAGTGAGAGTCTGTGATTTCTTCAACAGTTTGCTTTTCCGTTTCAGCAGTTCTGTTTGTTGCCTCGATTTAGAAAGATTATTCTGTCGGTACGTGTTGAATGAAAATGTGTCATCCACATCCTCGAAAGACTCATCTGACCTGCATCCAATGCATGGGTTCACTGGAGGTCAGCTGACTGTTTGAACTGGAAGTTTTGCGCTTCATCCATCCATCCATCTGTCCGTGCATCCATCCGTCCATCCATCTATCCATCCATCCTTCCATCCATCGTCTCTCTGTCCGACCATTCACCCATCCTTCCATCCATCCATTCATCTGTCCATCATTCATCCATCCATCTGTCCATCCATCCCTCCATCCATGTATCCTTCCACCCACCTGTCTTTTTGTCCAACCATTCACCCATCCTTCCATCCATCCATTCATCTGTCCATCCATGCATCCGTCCATCCATCTGTCCATCCATCCATCCATCCATCTATTCATCTGTCCATCCATGCATCTGTCCATCCATCCTTCCTTCCTTCCATCCATCCGTCCATCCATGCATCCTTCCACCCACCTGTCTTTCTGTCCGACCATTCACCCATCCATCCATCCATCCATCCATCCATCCATCCATCCATCCATCCATCCATCCATCCATCCATCGTCTGTCTGTCTCTCCATCCATCCATCCAAGCTACTTATGGGTGAATGTGGGGTACACCTTGAATATGTGTCCTTTTGTACCTTTTATGTGTATATATATTTAAAAATTGTACACAGGTGATTCAGTATAGTATATCAACTATTTACATTCCCTGAAAATACAACATGTCTGTTCTATTCAAGTGCTTTACTTTGGAATTATCATCCAACCTTCTAGAACTGACCACAAATGAATAAGGAAAAGCATATGACAGCCTTTATAATTATTATTATCGTACATCAGCTTATGTTACAAAAGCCACTGACTTAAAAGGCACTGATCATATTCTAATCACTATCAATTATTAAAGGCCAGTTGTTGATCTTCCAGCTATTTGTTGAAGAGTAATCTCTCTGCTCTCCCCCCAAACATTCTTGGCAGTTTTTCCAGCCGCCACAATTTTACTGTTCATAACCAATAACGTTTACTCAGACGACCAGTCGCACTTCACTGTGTTGATATCTAAAGTATAACTATACCAAAAGCCCTTGTCAATTTAATTTTTATCACATACACTTTAGCTTCCACTGAATTAACTGGCTCAAGCCTATATGTGTGAATATTTTACGTGCACCTTCACCGTAGATTTACATTAGCTATATATATGCATGAAGATTGACATCTGGCCCGAGATGTTGGACATTAAAGAGTATTTTATGAGTGTGCGTCTAGTTTCTCAGCACTCACCATTGATTAACCTCATTATCTTGCTAAGTCCTCTCTATTTTTTATAAGAGTGCCAGTAGTCAGCTCTTTCTTGGTCAGACCCCCCAGAGCAAAGTTGTCCAGCTTGTTATTTATCCTTCGTGCAGTGGGAATGGCTGATTAAGTTCCTCAGAGACCCATTAGAGAAGGCAACCTGTCCCAGTCAGCCACTGCCACCATCCATCATGCAAATTTAGAACACGGACACAATGCTCGACTCTAGCACGGTCCGCTTTATTATACCCTGATGTCAAAACCAGTAAAGAGTCTGCCGCTAACAACTCTAGACATTTCCTCAAAAAACTCCCATAATAGCAGAAATGGGACACCAGTGGGTGAGAGAGCAAGGAGCAACAGGTCTCGTATCAGTAGAGTTCGGTTAGCCAGGTTTGACACCCTGCGAGATCCTGCCCCATATCTTTTCTCCCTGTGGTAGCTGACCCAGGTAGCTGGGTCTGGGACAGACGGCGGGCTGCTGCGTGTTATTCTACGCTAGACTCTGGTGAAGGAGGTAATTTGCAAATAGGCTTCAGGATGCTAAGCACCAGTGTTCCAGCCTGGAGGCCCCCTGACAGGTCTGATATGAATTCCAAAGGAAAATCTCTCGAAGCTGCGGTTTGGAGAACTACCAGTGGGCTTGACTGAGCCGGAGAAAAATCCTGGGGGCCGTTTATGTTGATACAAACAGTATGTTTCCCTTGTGATACTGCTTCTTGCTAACATTGACCCATACTGGTAATTAAAACACTGATTTATCCTGTGACAACAAAAGGTTATCTGACATTTAATAGCTGTAAAAACCTCCTTGGTGCCTGTTTTTGCCATCAGCGTTACTTCACTTGGAAACAGCTCATGTTACAGGCTCTTGATAAGGCCTGTGGGTTCTGCACCTACAGCTATTATAAGCACACACAAACCATCAATGTTCAGAATGTTAGCTGAAGGAGTAAAATAACTTCTTAAGTTTCAAGGTTGCTCCAATAATGAAGTGTGTATTTGGCTGAAATACACCGAGCGCTGTTAAAATAATTAACAGACACAACTGCTTTTCAGTTCGTTGTTTGCCAAGATGTGTCTGCGTTTTTCATCTGTTTAAGGAACTTAAATGCAGCGTCACACACATGTGGGGAGTCCTCAGAGTCTGTGCTGTTCACACGCAAATGTGTCTTTTGTCAAATAACCCTTTTTTTCCCCTTACGCTCTTTTGTTTCAAACTACACTGATAGCACCATTACAGAGCTGGTTGTAATTGATGCCTTGGATTGTGTCAAGCTTTGCCGTCCGCAGCCAAGCGAGTTGCCGGAGGCTGCAGGCCTTCATCACAGAAGAAGAAAGTCCCCAAAACAGCACGCCTTACTGCTCCTGTTGTGTATCAAACCAGACAAAGGAAAAAACTAACAAAGTCGCCATTGATACTGACAACAGCTCGAAAACAGCTCATTTACTGAAACAGTGTAGAGATGAAAAATCCCTGTAAAAAAGTCATTGAACTGTGAACAAAGCAGACAATTTACATCATGTGAAATATACAGTCACAGAAAAACAATATTAGACCATGCTTATTGTCTTCAATCTCAGGTCCAATGTGGTCTCCAGGGTCTGTAAGGTCCACCTGTGCATGAACAGTGAGTGGACCTGCTGTGTTAGGTACCAGGAAGTAATGGTACCAATGTAATGAAGTAATGGTACCAATATAATGAAGTAATGGTACTAATGTAATGAAGTAATGGTACTAATGTAAGGAATGATGTTCAAAGGGTGGAAGTGGATGTGGACAGGGGTCTGGAGCAGCACTGATGATGGTCTAATGATCTAAAATACATGTTCCTTTGACATTACATATGTTTGTCTTGTATTTTAAAAAAAGAAATATATATATATATATATATATACACACACACACACACACACACACACACACACACACACACACATACTGTAGGGGCGGCTGTGGCTCAGTTGGTAGAGCAGATTGTCCAATGACTGAAGGGTTGGTGGTCCAAATCTGGCTCCAGCTGTCCACATATCAAAGTGCCCTTGAGCAAGATACTGAGTGTGTGTGTGAATGGGTGAATGTGAGACTTTGTAAAGTGCTTCGAGCGCACTGTAAAGGTGTGGAAAATGCGCTATATAAGTGCAGTATACTTGGATTTTTTTTATTTTTTGCCACTTATGGACAAGGAACCAAATATGGTAATTTCACTGACTTTGATTTTCTACATAACAATACAAAATTTAGATGTTCTTGTATTTTTTTTTATACCACTCTTGTTTCCTTCATTTTAATGCTTAGTACAACTAAAAGTACATTTGTTTGGACAAATATAATAATAACAACAATAATACCTTGTAGTGGTTTAATTTCAGAGCTGATATCTATCCATTTTCCATGTTTTCTTGATAAAAACCAAAATCACTTCAGTTCTTACATCAATATCTATGTCTAAACAGTGCTTTTAGACATTCCATGTTTTCTTTTCTGTCCGTTTCAGTCACATGATACACACAGGAGTTAGTGCTTCATTGCATCATCATTGTTTTTGATGACTTTTGATGGTCTAATAATTGTTTCCACTACTGTATATTTCTTATATGCATTGCCCACTTATGGTAATTCCAATTCAGCAACTGTTTAATGCAGCACAATCTTAAATTACCCCTGTGGTCGTATACAATAGGCTATGATGACTCTGTAATCAGTATGTTCCTCTCTTGACTCTTTATAATGAAATATTATTAACAGATTAGCTCAATTGTCATACATGAACATTTTCCTTTACATTAACATCTTTAGTAGGACAGTGGTTACATTTACGGACGGAGTTGTAATATGGAGTAAAATTTATTCCAATAAAAAGATATTAATATTGAATAGTGCTGGGTAGCAGGACTTCGCATTAAATGTCACAATAACTGTTGTCAAACATTCATAGCTTTTTATATGTAAATCACTATGACAACCTCAGTAACTTCTTTTATATCTAATAAAAACAAGTGGCACCAGGCACAATAAACCCCACCCCTCACACATATAATAACAATACTACGACTACCACAACTACTACTACTACTACTACTACTACTACTAATAATAATAATAATAATAATAATAATAATAATAATAGTAAGAAAAAAATATGGAGTCATTATTTTTTGTGGGTTATTATGTTTTTTTATTTTACTTGACATCATATTGGGGTGGAACCTGAACTAAAATGAGTTCTACAGCCTTGACTGTGGAATTTTTGCTCTTTGCAAATTCATCCCAGGGGCCGGCCCCTGAGATGAATTTGCAAAGAGCAAAAATTCCACAGTTGGAACCCTTGGCGGGCCGCATGTTTGAGACCCCTGTTAATAAACCATAAAGACATTGGAGGTGATTAGTAGTTTTTACTTTGGCTGTTTTCAGTCTAAAAACAGTGATAAGCTAACAGCTATAATGTAAACTATCAGCTAATGAATGAGACAGTGTTATTGAGTTTTAGTTTGAAGAAGAAAACTTGATCATACTATGATACAGATGTGTGTCAGAAATGAATTTTATGTATTATTTATAACAATAAAAATAATGGATGAGATATTTATAGTGCTTTTCATGTCACCCGAAGTGTTTTACATTGTTGATCCATTATTCATTCACTCTCACATTCTTCCTCTGGTGATGGTAAACTACATTTATAGCCACAGCTATAACTTATTTATCATTGATACTACTGATGTCATCATGTCTGTGCATGTATCCATTGCATCTATGTATGTGCCAAGTTTGAAGTAAATTGAAGCAAAATTTATGTTTTTATGAACATTTGAGGGGCGACACGGTGGTGCAGTGGTTAGCACTCGTGCCTCACAGCAAGAAGGTCCCGGGTTCGATTCTGTGTGGAGATGCATGTTCTCCCCATGTCTGCGTGGGTTTTCTCCGGGTACTCCGGTTTCCTCCCACAATCCAAAGACATGCACTGA
>JAQQZY010000024.1:5958236-5974842 GCA_030068375.1 Ostorhinchus rueppellii | reverse complement strand
ATGGAAACTTTACATCAGGGTTATTTGGATATTTTCTGTTGTCAGTAGGATTTAAAAACAGCAAACACATTTGTTTAGTAATAAATGGCCTCACCCAAACACTAACCCCAAGTGAAAGAAACGCTTTTGTATTTTCATTCATATTCTCTGAAAAATGGCCAAAAGAATCACAAATTCTGCGAAGGCATGTAAACTTATGAGTTTGAGTTGAATCAATGGATGGAGACATTTGTTTTTTTATGTTCAGTTAATGATGTATTTTGCTGAAAAAGTCACGTTTTCTCTGGTTTTTTTAAATGATAACCTTCAACTTTTATCTGAGCTTTTATGAACACCTACATAATCAGTAAATTCAATATAGCAAAATAACGGATTTTTGCAAAAAATACAGAAGCCAATATTATAAGATGATAAATCCTTCAGAGGCGCCACAGTTACCATGGAAACACCGTCATCTTCTACAACATTGATTCGCCAATAAAACCCATGGAGTTGGATTAATGACAGTGGATGGAGACATTTGTTTTTATGTTCAGTTAATGATGTAATTTGCTGAAAAACTCACATTTTCTTCAGTTTTCTCAGTTTTTTTTATATCATAACCATCAATTTTTATCTGAGCTTTTATGAACACCTACATAATCAGTAAATTCAATATAGTAAAATACCGGATTTTTGCAAAATGCAGAAGCCAATATTATAAGTCATGATAAATCATTCACAGGCTCCGTGGTTACCATGGAAACATCATCATCTATTATGACATTGATTCACCAATAAAACCCATGGAGTTGGATCAATAACAGTGGATGGACACCCTTGTTTTTATGTTCAGTTAATGATGTATTTTGTTGAAAAGGTCACGTTTTCTGTTTTTTTTATACAATAACCATCAAGATTTATCTGAGCTTTTATGAACACCTACATAATCAGTAAATTCAATATGGTAAAATACCTGATTTTTGCAAAATGCAGCGGCCAATATCATGATAAATCATTCACAGGCTCCGTGGTTACCATGGAAATATCATCATCTATTATGACACCGATTCACCAGTAAAACCCATGGAGTTGGATCAATGACAGTGGATGGACACACTTGTTTTTATGTTCAGTTAATCTCATATTTTGCTGAAAAACTCACATTTTCTTCAGTTTTCTCTGTTTTGTATGAAATAACCATCAACCTTTATCTGAGCTTTTATGTCAATCTACATAATCAGTAAATTCAATTGAGGAAAATGCCTGATGTTCACTAAAAAAAAACACAAACTACAGAGGATAATGTCATAACTAATGACGATCAATCACCTAAGAGAAGCTAAATACAGAGGAAAAAAAAATATTTTGGAACTGCCACAAAAGTAGCACTGGGCCTTTATGGGTCAATCAAGTTTTGGCCACAAAGTGATCTATTCAACACTACAATTATGATGTAATGTATTTTGAGCTCTTCTGGCACATTTTCCTGCTGTCAAACAACTTTTTCCATTCACCTTTCTGCAGCCTGGAATGTCTGATTAAGTCTATTTTCTTGTCATTTGTGGACAGTTACAGGTCTCTGTGATTCTCCGCAGACCACATGGGCGCACGGTGACATGGAGCAGTCATAAAGAGAACCCAACAAACTCCTAAAAGATGAATATGCTGACATGTATGGTTTTCTTCCCACACTGACAAATGACCTTTTAATGAGAAGAGAGCTGTAATTGTGCCTAGAGTTGCTATAACAGTGGCCATGTTGGAAAAGTAAGGGAGAGACTGTGTTTTTACTGGCACGTCTACAATCACATAAAAAAAAAAGAAGAAGATGGGTGTGTTTCTTAGGCTTCGAAAATCAATGCTTAATTTCATTCAGGGTTTGCTTAACCTTTAAATAGCACCAAAACCACAATTCACAGATTTACTAACTTGATGGTCAACTTGTACTGTCTTAGACATATTGAAAAGTATTTAAACATTCTTTTTTTAAAAAATGAAACATGAGGTACCATTTTGTTTAAAAGGGACACAAATATCTCAAGTGTTAACCCTTTAACCTCAGAGATATTATTTCAAGTAAACGTGCGGCTGTGAATTTGCATCTGTTTCAGTGTCATAAAAGCTACTGTGAGTATGTGCTTGTGTTGCTTTTCTTCAGGGGTTTTGTTTTACTGTGTGTTTTAGGGTCAAAACAGAGCGGAATAATTGAAGTTTTACAGGATTTGACTAAATAAGGAACTCAAAATGTACATCAATAAGAGATTTAGGATGTTGAACATGAACTGTGAACACACTGAACAACAAGGATTTGTGTTTGGGCCTAGTAGTTTTTGTTTTCGAGGTTTTTTTTTTTTTTTTTTTATCAGTCCAGCTGCAATTTGGCACCTGGTTGAACTCCAAAAAGCAGTTATGCAATCAAAACTTGGTAACACACAGTAATAAATAAATAAATAAATAAATAAATAAATAAATAAAGGGAAATCACTGTAACACTGCAAAACACAGTAAAAAAAAAAAAAAACACAAGGAAAACAGTGTTAAAGAAGAAGAAGAAGAAGAAGAAGAAGAAGAAGAAGAAGAAGAAGAAGCACAAACCGTCAGTCTCACTCACTGTTCTGTATTTTGCCCCCCATCACATAGGTGGCAGAGGGCGCACTGAGCATGCTCAGATGTCTATGGAAAGAAAAGGGGCTATTCTATTAGCACAATTTTGAAATTTAACTATTGAGCAAAGAATTTAACTTTTATGAATACTTAAAATAAATCATACATTCGGAATGCTTACCACAGACACATTGGGAGTTAAAGGGTTTTAACCCATAAAGACCAAAACCCACTGGCAACCAAAATCATCTACTGAGCTAAAACATTTAATAACTTCTGAACCACTAAACCTATTAATGCGCTGAAGTAATTAGTGTAAAATACAGTTTGTCATCTTTTCATGGTTATCAGATATGACCCATTTGTACATTCAGAGGCTATGTAGTTACCGTGGAAACACTGTCATCTTCTACAACACTGATTCACCAGTTAAGCCAATGGAGTTGGACCAATGACAGTGGATGGAGACACTTGGTTTTATATTCACTTAATGATATTTTTGCTGAAGAAGTCACTATTTCATCAGTTTTCTCTGTTTTTAATATAATGAACTTTAAACGGAGCTTTCACATGGTTCCTACAGGTTTCTTCTAAGTTAAATTTGAGACCTTTTTAAAACAACTTTGAACAGAATTGAATGCCCATTTCACAGTCATCATAGCAAAATTCATAACTCCAATAATTTTGGAGACTGTATGGATTCATTTCAACACTCTGATTCTCACTGTTAGCAAAGTTAGCGAAAACTGGTTCCTAATTTTAATATAAATTGTCAGGTTGGATGGTACTGAGTCGACTAACATTACTTTCTTTGCAGCATTCCCCGACACATCTAAACACAATACAGTGAACAAGTTTATGGCAAGATAACTTAGGACCTACCATATCAAATTTCATACTTTTTAAAGACTTTTCCAGGTATTAAACGCAGATTTGTGAATTCAAGATTTTACTGTAAGACCTTTTAAGACCCTGCTTTTATGAACATCTATATGATAAGTCAATTAAATATAGGAAAATACATGATTTTCACTGAAAAAATGCAAAATACAGAATATAATACCATAATAAATGGTGATAAAAACACTTTAAAAAGGTTACAGATGGAAAAGCATTAATGTGGGAAGTCCCACAAAAGTAGCTCGGGGTGTTTATTGGTTAATTTAATTCATCTCTCCAGCAGTGAGCTGGTAATAGATTTTAAAGCCTAGAACATCCCTTTTGTTCTTTTTTTTTTTTTTTTTTTTTTTAGCTACGTTTATAATCACTTCTTCAAATCAGGCTATTAAAATTCATGAAAACTCCCAACGCTCTGCTTGTCACTTCGGTACAAAATTGGTTTTAATAATACTAATGTAACACTGCTAGGAAATGTTTGTTTAAGCATCTTTTTTGCAGCATACCATAGAGAGAAAAAAACAACAACACTCCAAACAGCCAGCCTTATGAACTGTAATCCATAAATAAGTAGACGGTGAAGCTCTAGGGTGGTTGTGTTTTGATTAAACTGAGTATAGCAGTAATTGGAAATGTTACACCTGCAAGTCCCTGCATAATCATATTACTTCCTGTACCAAGATCTTTGTTCTCCTCCTCATTTCATCAGAGACAAAGTGAGTTTGTGGGCTTGAAGAAATTTGTGTGATTGTTTTGCTCCACTGTGCTTTGGCTGGCGTGTATGAATAAAGGTTAATTGTATTTCAGGAATGCACACAGGAGTCCTGTGTGTCAGCTGGAGATAAAATGTTGAAGTAAATGGATATGCTTTTGACTCTAACTGACTGACACTGTATAATGCATTTCAGAATTAGCGTTTCGTACTAAAATCCTTCAGGCACGTTTTATCGTTTCATTAGGCTTTGATACAAAATTCATTTTCTCTGGTGTCTTTAACAAGCTTAATGCCAAACTCCAGTCAGCTTCACCGACAATAACTGTCACACTACACAACCTGAACAATGGCTGCCCAGAGCCTGACAATCAGTCAGTAGAAGAAATGAATACTAACTAATAGTAGACAATCCTGTCTGTGTTTGTAGAGCTTTGTAAATGTAGGGGAAAGTCTGCAGAGGGTTCCCAGGAGATTTTCCTCCCTTGAACAATACCACGGCTGTCTGAGTGTTTGCTCCTGTCAGTCACCTGCCAAATGACGACCGAGAGGAAACAGCCAACGGCAGCTTGATTCGACTCCGAACCATGACGAGAGACTAGTAGCACAGCAACTCTGCAACAAACTATGCAGAGACAAAGTGATACAAAAGCGGACTATGTGCAGATGAGATCACGCAAATCTGACAAGCTGTCATGTTGAAAGCTTTGCAGCATTTGATTATGCTTAGTTTTACATCTCATGTTCTAGCTCGTTCTAGCTTTTCTTCTTAATCACTCTGCATGTTTTATTCTGTTGTTGAAAGTGTAGTTAACCCATACAGACCCAAACATCCACTGGTGACCAAATCCATCTACTGATCGGAAACGTTTAATACTTGTAGATCCATTAATTCTATCAATACATGTAAATAATTGGTGTAAAATGTAGTTTATCATCTTTTCATGGTCATCAGATATGACCCATTTGGATGTTCAGAGGCTCCGTAGTGAACATGGAAACACCGTCCTCTTCTACAACAGGAGTTCCCAAAGTGTGATATGTGTACCCCAAGGGCTATTTAGAAGAAGCCCAATGGGTACTTGAAATTGTTTGGGAAAAATACATAAAATAAGTCATCATGTACTGAATACAAAATAAATGATGAAAAATAACGCTGAAATGTAAAACACAAAAAATACATTCACATAATCGTTTTATTGTCAATCATCTTGTTGAAGTTTTGGTAGCATTTTAAGAACAGTCATATTTTATATCATTCAAAATGACATCTGAAGTGAGAGTTGGGGGTACTTGGCTAAAAAAAAAAAAAGTATGTTTCAGGAGGTACTCCACAGTAAAAAGTTTGAGAACCACTGTTGTACAACATTGATTCACCAGTATGGAGTTTGATCAATGACAATGGACACTTGGTTTATGGAAAAAGTCCCTTTATCCATAAATAAATAAATACCAAATAAGTAAAGTTCATTAAAAAAAACAAACCAAAAGCGTTCATTTGATTGTAATTCATGTATTTGTAATAACGAGTTAAAATGAAAAAAAGGGCCTAAGCTAAGACAGAAATTAATGTTAACGGTATAATAATGTTGTCTGTTTGGTGTTGCATATGCAAGAAAATGTTTTCCAATGCGTCATTTTTTTAAATCTTTGTGAAGCTTGTCAATTGGTTTCCTTCTCAATTGTCATTTAACTGTCGTCCAATCGTAAATTATGGGGGTGGGACATCTAGCAGGCAGGTTAGATTGACGCAGGCCGTTGGATAAATAACATGTAACTGCGCTGTAATGCCAGAGTATTGTCAAGGGTACATGGGTATACAAACGCATACAGAAGGTAAATGTTTATGTTGTGGTAATCACGGACTGTATTACTGCTAATAATGTTGCAATATAAGGCTTAACGTGATTAGCGAATTAGCTCATGTTAGCATGCTAACGGTAATTTACACATGCTAAACTGTAGTAGCATCACGTTACTACTAGCGCTAAATGTGTGTTAATGTTGTATGCAATGTGAACTCGGAATGAGCCCATAGAAACCTATAGACACTGTAGATATGACTGGTTAAACAGCATGTATGTATGTTCCCCGGAGGACAGGACCAGAATACACTTAATGGACCTTCTTTCCTGTCGGAGCTGTGAGCGGCAGGTGTCAGCAAGCAGTCACGTGTTTCAAGGCCGTGGTCACTGGGTCTCCTCTCTCCCCTCTTCATTGTCCATCCATAATCTCCTCATCCCTTTCCGATCATCTTCACACACACCACAGGCTAACAGAGGACGGACAGTGTGAGTACAAAACCAGTGCACATGCATTTATTCCTCTTCATTTTACTGGTGTAAGTGAAGCGTTCACTGAGTTTTTGACCTCGCCCGAAGCGGTTGGTCCTTTTGTGTATGGTCGTCATGTTCACAGGTCTCATCTACGCATGCGCATTGCATATTCTGTGAGAATTTGGCTTGTACAAGGGGAAGAAACGAAGAGACTGTGACATTCAAGCGAACGGTAGCGGTAAGTGCACATTCACTGTATTCTTTCACATGATAAATTTTATCAATTGAAGTATTTTAAACCAAGCATATAGACCGATGCCACATGACGTCACATGACTTATGTTTACATGGCCACACTGGAAGGCAACCCACAAGCTAGAAAGAGCAGTGCCAGGCTTGTTAGACAGGTAATTGTACTTAATAATTGTAGTTCTGATTAACTTTTGTGCAGTAATAGGCTGCTCAAACAGAATGGGACATGGTGAAAAGTCTTTCTATAGGATCCCCTTTGTTTTAACCAACCATGGAGAAAAATATAAGGAACTTGGTGCCCAGAGACAGAGTACCGAGTATGGTAGTAGACCTATGATCACCTGTCGGTTGTATATTGTGTATTAGTCATTAAAAGTGGTGAACAACAGGGATGCAGTGGTACAGGTTATCCACAGTTTGGTACATATTGTGGTTCTTAGGTCCCGGTTTGAGGAGGGCCAACTGGGGCCAGATGTGGCGCCTGAGCTGTGCGCCAAACAGGGCTGGGCGCAGGGCGTTCCTTCGGCGTCCTGTCGAGCCAGAATGCCGGCACCCTCGGGCTTCTGCATCCTGTGTTCTGGATGCACAGGACATGGGTACCGGCTGGCCATCTTCTTCCGGGCTGTGTTATGAACCATGACTGAAGAGCCACAACAGGTGATTGTGGCGTTCCTGCTCGCATTCAACAGAACAGGTGTCTTCTTAAGTGTTAAACCCTTCAATCACAGCCAGTTACTCAGCATAGTGTTGCCTTTCAGTAGGGTTCAAGGTTTGAAAACAGCGTACCATATATATATATATATATATATATATATATATCTCATACAATTAACTGTCACTTGTAACCTGTTAAAGTATCTTAGCTTTGGTAAAGCAGCCTGTCACTCTGTTGCCTCCATTTTTTCCTTCCAACATGGTGGCACATCTGTTTACTTCCAATATTCTACTAATGATATTGATGATGTAGGTGGCATGGGTCTATAGTCATATATGGTATTTACTTGTGGGTATATAAACACTATGGGAATGACTTTTTTGGTATATTTTTTAAGTACGTTGTGTGTTTTTTTTTTTTTTTTTTTTTACCCACTAGGCTAAACAAAAGTAAATTTATTGTTTGCAAACATAGTTCTTCTATTAAAGAAAGCCATACAAATAAGACATATTGGAATATTTGTTAATTGATGCTAAAGACCTGCTTCACCAATCTCGTGCTGATTGAATCGGGAAAGCCCAGGGAATTCCCTGACTAATGACTACCCCCTTCCGCTGAACACCCCTTCCCCTTATTTTATGTAGTACTTTTCATACAGTGAAATGTAGCACAAACCTTTGAATGCTTACATGACAGGGTATATGACTGCTTGATTCAAAATATTTCAATTGATAAAAGTTATAATTTGAAAGAATACCATGAATGTGCACTTACCGCTACTGTTTGCATGAATATATTCCAGCCTGTTCGTTTTTCCTGCCTCATTCTGACACATTCCAACAGATAAGCAATGTTCATGCATAGATGAGACCTGAGAACATGAAGACTGTATACGAAAGGGCCGACCCCTGAGCATTGACTCAGGCCTGCGCTGTTTGTTTGGATACTGTTTGGGGTTACATAAAGTGTACACAAGCATTTTTATTTTTGAGTATTGAATTTTGTTTTTACTAAAGATACTGGAAACTTTACTGGAAAAATCTGTGAATATTGTGAAACAGTTATAAGTGGGTTTATTATCTTAAGTACGTGTGTGGTACTCATCATTTTAAAGTTAATAGACTGACTTTGTTTTTAAAGTACTGTGTGTGAGTGGTAATTACAATTCATTATAAATGTTGATTAAGTTAAAATAACAATTGCTGATAGCTCAGAGTTGAAACAAGGAAAGGGACCAGCTCACATCAAACTATTTAAATTCATAATCATTCTTAGTAGGATTCATCGTATTTTGTTTCATGTTCTACTAAGTGGAGGCGCCAAACAATTAATTCACTTGCCTTATTTCTGAAGGTTAAAAGCATATCATCTGTTATGCCTGTTATTTTAAGTTGATACGGCGCCACAAAACAAAACTTAAGAACCCAGAGTGATAAATTTAAATAATTTATTGTAAGTATTCTTAGTCACATGGGTAGGGAGCTACATAATGTAAGATAAGCACAGAATATATCAAAATGACTTTACACTGTGTAAAGGGAGGTGAGGTTAAGTCGCTTTATAAATGACACTAGATAAAACAAAATGTTAGAAGATACTCTGAAACCATGCATTTCATATATTACAGTAGTATCGATGATGGGACAAAGGGGACTGTTTTATTTTTCTTGGAATAAGCAGATTTTGTCGAGACTCCATCCAAATTGCATGTATTCTGTTTAGAAAATACAAGACAATAAATATAGATGATGAAGCTTTGTAGGTTTCTCTAATCTACAAAGATATATATTTATTTTTTTATTCTCTACTGAGATCTCCTATTCATTAATGAAAATGCAATCATATTCTCTTGATTGTATCATCTTTTTGCCTTAAAATGCACCAAAGATACTGCTAGATAAAAATGTCAACTGACAAGAGCTGAAAAGCTGCAGGCTCTTCATTACAGCCCTTCAGCTCAGTACTGTAGCTTGTCATCGAAAATCCACCATTACTGCGATGCTTACTAATATATAAAATGTGCATTGTATATGTCTAAATTTAGATTTCATCGTAATGAAAATATACCATGGGAGCACTCTTTGGCAGTAGAACAATACATTAGGAAACAGATGCCCTTTTCATATAGACTATCCTATTCACATTTTCATATTTTTATCCCAACAGGGATTTTTTTTTTGACCACCTAATTTACATTTCAGTGGCAGTTCTAGAGGAAAGACTAACAAGGAGCCTTCAAAGCCTTTGCCCACGGCTTCTACTCAGATGTGGTCCACTGCTTGACAGATGAAACAGTGGTCAATCCTGTTCATTTCCCTTTTTTATTGTTGGAAAATAATGCAGATTCTGGCAGTTGTTGAGTTGGAGAATGAGTTTTGCGTCTCCAGGTCTGTTTCATGCTGCACTTTGAAGACACACAATTTAGAGTGAGTCATAGTGAAAAGGTGATTCTTGGGTTGGTTTGTATGATGTAAGGTTTTTGACTCATAGTGCCTGGATGTGAAAACAGAATTTTTTTGGCCTGGTTGTTAAAAAAACAAAGCAGAGGGGAAAAAAAATAGCTGAATATAAGCTAGATGTTATTGACTGAATAGGAGTGTTCAAAGGGAGATGCTGTTGCTAACATTTTTTTGTGATTCTCTCTTCACCTGTAACGACCCAAATATCCACTGGCGACAAAAAGCATCTACTGAACTAAAATGTTTAATGTCTGTTGATCCACTAATCCTATCGGTACATGTAAACAATTGTTGTAAAATACAGTTTGTCATCTTTTCATGGTCATCAGATATGACCCATTTGGATGCTCAGAGGCTCTGTAGTTACCATGGAAACACTTTCATCTTCTACAACATTGATTCACCAGTAAAACTATCGAGTTTGATCAATGACAGTGAATGGACACACTTGTTTTTGCACTGACTCATTGATATATTTGCTCAGAAAGTCACTTTTTCTTCAGTTTTCTCTGTTTTAATATAATAACCTTTGAATTAATTGAATTTTCATGAACATCTAAATATCAGAAAATACATGGTTTTCAGTGGAAAAATACAAAATACAGAGGATGATGTTATAATAAAATGGGGTTAAGCCACTTAAGGAAGGTTGACTAGAGAGAAAAAATCATTTGGGAGCTGCCACAAAAGCAGCACTGGGTATTAAGTAAAGGATTAAAGTCTCTTTGGTCTCGAAGCCACATCCACACAGTAGCAACAGGTGGATCCATAAACAGGGATGTAGAGTCTCTTATCAACATGTGTCCAGATTAAATGAGCATCCCCTGCCCGTCAGTTACGCATCCTCTTCACATCGTGACATTTCAGTCATGTCACCACCCATAACAGAATGTCAACCGGAGTGCTGTATCCTGGGCTGTTCATCTCCCTAATTGAATAAAGATGAAGAGAAACCACAGTGATGAGAAAGGGCAGAGGAGCGTCTGGGGTGTGATTTAATGACCTGTGTGATTTATAGCTGAGGATAACACCCCGCTTAGGACTGTGTGGGTGGTGTGTCAGAGGACAGCTTGCAAAAATGCCCTTTTCCACTGTTCTCCCTTTAGTACTCAGGGAAAACACACCCCACTGCACCTCAGCATCGTAAAAAATAGTGAGAGGGGATTCCTTCGTGGAATACAGAAATAAGGAAGGACAAAGGAAAGAAGGATGGAAGAGGAAAGGCGAAAAGAAGGAAGAGGAAAGGAAAGAAGGAAGGAAGGAGGAGGAAAGGAAAGGTCCCAACCTGGTCCTTATGGGGCCTGTTTTACGAAATACTGCATTAACATGACAAATTAAAGGCAAACCAATGTGGAATATGGTCTCTTTCAAGGCTCATTAGTGTGAAATCACAATTTGTTTCACATACTGTAAGCTATACGGCTGCTTGAGTGGCTTCTGTAAATATTCTGTTTGATGAAGTCTTCAGCTCAGCATCCACGGATGGCAAACAGTGCACATCTCCTGGATCCTGTCTAATTCTTTTGATTGATTTCATGTGAATTAAAAAGAAAAAAAAAAATGCATTGCAGACTGTACTCTGTACTTTAAAAGCCATACAGAGTTTATATAAGATGGAGCCAATGTGTGCACACCTGTTTTTAAAAAGGCAAGCCTCCTCCTCTTATTCCATTACATATTTCAAAGGGAGGCTAATGACATTCACAGACACAGCGTGATTACATGGCATGTTAACGCTCCTGAAGACAAAGTCGTGTCTCGGGTCTAGAGGGGAAATTTATTTTACAGCAGGGGCAGCATGACACAGATGTTAACAGAATCACAGCCATCTGCCTCATGGTGGCCACTACCATGTGCTGCTTATGCCATGTGCAGTACGTGCACAGTCACACTGTGTGATCAGCTGGCAAGTCACACTCATAATTAACTAAAGGGTTAAAACCCAAACAAAGACGCAGGTGAACAGGCGAGGCATGGGTATCTCCGTACAGAGGCAGAGGAATGTGGCTCTTGCTTGTCATTTGTACACTGTCTTCACAGTGCAATCCATCACACATAACGCAATGACTCCAGGTTGGTGATTAATGAGCTTTTCAACATGTCTGAGCCTCCGGCTGCTATCGCAGAACGTGTGCAGGGGTAATATTAGATTCTCAAATACAGAAGAAACATCGCGCTGAGTTTCTTGCCGGAGTATTTTTATATAAGCCCCCGGCTGCCTGTGTGGGCTTGTTTCAATATCTGTGAATTTGCCTTTAATTCATTTATTGTTCCCATTATTCCAAC
Source organism: Ostorhinchus rueppellii (assembly GCA_030068375.1). Lineage (NCBI taxonomy): Eukaryota > Metazoa > Chordata > Actinopteri > Kurtiformes > Apogonidae > Ostorhinchus > Ostorhinchus rueppellii. Next base: position 5,962,719 of record JAQQZY010000024.1, on the reverse strand, counting down.
TTCAAGACATCTGGGTTCAACCAGGGAAGCTGACTATACAGGAATATGTTGAAATATAGGCGTATCCTTCAGTTTCCTTAATATGTAAAAAAGAAACATTTTCAAAGTAAATTCAGGCTGCTCCCTTACAGGCACTCAATGCCAATGGAGGATTAAGGACCCAGGATGCAGCAGAGGTTTGTTGCTGCAGCAAAGCTGACAGAGTCCTAAAAAAAGACAAAATCAGCAACAGCTGTGACATTAAGCAGAGAGCGGCGCACTATTCTTGGATGACTGGCACTAACAGCATAGTCAGCTTATGCTGAAAGTTGGAAAGAAGAGAAGAGAGGCGTGATTTCAAATTTCAGTGACGATGGATTTAATAAATGCAGAACAAGACAGCTGGATAGAAACAAATGAAACAAACCACCTGTGTAACTGTGTCTCCCTCATTATTCTGAAGCCCTCATCGGTTTCACGACAAAAGAACAGAGGCCAGAAGTCAGAAAATGTTCACTTTTTCAACTTTTTACTTAAACCTGTTTGAAGTTTCATCAAACATCTCGAGGCTTGCATGAACACTCTGAAGCTCTCCAGTGGAGTAATTGCATCTCAGTAGCAACTTCTCCCTGCAGCATCAGTCTAGTCTTGTCTAAGTCGCATGTATTTGGGCTCCTTATAGTCACATTTACGTAAAAAAAACCCCAAAAAAGACAGAAGAACTCTGAAAATTGCAAGTGAAGAAATGGGGAAAGAAAGACAAGGGGGGGGGGGGGTTATTGAATTTTCCGAAGCATGTTAGAACCCACATTGCATGTATTATGTTTACACAATCTCTTAAAAGGCACTTCTATCTCCACATTTTCCATAATATTGAATTATGCTGTCCCTCTGAAAATCTGAGTGGCAAATTCATGCTAGTGACAGGACAGGTCTGTGTTTACTGCATCCCATTTAACGGGTTTGATAAACAACTCCATGTACAGAACATCCAGGAAGTTCCCAAATACCTCTCATCTCAAGGCAGAGTTGAAATTAAGGTAAATTCATCGAGGCAGTGCCAGATTTGTACTAGATAAAAGAAGCAAATTCCATCACTTAAAAAAAAAAAAAAAAAAAAAAAGGAGCACCTGGGCTGGCTTGATGTAGTTTTGCTGGGTGAGTCTGTGTCTTCACTGATCATAAGTGGATCTATGCTGTTGTCAGGGTTAATTTCACTTAACCTTGAATATTTATTGAAATGCTAATCCACTATTGTATCCTTCTGCCGATTCAACAAAGAAATGCATCGTTAATTTTGAAGAAATTCTATCATCACTTGAAGGGGATGCAGTGGAATGTTGTTTCTTCTCATTTTTCTCCTTCCTCTTCTCTGCCACCTCCTTTTTCTCCTCCTCCTTCCTCTTCTCCTTTGTTTCTTTCTCTGCCTCCTTCCTCCTCTTCTTCTGCTCCTTCTTTTTCTTCTCCTTGGTCTTCATCTTTTGCAGTTATTTGACAGTTGTTTTTTTTTTTTAATCTTTTTTTATAGCTAATTTTTATGCTCTTGCAAATCATTCATTCATTCATTCATTCATTCATTCATTCATTCATTCATTCATTCGTTCGTTTGTTCATCTTCTGCACCCTCATTATCCTCCCTAGGGTCACAGGGACAAATCACTCCATAGTTTTTGTGTCATAAACCGAAAAAAAGAAGAAAAAAAAAGCAAAAACATTACATTCCCTTCCTGTAGTTTACAACAATAAACCCTCTTTCCATAAGTGTGATTTGTTACATTTTGTTCTTTGGACAATACGATAAGGAGTAAAATTTTTTAAATCTATTGTTGTAGGTTAGATTTTAATGAAATTTAATTTAACTCTAATATTTAGTTATTTTGATGCAACTGTTTTTTTGCTGTTGGAAGGGGTTGACGCACATTCTGTACACAAATATGTGTTTATGTTAGGAGGGTGCAGTTTAAGTTGAGAGTCAAGTACTTTTCCATGACATCCGCAGTTCAGCATCAACAGCAACGTAAATGAAACGACAAAAGGTTGTACTTTTCACTCGCACAAATCCTGAAAAATCTAAACTTTGTCTGTGAACTGTGTAAAAACACCTAATATGGTATATGACCTTAAAATAAGCATTAAAACAGATATTTACGTGCTCGAATGATATTTCATTTTTACAAACCCAACCAGAGCATCCATAAATGTAACTTTTTTTTTTCCACAGCTAAGACAAAAAACAGACGTGCATTTCAAAGCAAGAACCACTGAGTAAATACTCTGCAACGTTCCCTTGAATGACTTTTTTTTTGTCCCACATTACATAATTATAAATTCTGCCCTACTTTCATGACCTTGTAAAAGTCAAATAAATGCAAAAATGCACCTTATTTTATCCTGAAGGTTAGTTTGAGGCCTCCCTCTGCGATAACGGCAGCTTTCTAACAACAGCAGCCCTCGAACCAGACTTTATTGCTTCTTGCTCAAACAGTGCTCAGAGCAGAGAACACTGTCAGCATGTATTTATACACATGGAAGTTATGTGACTGTAAAGTCTGGACAGAGAAAGCAAACAAACCATCTGTTTGGCAGTAAAACTAAAAGACACTGATAATATTCAGGGAAATGACGTGGCTCCCGCTGCTTTTCCAGACCTCAACTGCTCTTAATGATTAAAAGTATGGGCTAATTTTAAAGCCTTATAATCAACGTAAACTCTGACTTTTCCACGTGTTGGAGTAGCAAAGTAACTTATGGCTTTAGTGCCACCGCAGATGAAGCAAAAATCTCTAATGCCGGAGGTTTGATGTGGTAAGCTCGTCTGTCTGTGCTCATCCCTGGACGTCATGCTCATTGAATAAGAGCCTTTGAAATATTAGGAATAGTCAGATAATCCAAGAGTCACAGTAGCTGCTGCATGACAAGCTGCATCCAAAGGCATAATCCCAGTTTCCACTTGCACCAATCCATCCATCTGTAATGATCCATAATGCCATATTCTGCTTCTCTTTACAAATCTTTCTCTATTTTATCCTCCTTGACACACAGTCAGTGACACTTTTCATAAATATCCATCCGCTACGGCTGAATAAAACTCTCATCTCGCTGTTTTAAGATACATGAGTCATTAACTGTTGAATTATGTATTAATACAGTATACGACAGAAATAGAAGTTGTTTTGCTACTGTGTCTGAAAGACAAGAACCAAATGTTCTAAATTATGGATTTTTCTTACCCCTTATCTACATGATGAAGATCTGCTGAATATCGTGTTAAAATATTTAAAAAACGAGGAGAAACATAAACTTAAGTGTCCAACGCGTATTTTTGTCGTTACTTATTTATATAAACTTTCAGCCCTCGTTAAAATAAACCAAATTCATCTCATTTTGATACAGAAGGAAACATTCAAAGCAAAAAATACTAACATTAACAGCAAAAAGTTTGTTGCTCCAGCTGCCAATGTCAGAATAAATTACACGACCCACTCACATCAGTGCTGGAAAAAATTGTAATATTTCAAATAAATAACCTGACTTTTTCCTTCCTCAGCCATATGTCAGGCCTCTCATCTCTGCATCTTATAAGAGGAAGAGCGAGTGAGCCTGTCCTCTCCAGGTTAAAAAAAGAGACTCCCCAAAGATAAAGATGAAGACGGATTTCTTTAATATCTTTGTCATAACACAACCAGGACACTTTGGCCTCTCTTTGCACTTATTAGAGATATTGTCCGGTCAAAAATGATTACGGGGCTCTGGTTAGCAGGGCCAGGCAGGGGAGAAGGGAGCAGCCGTCAGTCCTCACAGGACCAGAAGGACAATCAATCATTTGTAGTGACAGTGTAATAGACGACACCCGGGAGAGAATAAGGGCATGGATAAGACAGACCGAAACTCCTCAGAGATAAACAAAAGATGAATGTTAAACGAGAATGAATGGAAAACAAAAATAAATAATATTGGATATATTTACCCCTTGTCGGGCAAGTGACTATTTTTGGTAATTTCACACGTGACAGCAAGAGTGACAACAGAGGACAGTGAGTCAACAATCTGAGGTCCACCTGTGCATGAACAGTGAGTGGACCTGCTTTGTTAGGTACCAGGAAGTAATGGTACGAGTGTAAGGACTGATGTTCAAAGGGTGAATGTGGATGTGGACAGGGGTCTGGAGCAGCACTGATGTGGGTCTAATGATCTAAAAGTGATGTTCCTTTCACTTTGCATGTGTTTTTCTTGTACTTTTAAATATCCTGAGATCCTTGGTTTTTGTTTTTTATGTTGTGTTGTTTTTTTTTTGTGTGTGTAAATGTTATTATTGTTGTGGAGGAAAAAAAAAAAAATATATATATATATATATATATATATATATATCCTGAGACCCCAGAAAGTAAAGGATTTAGCTCTTTTACATAAAATAATTGTCTTGATTGGAAGCAGCGTGACACCCCATTTTTTTCTGGTAAACTTTTTGAATAGATATAATGTTCTAAAATTCATGTTCCTTTCA
>JAQQZY010000024.1:5787104-5797477 GCA_030068375.1 Ostorhinchus rueppellii | reverse complement strand
CATAAAAAATGCAATTTATTCCCTCCAGGTACCTCAAATATGGCCCATTTTGGGCACAATTTTTCAAAATTTTCGCAGCAGCTCTACTCTGAGTCCCTCTCAGATGTCCAAGCTCCTCCCCCTATCTCTAAGGCTGAGCCCACCCACCCTGCAGAGCACAGGTGTCAAACATGCGGCCCAGGAGCCAGATGAATTTATGAAATGCAAAAATTACACTGAAGATATAAACAATCAAGGATTTTAAAATCATTTTAGGTCAATTAAGTCTAAAGTGGGTCAGACCAGTAAAATACTATCATAATAACCTATAAATAAGGAAAACTGCTCATTTTCTCTTTGTTTTAGTGTAAAAATAAATAAATAAATAAATTACACAAAAATGCTTACATTTACAGACTATCCTTTTACATAAAATGTGAAAAACCACAAAGGTCTTAAGAGAAGTATGTGGAATTTTTATAATATTCTTCCTGTTATTTAATGTTTTGTGTATCTGTAGATCCACTGTGATCTGTAACTTGTGATTCACATGTATAAATAATAAACTAAGGTGTAACAGTGTTAACATTGCACTTATTTTACTTAAGAATTTTCACGTTCATATTTGTTCATGTTATGTTCGAGTACAATTCATAGATGTAAAGGTTTTCATTACAGAATTTAACTTTATTCACTAAAAGTTCTTATCCTGTTATTTATATTATTTTACTGGTCCGGCCCACTTTATACCACATTAGGTTGAATGTGGCCCCTGAACTAAAATGGGTTTGACACCCCTGCTGCAGAGGAAACTCATGTCGGCTGCTTGAACTCTAAACCTCGTTCTTTAGGTCATTACCCAGAGCTCATGACCACAGGTGAGGGTCAGAACATAGATCGAAACTGAAGTCCTTTCTATATTAAATGTCAAATCCATTAGAATAAAATAAATCCAGAAACAGAAAAATCACATAAAACAATGATGGAGGCCCAAAGTGTCACTGCTGTCATGTTCAGAAAACCTGATCAGCATCATGGTCTCACTGTGAACCTGGTCCTGACCTGGTCTCAGTTTAAGAGGTCTTTGTCAGCGAGACCCAGTTCACATCAGACCTGATCTGGATGTTATGAGAAGAACATGGGTGCTGATAAACAGTAAAACAACCATTTAGAGAAGTGAAAGTATAAGACGACACATACAGATACTGTAAAGAAATACAAACTAACCTGTTCATGTGTAACTTTTGAATTTTATTTATCTTGAAGGTGATGAAACATCACAGTGAATCTGAGTGTTTGAGTTTAGGTCATTATTTTATTAAATTTGTGCTACGGTTTATGAAGCGACTGATCTAAAGATCTAAACTAAACTTTTCTAAAGAGAAGTCTAAATCATTCTACATCAATGTTGGTTTTCCTTAGGATCAATTTGACCCCGTTCCACTGCCTTCATCTATGGAATGTGGATGTGGAAGGCAGCAGAAGGGTTAAAAACAGTGAAATCATTAAAGATATTAAATAAACAAAGATAATATGAGTCTGATTACTGATTAATGGTTTGATATTTACATTTTAACATGTTTTATTTATCATTTGATCATTTTTATTTGAGGACTCTCGTTCTAAATGTATTCCCATCATCACAGACTCCTACACATTATTGAGTTTTGAAATATGTTTCATATTGTCTGGTATAGTTTCCTACTGTCTGCCACTTACAGTTATTATAGATCACTCATTTCTCAGACAGGGGTAGTTGTTTGGGATGCGGTCCTGGAGAAGACATCAGACAGCGGGGGGCGTAAACCCTCCCTCCTGTCTGACCAACCCACCTGAGCAGCCCATAAGACAGGCCACAGTAACAGTGTGATGCTTCTGATGGAAATATCTGAAACCAGTAAAGCAAGTAAACAAACAACTACCCCTGTCTGAGAAATGAATGATCCACAGTATGTTTCCTATTTTTTTCTATAAAGTTAAATACGGTATAAATCTTCATTCATGAATCAGTTTTTAGACATTATATATAGTACATAGTTCATTACAGAGTCATTCAGTTCTGTAAATAATGTTATTTTGTTTTTGTTTTTTTATAAACATGAAATTCTCATCTTGTCTTCCTTTGAGTCTGAGTCCAGACAGTGACAGTTTCACAAACAAAACACCCTGATCACATGTAAAAGCAATGCAAGAGGATTCAGTGTAGACCACACCCACACTTTTGGAAATGTGATGAAATTACTATGAATTGACAGATGGTGTGTGGAGAACTACAAATAATAGGCTATGAGATTCCAAAGGGTTGTGATATTCTGTATTTATGTAACTTGTCTGATGGAAACGTAGCAGGAAACAACATATGAAGTATATTAAAGTACTTTTAGAGGCTTTTAAAAAAGCTATTACATAGAACTGGGGAAAGACAGAAGCACCAACAAAGGACCAATGAATCGAAGTTATTGAGGAAATATATTCAATGGAAAAAATTAACTCACAAACTGCAACTACGAGAGGCACAGATGGATGAAAGACGGGAAAAAATGGACTGATTGTAGAACTCAGAAGGGAAAGACCAATACTATAATTACAGTTTACACAAATAAGAGGGTTTTTTAAATTGTTTTCGCTATTGTATGTTTAAAATTTTTCAACAAAAATTTAAGTGGAAAAAAAAAAAGGAATGTAAGAGAAAGACGTACAGCTTTTGTCTTAGTGACATATACACACCCAGCCCTTCCTACATTAGACATTTGTCTAGTTCTATATTTAGTTTATTTAGATGCAAATACTAGAAGTCACCTGTTATTAAATGATATATCCACAAAATAACATCCCCATCTCTCCTGAAACACATTTAAAACACATTGGACATGACGTGAGTTCATTAAAACCATAAAATTCTTGACATGTAAGACATGTAAATCTAAACCACTGGACATTATAATAATCATAATGATCAAGTAAAAGCAATTCTTGTCCTGTAAGAGTCCATTTAAGTCCGATGTTGACCAGTCAGTCTCTGTTGATAACGACAGACTGATAAATGTGGGTCAGTTCAGTCTGTGACCACGGTGACATTCCTGTTTAGTTACATGTTAACTCACTGAACTGGATGTTTAGTTTTATAGTCTGCTTGTTCATGGTGGCGACTTTAGAATTTATACATTTAGTTTGATTATACAGTCTCTTGGGTAGTTTAGTAACTTTCAGATTGTAAACTTCACACATTCGTGTTTAGTTGCACCTCATAAACGTAGTTTTGCGCTCAGTTAACTTAACATTTTGACACGAAAACACATTACTGTTTAGCTGCACTTTAACTTCCTGAACTAAACCCCTTGTGACTCCGCCCCCTTTCCCAAAGGAGCACTGTGATTGGTCACAAGCATGTCCATCATCCCCCAAACATCCACTCAAAGCTCAGAAACCATTAGCTGATTCCTCCCCGTTCCACCAAGTCCGTTTCCTGACTGTACCCCCACACCCCAGCCCTGATCAAACCGGGTCGAACTGGACCCGGACTCACTCACATTAAACGGGTTCGGGTCTCCTCCAGGTTCCGCGAACGGGTTGTGGTCGGTTACGGACATGTTGTGGTATCTGCCTCAGCTGGTCTCAGTTAGCGGGAAGTCTGCTCCTTTGGACCGAACAGCGTCAGACGGATCTACTTCCTGCGGTGTACTGCACTGAGCATGCGCACTTACACTGACGTCAGGGACGTGTACGTGGGTTTAAAGAGGAGAAGAATAAGAGGCGGATCCGCAGTGACAGCTGGAGGATACAGAGACACTCCTGAGGATGAATTATATAAAAGTCAAACTGTGTCCACGTCGTTACTTTTCAGTTTTAAATATTCTGAGTACATTATAAAATGTTGACACAAAACTTACCAGCTTTAATGAGCTTGAACCTGTGATTAAAACAGTAACTTATAATATTAATGATCTAGATAAATACAATGCCGTGTAGTTGAAGATCACGTGGTCGCAGTGACGTCAGAAGCACGTAACGTCGCAGTCATGGAGGAAGTAAGAGGTTAGTGAGATTTACTCTCTTTCTAAAGACATTTATCGTCATTACCGTCAGTTTGTGACTCATGAATGTTTAAATGAACGTGTTCTGCACCTGTGCTACTCACCTGACACTCGTGTCGAACCGAGCCAAGCCCAGACCCGGGTCTCAGTCCGGTGTCTGGTCGGTGATTCGAGCTCCGGTGGTCGGCTCAGACATGGACACACTGACACGGTTTAGCTCCATCACAGTTTATGTGGGTTTGTTTTCGGGTGTGGAACTGAACCGAGCCTCTGGTTCAAGTGTGATCAGCTGTTCCAGGCACGTTAACGTGTGTGTAACCGAACAAATGTGTTCTGAGGTGTTGGACGATCAGCTGAGATATTAAATATAAATACGGAGCTGTGAGGATTTTAGGAAAAATCATAAATTCTTCATCAGTTCACTTCTAACCATTATTACATAGAATTTAGTAAATAATTCTTCTCCAGTTATAGGTTTGGCTAATAAAGTCATAATTATTATTATTGTGAAATATTTGTAAATCTTAGTAATATGTATCATCATCATCATCATCATGTTCATTTTTCTTTTGTCTTCTATGATTGGCTCCTGTTTCAGGAGAAGCTGCAGTTTGATTGGCTGTCTCTATGGCAGCGCAAAGAATCACAGAAGAAAAAAAAAAAGATAGTGTTTTAATTTTTTCAGCTGTGAGTTCATCACATTCACTCAGCAATTTACAACCACAAATGAGCTTTAAGTTTCAGTTTCAGGACGCAAAATAATGCCTTTAATCTGCAAAGAAATAGCAATGTGATGTTTCTAATAATTACTGACTGATATAAAAATGTTTATTGTGAGAATATTTCAGACAGTATTGTCCACACCTATAACCACAAATAAGTAGTTTCTTCAACTTTAACTCAAAATAAAAAAAAACAAAAAACCTTTTAATCTGCAAGCAAATTATAATCACTAATGAGAGAAGATGTTAGATGTGTTTTTGTTGTTGATTCTTTTTATTCTGATGCAAATCCTTGATGATGAACACATTTAGTTTGATGAAAGTGGTTTGTCAGGTGAAAAGGAGAGGCAAAAAATAAGCTTCTGCTTTTGGCCTTTTACTTTTTTTTTTTTTGTTTTTTGTGTTTGTTATGATTGTTGTACTGTGTGTAGTGATGAATGTATAAAGCAAAAAGGAAAATTCATTCATTTATTCAGGTATGATACAGTCTAATGGAAGTGATGGTTAATCATTATATGTAATGGACTGAATTAAAAGTTGTGTTAGTGCTATGTAAAGGTTTTGTAATGTTCTGCTGGTCAGAAAAAAATCTGATTAAAAACAGTTTTTGAGATATGTGCTCATGGGCTGAGCAGTTGTCCAGTCTGTTAATTAAGGACGGTGTTTGATACTTTGTCCAAAATGGAGACAGTGTCCCACACATTGATTTTAAAGTCAAGTCATTTTGTCCGCCTCAGTTTTTATGTGACCAGAGGAAAAAACAACAATGACAAAGCCTGTTATTCCTCCATATTTATTGTGTGTTTTCAGTAGCATGTGCTTTAACAGTAAGTTGTGCTTTATTAAAATGTGTCTCCAAATCCAAGTTTCTAAGCCTTACAGTCTAATGAAATGCACAAATATGGCAATTTATGGGTCAAACCTTTTTAGTAATGATTTGCTGTTTTAAAAAAAAAAAAAAAAAAACTAGATCCACAATGAAAACATGTTTGGGAAACACTCTTTTAAAGTCAGGTTTTCATTAGAAATGTATAAGAAAAATGTCAAATTAAAGTGTGAGCTTCTGTTCATTTCTATCCACTTCATGTTCGTGTTCAGACGGTTCCAGTTCGATGATGTTTTGTGTAACGGCTAACAGACGTAGAAGCCTGAGGATGGTTTTAGTTTTAGTCTCTGAGCTCAGCCTCTGGACTGGGTCAGAGAACGTTGTTTCACACTCTTCAACAGTTTGTCAAAGCTTCTGTTTCTGCAGACCATCATGGATGGAGGCATTTGGTTGCTTTGATATTTCTGTTGGTTTCTTGTATTATCTGAGTGAATGTTTAAGCTCCTGGTTCAGGTTGTGTGTACAGTTGTTGGGTCCTGGTCCTCTGTTGGAGAGACCTGGACTTGATCCTTTGGTTCTGAACCTTTAAGTGTGTTCACATTAACAGATCCTGACTTTAATGTGTGTGTTTTAGTAGGTGTTGTTCTACACCAGTGCACATCTAATAGCTGTAGAGTTGCTCTTGTCAGAGTTCCTTTAACCACTAAACCATCCGCTGTCTTTTGTTACTTTCAGTGTTTCCTCTGACATGTGTGGTCCAGAACTACGCCTGGGGAAAAGTGGGTCTGGACAGTGAGGTGGCCCAGCTGGTGGTTGGTGGAGACCCACTGGCCATCATCGAGGCTGGGAAACCATACGCAGAGGTGAGTTCACGGATCATAGGAATAATTAAATACAGGCAGTGATGATGAGGCAGGCAAACACCTGCACACGTCAGGACACAGCTCTGGTTCTACAACGTGGCACTAGAAAACGCCCAGAACAGGTCACATTCCACCCAAAGTGGAGGACTTCTGGTCCCGTTAAGTGTGTGGAGGACTTCTCTGGTTGGGTCGAGGGTTTGGCTCCAGGACTCTTCTGTGTCCATCTGGACTGGATGCACAAGTCCAGATCTTGTCCATTTAGTTGAAACTCATTTATTCCCTCATTGATACAGGGTGATGGTTTAGTATGAAATATTGTCACTATTGACTTACGTGTGTGTGTGCGTGTGTGTGTGTGTGTGTGTGTGTGTGCGTGTGTGTGCGTGTGTGTGCGTGTGTGTGTGTGCGTGTGCGTGCGTGTGCGTGCGTGTGCGTGCGTGTGTCTGTCTGTCTTAAGCTGCTCACACTCGCAGTGTACATCAGGGCTGTCAAACTCATTTTAGTTCAGGGGCCACATACAGCCTAATATGGTATAAAGTGGGCCGGACCAGAAAAATAATATAAATAGTAAGATAATAAGTTTTGAATGGAAAAACTTAAAATTCCGTGATGAAACTGTTTACGTCTATGAATTGTACTCGAACACAACATGAACAAACATGACCCTGAAAATTCTTAAGTAAAATAAGTGCAATTTTAACATTACCTTAGTGATATATGTTAGTACATTAGTTGATCATTTATAAATGTTCTTTATAACACACAGCCCACAGTGCATCTACAGACACACAGCATTAAATAACAGGCAGAAGGTTAGTACAATTCCACAAACTTCTATTAAGAGATTTCAGCTTATTCACTTTTTTTTTTTTAATAAAAGGCTAATCTGTAAATATAAACATTTGGTGTAATTTAACTTCTTTTTTTTTAGGAGATTCAATGAACCTAAAATGATTTTCAAATCCTTGATCGTTCATATCTTCAGTGTCACACATTCATCCCAGGGCCCAGACTGAACCCTTTGGTTGGATTTGGGCCCTGGGCCACATGTTTGACACCTGTGATGTAAACCGCATAATCAGATCTGTTTGATCAGATAACAGGAGTAATCGGATTCTAATAAACCTGAAGAACACACCTGGATCAGTCCCAGTCCTCCCATGTCTTCCTTCATGTAAACAGGTTCATCGATTTATTTAGTTCTGTTATGTCTGAACATGTGAAAAAACTATTCAAATCATAGAAACTGAAGTCGGAGGTCAGATGAAGACGATAACAGGAAGTGGCACCATGTACATACGAACTCTGAAAGAAATCCCAGAATGGACTGGAGCGTCTGAACCAGGGTTTACGATTAGCGTATTTCTGAAGAGCATGTGAATGCATCAGATCTGATTACTACAGTTATCGGATTAATCCCAGTTTAAGTTTGATGGTCTCCAGGGGTGTAACGGTGCACTTATTTGTACTGAACCGTTTCCGTTCGGGGCCTTAGATACAATACTGAGGTGTACCGAACAGAAACATGTAGCTTCTGTGAAGAACGCAAACATGTGGGAAGCAGGGGGAACACAAGCAGAACCCATGTGCAGGGTTTCCTCTACACATTAAAAACAATAAATAAACCTTTTACTCTGAGGCTGTGACGCCGATAAGGCGGGAAACACAACAACAGAGTAGAACAGAGTCGGACAGCTGAAGGTGTTAAGTTTCACTTTCGGTTTTCAGTAGTTACGAAGCACCCCCCTTCACTGCACCGAAAATGGATCGAACTGAAGACCCCCAAACCAAAAACCAAACTGAAATGTTTCTGTACCGTTCCACCCCTAATGGTCACATGAACAGACTCACTGACACCACATGGTACAGCACGGTGAGTTCAAGTGCATGTTGTAAATTCAGGAATCTTCACTCCAGTGATCTCAAAGGTTGTTTAGGAGATGGTGGTGTGATTGACCTCCTACTGACCACCAGGGTGTGAACCTCCTACCTCATTTGTCTGTCTGTCTGTCTGTTTGTCTGTCCCTTAGATAGCAGCGTTCCCTCCAGCGCCGTGTCCAGCGCCGGCCCGTCCTCCCCGATCACAGAGAACTCGGGTCTGAATTTCATTTTCAGCGAGTAGCCCCGGTGTCTTCTGGGTATGGAGTCCAGGCCTCCTCAGATGTATCTGTGCCACGTCCTGGTTGGTCCTCTGAACTGCACTCAGTCTCCTCAAGATCCGGTCCAGGTCGGTTCTGGTTCTGCCGAGGATTCACACCGAGGCTGAAAAGGAACTGATACTGGAGCCCATGAAAAGCAAACGGACCCTCTGGACCCTTTAAAGTCTGGACTGGGGCCTCTCCTGGACCCTTTAAGGTCTGGACCGAGGCCTCTCCTAGACCCTTTAAGGTCTGGACTGGGGCCTCTCCTGGACCCTTTAAGGTCTGGACTGGGGCCTCTCCTGGACCCTTTAAGTCTCCTGTTTGGAGTTTCTCGGTTGTTTTGTTTCCATCATTTGTCAAATGTTCTTTGAGCCAAACGTTGTTCGTTTTAATGTCATTTTTTTTTGTCAGATGAAGAAACTGAAAAGTCAAAGTGTGGTTCTGTTGCTGGTGTTTTTGTTCTGTCAGATCAGACCGTTTCTGGTTTAAACCAACTTCATTCCAACTCTTTGACTCCACTTTAGTTTGTTTCCTGGACGTCCTTCACTCATTCTGTGGGTTTGGAGTTCAATGAGCTGCTGTTGGTTCATAAACTGGTGACATAAGATGATATTTTGTTCTTGGCGCTGTTGGTACGTGTTGGTACGTTGTGTATTGGATTGTAATAGTTGTGTTAATGAGTTCGACTGAAGGTGGTCACCGTTGGCCTTTTATGCTGTTGTGTCGTTTGTGTTGTTTTTGTGTAACACATTGTGTGATAAAGACAACAGTCATTCATTTGACTTTAAACTACGTGGAACCATCCGATTACGTTTGTCTGATCTGACCCGTAAACAACATAAACAAACTGAACTGGAATGACTGTCCTGTGCAGAGACAGCCCTCATAACGGACAGTGTCTGTGCTGCTGTTCTTCACATTTATAGAAGCATGAGTCCACTTTCAGAGCAGGGCGGTCAAACTCCGGTTCTTCCAGGTTCCACATTCAGCCCAGTCTGATCTAAAATGAACCAGACTGTTAAAATAAAAACAGAATAACCTAGAAATAATGACAACTCCAAGTCTTTGTTTTAGTGCAAAACATAACTTGAGAATGAATAAGTTATAAATTATGGAAATATTTACATTTAAAGTATATCCTTTCACAAAAACATGGGAATATCTTGAAAAAAAACCCTACATTTCTGTAAGAAAAATAAGTGCAGTTTTAACAATATTCTGGCTCAGTTTATCATTTCCACATGTTTATTACAGATCAGACAATTAGTAACAGGCCGAATATTGGTAACATTGCACTTAATTTTCTTTAGACATTTGCGGTTCTTCATATTTTACTGTTAAAGATAGTTTGTAAATGCAGTGTTTGGAATAATGGCCTTCAAAATAGTTTCACAGTAATGGATAATCGAGTTCATTACTATTTGTTACTGGCAGTGAAGTGTGCTGTGTTTCTATGCACTGCTGTCTGTCAGCTGTTGTCCGTCCTGACTCGCTCAGACACTAAAGCTGTGAAGTTCATGGATGACTCAAATCTTTTGAACGGCTCTTTTTAGTGAACAATAAGAACTGATTCATTGAGAGTCGTTCTTCTATTCAAATCGCCCACGCTGCCTTCACCTGAACCACCAATCACATCTAAGTTTGAGTTTTCCGCAGCTCACCCCATGCACCTGAACGCAGCTGTGTGCGCAGCTAACTGACAAGAAGTTACCGGCTAACAGGGGAGGAGTTACCAGCTGTGGCCTAGTGGTTAGAGCGTTGGACTTAAGATCGGAGAGTTGCAGGTTCAAATCCCACCCTAACCAGTA
>JAQQZY010000024.1:5451280-5467638 GCA_030068375.1 Ostorhinchus rueppellii | reverse complement strand
GTTTTTTACATGTTAAACACATGCAAACATGTTTCAGAGTCTGGATGCTTCAGCTGCAGTGAAACCAAGCTCAGACTCTTCATGTGACGCTTTAGTTTGGACTCAAACACCAACAAACACAGACTCAATGTAACAAAGTTTATTGATTTAACAAAGCACCTAAATCTGCTACAGACGATCTGAAAGAGGTTTCCAGCTGAAGGGGCTGAAGGCTTCTTCTGTGCAATAAAACATTAAACATCAACAACTAAAACCTTCCAACTGAACATGGAGGACTGCACTGAGTCAAACATGCTTAAATAAAAGGAAAAACACACGTGTACAAGTCCAGTTACATTACCAGGTCAGTGTATAATAAGGCAAACAAACACATTCCACACGGTACAAAGTGTTGGTCAGTGCACATGGTACAAACCCTTTGAGGTACGTGTTGTTCAACATGACTGTGGGTCACAGTCCCAGTCACTGTTGCATTGCAACCAATCGCAGCTTCTGATGTGAGATCAAACATTCAGCGTCGGGACGTGGTTTTATTCAAGGCACCGTCCACGTGACGTCCACATCCGCTCTCTGTGGTCCGGGCTCAAACAGCGGCCGATCACCCGCTCTGCGTCCTGGATCCGCCTCCGGAAGCGCTCCCGGTCCCGGGCCAGCTCCTCCCAGTGACCTTTACGAGACGCCCGACAAGCGAACGGCCAAGTCCTCATGACGTGGACCTGGACCAGAGGAGAGAACGCCACCTGGAGGAGGAAGAGAGGAAGCAACG
This sequence comes from Ostorhinchus rueppellii, assembly GCA_030068375.1. NCBI lineage: Eukaryota > Metazoa > Chordata > Actinopteri > Kurtiformes > Apogonidae > Ostorhinchus > Ostorhinchus rueppellii. Next base: position 5,466,872 of record JAQQZY010000024.1, on the reverse strand, counting down.
TGAGGATTGACGGCTTCCCAGGACACCGGGTTCTGGCACCAGCCGCTGGTGGAGACCCCCACCCAGGGCGAAGGTCCCTCCACCAACCCCAAAAACACCATCTACTTATGGGAGTGTTCACGCGGTGACGTGTTCCCCCTGATGTTAGAGCTGGACACATTCATGGAACACTCACATGAGGAGCGGTCCAACCCCCAGGACCGTTTAACTGTGAGGACGGTTGGACTGAGGTTCAGGATGACGCACTGGACAGTTTCAGTGTCCAACAGGAGCGTGTGATGTGATCAAACACACGCGTTCAGGGTCTGTTACATAAAGGAACTGAAACTAAAGCTGAAACTATTACGTCATTCATTATTTTGGATTTAATTAATCACTAACTTTTCCAATAATCCTTTTAATTTTTAGTTTAAGGTCTAGTTCTGGTCTGTGATTTAATAAATATGAACATGTTCTGATTTCTTTCTTTCCTCTGAAACAACAAACTGAATTTTGGTTCATTTCATCATCTTGGTTTTGAACTGATGACATTTTACATGATGATAATAATAATCATTAATTAATCCAAAACATACTCAGACTGACACAGTATCATTAGTTCCAGCTCTAAGTGAACTGGATCAGCCGAGTCTGTGAACAGGTTGTTGAACTGGAGCTGAAAACAGGTGTGAACATGGAACAGGTGTTTGTGCTCCGAGTCCGTAAACAGCCTGAGAAAGGATGTGAAAGTGTGTTCATGTGTGTCATCATTCTGGCTCTGATGTAAAACACACCAACAACTCTCTGCTGAATCACTGGAGTCACATGACCCTCTTAGTCATGACGACCAGCAGTGTTGCTAAGCAACAACAAACACTACACAGTGTGTGTGTGTGTGTGTGTGTGTGTGTGTGTGTGTGTGTGTGTGTGTGTGTGTGTGTGCGCGCTGAGGCAGGAAACACCTTATCTGCTCCAGAGAACGTTCTTTGGATCCAGGTTTAAGTCTCGGGTTCACACGGGTCTGATTTTACAGGTTTGATCTGTTCGAATACGAGTCACATGACGAGGCTCATTAACGGTTCCTTCATCAGACTGAACCATCAGGTCTTTACCAGGTGAAGACCACCAGGACCAGCTCTGTCATGGTAAACCCAACCGTGCGTCTGTCACCAGGCTCCCGGTACCGCTCTGTCCTGACTCGCCTCTTTTCCACCACAGGAACTGGAACTTTACCAGGCGTCTCAACCCAAGTAAAAACAAAACAAACTCTCCCTCATCCCCAAATTTTCCCTTAAGCTTTTTTTTTTCAGATTCCCCAGAATTCTTGAAGGGTGGGGCTTTGTTCTGAAGAATGCTGATTGGTGGAACAGACGAGCGGCGTTCTGCTCTTACACTAACTTCCTTCCATTTCCAGCTTCACTTCATTTGTGTTTGGATTATTTGGAAAATTAAGTGAAAGAAGTGAAGCTACAAGAAGTGGACAGATGACGACGTCCTTTTGATGAATCTGCTCTTTGAAGCTTTTGAATGTATTCGATTTGCTCCCGTATGTCTGACCCTGTGCACTCTGGGTAATAAGCCTGAACCTTGTCGAACGCATTTGCCAAATGGATCCTAAATTGAGATGGACTTAAAGTCGCACAGTCGAACTGACAAACTGATTTGAATGAATTTCTCTGAACTTTCAGGTGCGGTGGAAGTACAAACCACACAGATGACCAGATCTGACCGAGGTAAATAAAGTCCTGGTAAGAAAAGGTCCTGGGAATGTTGGTGGAAAAAGGGCTAAAGTGGGACCTCCTGCAGTTTCACAGTTTAGTGACAGTGGCACCAAAACCACATTCAAAGGATGACATTAACGTCCCAATCCAGTCTGTTTGAAGACCTGACAAAACTATATTCACCTTCAAACCCTTTAGGGTCTGACGGGACTTTACTGGACTCTGGTCTTCAGGATTTCTGCAGATTTCACCTGGTTCATCTTTAAAAATCTTTTTAGATGTCAACTTCATAATCCAGTTTTAAGCACAGCCCGGGGCAGATTAAAGGGGTTTTAAAGCCTCTAAATGTTGGAGAAGACACTTAAACCTCCCACAGAAACCCTGGATATGAAGTAGAAGTCCATCTGGTTCAGCTTACCTTCTTCTGGTCTCTGCTTGTCTTCTTAGGTTCGGGTGTGGTTTGTTGAAGTGTGGGTCCAGGTCTTCTCCAGCAGACCTGGGTTGTGTCTGAGTGGCAGTGATGCTGGACCGGCCTCTCTGTCAGGGCCGGTTTTGTGGTTTTCTTGCTGGTTTTGCTCTTCTTGGGTGGACTCGGTGGATCTGCTGTGGGGCTCTGCAGACAGGCCTGGAAGTTGAGTGGGTGGTAGGGGTCGTCCTTCTGGCACAGAGACCTCCACAGCTGCTCCTCTTCGTCGTCCTCAGACAGAGACAGAGCTGAGCTGCCGTCCTTTTCGTCCGAGTCTGGTCTAGAAGCCGGTTCGGGGCTAGAGTCCTGGTCTTTGGACTCTGGGGTTTTTGTGGCACTGACAGTGCTGGCAGTGAAGCACATGGGGTTGTAAGGGTCCTCAGGGCTGCTGAAGAACTCCCACAGCCTGTCGCTCTCCTCTCGGTCTATGTCGGGACCAGAACAGTCAGAGCCGGTCCAGCTGCTCCAGCTGCTCTCACTGTCGGACCGACTGACCCACATGCCGAGGTGCCGCGGCTCCTCGCTGGTCGTATCGCTGCCGTCCTTAACTTCAGTTTTACTTCGACCCATGTCGCTGTTCGTTGTGATGCAGGCGGAGAAGAAGAACGGGTTATATGGGTCGCTGGACCTGGACAGTGACTCCCAGAGTGCTTTGCTTTCCTCGTCCAACTCGACGATGCTCTGGTCTTCCTCGCTGCTCCAGTGACAGCTCCTCTCCTCCTCTGACGTGTCCCGCTTCAAACCTTTCGAACTCTTCTTCTCGCTCTTGTGCCGGCTGTCTGAACCCGAACTGTCGCCACTTGACACAAAGATGTTCCAGTCACCGGGAAAACCCATCTTCCAGCTGGACTTGTGACCCAGAAATATGCCGCTGCCGTCCTCGCCTGCTGTTCTGGACACAAAGTCATCCACGATGCCGCAGCACAGGTCCTCGGCTCGCAGACTCGACAGCAGAGCCTCCGCGGTCGATTTCCCAGGGAAGGCTTCACCGACATCTGCGCAGAAGTTAGAACCGCCGACCATGACGCTGTTATCTCCGTCAAACAGCGAGGAGAACAGGAAGGACTCGGTCGGGTTGGCCGCTGTGCTCATGTGCTGGATGTGTTGACCCGTCTCGTCTGTGATTCTCACGTGAACCTCAAACCTGAACATCTGGAAAACTTTAAAACAAAGAAGAATAATCAGCAAAGAAACAACAGAATCAAAGTGGGAACTTCAGTGAGCTGACACGACTCCCCTCACAGAATCTGTCTGCGGGGTTTCCGTTTACACGTTTCAGCAGAACATTCAGAAAAACATGAGGATTCATTGTGAATTTAAACAATGTTAGTCACGAGTCAAACCTATCCTATCTACAGACCAGGTCCAGATCTACAATACAGCTGGACCACTCAAACTTGGCCTAAATGATCCTCATTAGATAGGACAGACAGACATTTGTCCTTCACAGGAAAATTGTTTTCACACTCACAAAACCCTATGACCTAACACAAACCCAACAACACTAATTCCACACCTTCTACCTGCCAGCACACACAGGCTCTTTAATCATCTGTTCTGCTGTGGCATTTGGAATGAAACTTGTGCGGAATTTAACTTTTTCCACTTTATTGACCTGTAGCGGTGACCAGAAGGAAGCAGTACAAACTATGGATTAAGGATTAGATATGGATGAGACTAAAGAGCCTGTAAAACCCAGTTTCCGGTTAGTGAATTATTCCCCACCATTGATGGTGGGGAATTGATGAAGGATCAGCACAGAAGCTACTGAAAAAGGAAAACTGCTGAGGTTTTTCTACCACCACTACAAATAAAGCAAACACCATATAGATCCAGAAATAACCTGGACAATTAACAGTTAGATTTATGTATTAACTATGAAGGAGTACATCAGTTTCTATACTGTAAGACCATATTTATGACCTAGTTTTTAATCAATGAAATGACCAAAAAAAAATAAAACACCCCCTAAACACAGCTTTAATGTATACTTATGTGAAACAAAGTGTATCTTTCACATCTTTTTTCACAAATAGACCAGATCAGACCAGATGCAGGTGTAAAACCACATGCTGATGAACCTTGAAGGGCAGAAGACTCTAAAGCAGCGTCAGACGTGTCAATATTGGATTCCATTTGTGTAAATAAACTAAACAGGTTCCATATACTGATCATATCAGTGCAGATCGATAAAAAAGCAAACACTTTAGAACATGGGTGTCAAACATCTGGCCCGTCTAAGGGTCCAATGTGGCCTCTGGAATGAATTTGTAAATGCAAAACATTTAACTTAAGATATCAACAATCATTTTAGTTCAGGAGCCAAATTCAGCCCAATTCAACCTCAAAAGGATCAGATCAGTAAATGACAATGATAATAAACTATAAATAATGACAACTTCCAAACTATCCTTTTACAAAAAAGTGTGAATGACCAGAACAAATATTAACATGAAATGTGTAATTGTACCAATATGCTGCCTGTTTTGTGTATTTGTAGATCCAGTGTGATCTGTAAGTTGTAATGAACATGTGAAAATGAGAAACTGAGGCCAAATATTAGCAAAAATTGTTAAAATTGCACTTTTTTTGCTTAATAAATGTTATTTTGTTCATGGTTGTTCTTGTCATTCGCATTTTTTTAAAGGATAGTTTGTAGATGTAAACATTTTCATAATTTAATTGGACTTTTTTCACACTAAAACACAAGTTTGACATAAAATATTTGGAACTGACATTCTTTTGGCTACATATTGTGTTATTCTTTTCTGACTGTGGAACCTGGACACTACTTTAGACCAATGACCCTTGAACATAACGTGCAAATACTGACCAACCAGTGAAATGACCCATCAGAACCACTTGTTAGAACATTAAACCCTGAACTAAAGCATCGCAGTGATACCGTAGATGTACGGAACCAAAGCTGAGCACTAAAGTGACTTGTGTCCGTGTTCTTCTTACCCGACATGAAGGTGTAGTAGATGACCTGGACCAGCAGCCGGAGCTGTTCCCACAGGACGGTCAGCATCTGTTTGGTCCACGGCAGAAGCGCCATTCCCCCGCTGCCGAACCTCTCCATGGCAGAACCCTTCTCCGATCCCACAGTCGCCATTTTTTTTTCACTGGCGGTAAAGTCAATCCTCACGTATTCTGATATTCCTCGTCAAAATCCGGCAGATGTCTGGTATTTGTCGGTGACAGATCAGCTCCGCTGTGTTGTCGCTTCATTTTCCGGTAGATGTGAGCCATGTTCGGACCTCCTTCCTCAGATTCTCTCGTGTATGTTCTCTGTTTGGATCTCCATTTTCTTTGTGTTGTGTGTTCTTCGTTGTCCAGGCGTTGAATGTCTCGCTATTGCAACATTACCCCTTAAAATAAACAAGGTGACGTCATAGTAGGCTGTGATTGGACCAACTGGCAGACCACGCCTTTACGCTACGTGACGTGTGACGCATGGAAAATGCCCGTAACTTCCCCGTACATCCAGGAAACCCCACTCAGGCCGAAAACAGATTAAAGAGATTTTAACAGATTACAAATGAAAGCATTGAATTCAAATCTGCTCAATGAGGAAAGTACGATGTAAACACTGCGGGTTTTTTAAGACAAAAGCGAAATTAAAGGAATATAAAATTAAATTAACCGACAGTTACGTCACTGTTTTGAACTTAAAAACAAACAAAAACAAAACACACCGCTATTTTTAACTGACTGACCAAATGTGCCAGTCCCTTTGTGTGTAAATCCCAGCCATATTTACACTTTTAATAAGAAATGATGAAATGAAAGAGCTGCATAGCAAACTACATAGACAATTTTTTTAGGACATGGATATAAAATCTGAATACCTTAATATTCCGGGGGTGGTTGAAGGGGGGACTTGATCTGATACTCATGTTGGTTTCAATGGTTACACCTGAACGTTCAGATTTGGACGTTTTTACCAGCGTCCACCAAAAATCCTCATTCAGTGGTTCTGAACCCTCTTTTTCTGTTAAGGAGTCACTACTGCATGTACACATCCTATAATAAAGGTTAAATTAACCCATATAATCTCAAGGTGCTGACACTAGAGTTTCTCAACAGTTTTCTGTTTCAATCTTCCTCTAAATGATCTCGTCTGTGGTTCTGTTTCTCCCTGTTGCATAGTCACTGTATTTTCTATGTGTGTAAACCCAACAAATTTCACACAATGAATAAAAGAAAAACACAGATCAGTTTCAGTTTAACCTGTTTTATTAATCCAAAAAGACCACTTTATGCCACCAGAGCAGAAGCTGTAGAGGACTCACTGTGAACAGAAACAGAAACATGACGTTAGGACGAACTCAGACTGATAACACCACAGATGTGAAAGTCTCTAATTTAACCTTTAACGACCCAAATATCAACCAGTGACTAAAACCATCTACTGATCTAAACTGTTTAATACCTGCAGATCCATGAATTGTATCAATATAATTGGTGTCAAATACAGTTCATCTTTTCATGGTCAGATATGACCATATTTGGACGTTCAGAGGCTCTGTAGTTACCATGGAAACAGCCATTTTCTATAACATTGATTCACCAGTAAAACCCATGGAGTTGGATCAGAACCAGTGGACGTACACACTGGGTTTATTTTCATTAATGCCAGATTGGACTGGGAAAAAAAAATAAAAAATTCACTTATTCTTCAGCTTTGTCTGTTTTTGATAAAACCCTCAAATGTAATTTCAACATGATCTGTAAATTAAATATAGAAAAGTACATGATTTTCAGCGGGAAAAAAAACAAAAAAACAAAACACAAAATGCAGGGGATAAAATTAAAATAAATGGTGATAAATCAATTAAGAAATGTTAAATAGAGAAAAATTAATTTAGGAACTGCCATAAAAGTAGAGCTGGGTCTGTATGGGTTAAGGCTCATTTTGGACACCATGCAAGTGAAAATAGAACCAGCTTTTTATCGGTCATTTGTCTGCTCTACACCTTTGTACAAAGGCATAGTGCTAACAGCTAAAGGTTATGTGAAGGCCGAAATCATATGAACTCCTGGGACAACTGGACAACAGTTTTCATCATCAGAATAAGGCTGAGTGTGTGAAGGGGACTGGCAGAGGAGGCATTCAGGGCCACCCTGCTAATTTACCTCCAGTTTTACTATAGCACAGTAGAAATATCACTGTTCCCACACACAGAAGAACAGGACAATGAACTGTGCACATGAAGTTAGCGATCCATCAGACGGAGTAGAACACCAAGCATGCATTCACTGTTACTGTTCGTACTGTGTCCTGCTCCTTCTCCCAGTATTCTAAACACCACCTTACATCTGTCCTCCTCCCACATAAACAGTACAGTGAGTACGTACTACTTCCAGTTGGGGGCCAGTACTCTCTTGGTCTTGTAGTAACGGGCCAGCCTGTGGATCCTGCTCTCAATGAGAATCAGGCGGAACTTGGCGTCCTTATCCTGGAAGTACAAGAGAACATGTTTTCTGACATGGTTTTTAAATGCATCCACTACAGTTTCACTCACTGCAGTAAAATTCATCTGAAACTTTCAGTTTGGTATTTGCTCTGTGTGACGTTGGAACATCGACAGAAATATCCTAAAAAAGAAAAGGATCGACAGTTTCAGTAATAGTATAAACTGTTCTGTTATCTCAGAGGCTGTTGAAATAATTCGGTTTTTAATCGTAAGCTACTGCTACCTGAAAAACCTCAACAAAACATGGATTCAACCTCCAATCTGCTGCCAGTAGATGCGTTTTCACACTGCATTGGTTTCTTCTCATGGGCAGAGATGACACCCCCCCCCCCAATGTTTGTTCCTTAGTGGAAGAGCCTTGGAGCGGTTACTCTGGACAATTAACAGTTTCATCTGTTAATACTTTCATCCAAATAAAATCTAACTTTTCAGTAGAGGCAGCCATGAACCTGTGTTTTCTCTCACAGGATCTGATTAGTGGGATGTATTACACAAATATCACCTGAACTGTTTCAATTCTAAAAATACTCATGATTAATGAGAGAATCTTTGTGTTAGTGCAGCAGCACAGAGCCACAAGTCAACTTCAAATGGTGCAAAAGTTTATCTGCAAATTATTAAATGGCTCCAAGTGTAGAATAAAAATGCAGCGACGATGACTGGAATTCAAGTGTCTGTTCTAAATAAAGATGGTATGTAGTGTGTAACATTTGGGGTTAGGGTAGGCTTTGGACAGCAGCTTTGACAGGGTTTTAGTGCTACACAGTCCTAGATGCAGGTGGTGTTTGCAGTTGGCCATACCTTTCTGTTTCTCTCCAGGTGCTTCCTGACAGCCACAGCCTTCTTGATCAGATGGTACAGGTCCTCAGGCAGGTCTGGGGCCAGACCTTTGGACTTCAGGATCCTCAAGATCTTGTTGCCAGTGACAAAACGCACCTGAGCCACACCATGGGAGTCCCTCAGAATTACACCTGGACAAGAGGAGAAACGGCATTAAAAACATGACCACTTAAGGAAAGGCACTCCACATCTCCCCTTTAGGTTTCATCTTTTTACAAACAAAACTTAAGATCTGAGTTTTTCTCTTGAATTTCTTCTGAAGTGTTGTTACATCAGCTCATGACCAACAATAATTATGGAAATAAATACTGAAAATGACTAAAATTGGAGGTGCAGGTTAAAAAGATGACAGTAACTGCGAAGTGAAAACATTATCACCAATTAAAACTTCATTGACTTTAGTTTAGGAACTTTAGTTACAGCAGCCATTATAATTCACCATTCACCATATGACCGATTCGAAGTGCAAGCAGTTCCTTTACAGATGTTAATCAAGCATCAATCAAACCAAACAATGAACCAGCAAACCTCTGAAAGAGAAATATTTGTCTGAGTTCATCTCAGACCTAACTGCCAATCATGACCTGCCGACTGAAGAGGTATGCTGCTTAAGATAGTCACATGACTATGAAGGTGTAGGCCAGTTCAAGAGGAAAAGATCAGCCTTATTTGAACTGGATTTCAGTGACAATATCTACGTGACTGTCACAGAATCAACCTGCCTTCATGGTGGAAAATACACTGCTGTTCAGACCATGACCACAGTCCAGTGTCTTCGACTCACCGGTTTAGTACCAACATTTTCCTTTTCCTTTCCGATTTTAGCTTTTACCTGTCAAATTCTGCCTTTACCATTTCAAGCAGACCTGTGATGCTATTCATTTACACTGTCCACAGTCTGTGTCAAGACTAAAACAACTTTCAAATTAATTCATCAAAGCCTTTAAATCATCTGCCAAATAATAATAATAATAATAATAATAATAATAATAATAATAATAATAATACATTTTATTTGTAAGCACCTTTCAAGACACCCAAGGACACTGTACAGCAGAAAATAAAATAGAAAATACGTAAAATACAAAGTAGCAAATAAGATTAGACAAAAAAAGTGCAGTAAATAAAAATGTCAGTGCAAAATGAGTGGTAAAATGTACAATGGATAAACAATTCTAAAGAGATGAGTTTTGAGCCTGGATTTAACTGTGAGGAGAGAGTCACTGCTACGGATGCATGATGGGAGGGAATGTGATAAACAACCCAGAATAAAGATGAATTCAGACAAACATTGCCATTAGTGATCAGTCAGTTGACAGATGATCTGTGCATATCCTCCTAACATTTCAACACTCACCGATCTGAGAGGGGGTCAGGCCTTTTTTGGCCAGTTTGAAGATCTGCTCTTTGACATCATCGGATGTCAGTTTCAACCACTGAAACACATTTACAAGTGCATTTAGACAGGATTCTTCATATTTCAAAATGAAAACATGTAACTGCTACTAGGTTTACACACATTTCAGCCATATTGCATAAACATAGATGGACAAAATACTTCACAGCGAGTCTAAACATATAAAGACAGAAATAGAGGATTTACACTGAGCCAGCACTTTCACAGCTGGACAGAATTCAAATGCATTCAAGGTCTGCATGCGACAAACTGATTGCAGTGATTGAAAGTTTCTTGCTCCACAATAAAAATATCAGTAATTTTCTATTATATACAGATTCATAAACTATGGGTCAGTCTGTATGAACACCTGACAGCAGATACTTACAGTTGGGACACTGCGCCTGTAGGGCAGAGCTGACTGGGACAAGCCCTTTCTGCGGAAAGACGAGCAGAAGTCTGATTAGAACACAATGACAATCTAACAAAAACAGTCAATTAAAGACAGACTATTTAGAAAAGAGTTAAGCCTAAAAGACGTCAGAACTATTTTTGTGACGGAAACGACCCCCATCACATCCACTGACGGAGAGTAAAAAAGGTCATCTTCCACAGAAAAAGGACAAAGACAGATGATTACAAGTTTAGAACAGCCAGACTCTAGCAGAGAACGACCAGCACAACAAACACCAGGACACAAACGTTTTTAGTAGAGGAAAACGAGGATACACGATGGAAGAAAAATAGAAACCCCCAAGTGTTTGTGGAAAAACAGGAGGAAACCCGGCAGACCTCATCCAACTGGGCCGACGCTGCGCTTCACATGAGCTTTACTCCGGTATGTTCAGTCTCTAAGCTGTGTAGATGTGATGTACTTCTGTTGCACCAGTTTAATCCGTTTAATAATATCAAACAATTCTTTCTGCTGCGTTATGACATTCATGGATGTTCCAATCCCCTTTTTACATTTTCACAGTCCGGTCTTCAAATGGAGCCGAGCCGCAGCAGAGCTCATGCTAAGCTAACACCGTCTGACGAACCGTCTGAAAAAGCACTTTTTTAACGTTTTCAACTTGAACATAAAATCTAATTTCATCCCTCAACCTTTCATTACACATTTAGACATCATATGCCGCTCTCAAATACGTGTTAATTTAGTAAAATGTGCAGTTTTTGAGGTAAAATCGGAGCTTACCCGGGAGCGTGCATGCGACCCATGATGGCGGTAGAGGAAGAGAGGCCGCACACGCGACAGACAAACGGTGTTCTGCGCCTGCGCCGGAAATGACGCAATGACGCAAACCAACGTTTTCACTTTTTTTATTGGCACAAAGCAATTTACAGAACAAGAATGGGAAAAGGTTACGGATGTGTAAAACAGAAATATAATAGGAGCTATGGTGGAATTATGAAACATAGAACAATTGAAAATATCCCAAAGAAAATAAACCAAAAGACTGAAACATTTTAAAGTATAATGAAAACGGAGAAACAATAAAAATAACAGCACATCTGATTGAACAATAAGACTAAGGACCAAGGCAAGAAATGTTTAGAACAGCAAAGGCTGACATATGCAGGAATAAAGTTTTCTTGCTTTTTAGTTTATATTTTCAATATGTTGTAATGATTTGTAACATTTAACAAAATCACATGTAAACAAATAAAAGTAGGGGTTGGTGTTCTTCTAACAATGAATATGATTTTATAATAAAAAATAATTAAATTTAATAATAACGTTTACAATATCTATGAAATTAGCATTAAATGAATCCATATAATAGACTGAAAGTAAAGGATGGAATGTTGTCTGTTTTTAAGGACAGCTAACTGTGCTGTGTGAATATTTGAAAAACAAATGTTCAGTGGTTTCAGCTTCAGAGGAACAAAAACACAGGGATCCACATCGAAATTAAATCTTTTGTACAAATAAAAAAATCATTAGTAGGGTGTATCCACCATGCCATTTTGCATAGTTTCCTTGACTCTGGAAATGACAGGACACCAAAGATGAAAAGGAAAACCTTTTTTCCTCAGGGTGGTTTCAATGTTCGATGTAGAAACTGTGTTAAAGCCCCCAAAGTTTTTCTGTTTAAGAGCTGGACAGACAGTTTTATTGTTGTATCTTCTATCAAACAAATCAACTTCATCAACTTCTAAACAAAGTAAGAGGGGAATATAGAACAGGCAGGACATACCACCTGGGAGTATTTGAAACGATGTTGGAATCACTTTACACATTTGATCATATTCTTTTCTAATAATTTATATTTAAAAAATTGATGTTCTGATAGTAATGAATCTGTTGTTCCATAAAATATTGTTGTGGGTAACCCAGTGTTCTGTCTACATGTGTACTTACATTTCTAACACACACAATTATTTAGTTGTTTTGTTTTTTTTTCTAGACTATTTGTGCTCATTTTCTCGTTTATCTTGTACCTTTCTCTTGTACATTTATCTTCACGTTTGTTACTTATTTTGTTCTTTCATTTAAATTAATTCAATTTTGCACATTTCTGTGATTATTTTGTTCATTTTGTTACTTTTTAAAACATTTTGTTAATAATGTGTGTTTTTTTTATGTGTTTAGTTTTTTGGGACCTGGTTTCACTAAATCACATGTCAGTTAAATAGTGACGTGATTTTATTCAGACATTTCTTCACATTCAAAGACAAACCTCAGTTTTATAATTGGTTCAGAAAATGTCATTTTGTGAGGTTTATAGAAGGACACAGACAGTTTTGAAATAAAATGTCTGCAGAATAAAAGAGGCTAAACTACCAACTTTCGGTCACTAATGTAGAATAATTCAGGCAGTGGTGGGTGTCATTTTCAATATTCTTTTTAAAACGTCTTTTTATTCTAATTTTTTTTTTACACTTTACAAACTTATGTTTTAAATCTTTTTTTATCTTTTTAAAATGAATTTTATAATTTTAATGTCTATTTTAATTAAAATTTTTGTTCTTTGGGATTTTTATGTTTTCATATTTTATTTATATTTGAACTTTCCCTTCTTACGCCTGTTGCAATGCTTCCATGTTTTATGTAAAGCACTTTGAATTGTCCTGGACATGAAATGTGCTACAAATAAACTTGCCTCCCCTACAAAGAACAAACAAAAACAGTCCGCAAAAATCGAACTTACATGATGCTACAGTTCTGGTTCACACAGTACATGTCTGTGCAACATCCCAGCACATCAGGGCAGTCCATGATGTTTGCACATTAGCTCATATCACACAGACAGCACAAAGTAAACACCTACGTCTGCAAACCAAGAAGGACATTTCTTCATAGTCAAAGTGAAGAAGAAGATGAGCAGAGAAATCAAAACAAAAAGTCACAGATCTCCATCATCCTCTGTATTTAAGGCCAAATTCTAGCCCCGCCCCCTCATGCCCCGCCCCCTCATGGCCTGTCCTCTCTGTATTTTGTAAACATCATGTTTCTATTAGTTTTTAAACTGGTTGACGTTTGGACAGTGTTTCGGTTCTACACTCAGTCTGTTCCATAGTTTGACTCCGTTCTTTGATCAAAGCAGAACCGTTCCTGCTTCAGGTCAGTGGAGGGAGGGGCTTTTTCAGTCCAGCTCATGTCAAAAAGGAAACTGTGGAAGAATCCAAGCTCAGTGTTGGAGGAACGGAGGCCTCGTGGAGGCAGGACACCGCCCATGTTTGGAGTGTGTTCAGGTTGTACCTGCTGGACATCAGTGATGAAGGAAACACAGGAAAGGACCTCACATTTGATTGGATGGTGAGTTATTTGGGGAACAAGCCACACAAGATGAGGAAATGTGACTGATATCTATAGTTCATATTATTATCAGGGGCAAAAAAGCCAGATGTTGAAAATGGATGTAAGAGGATCCAAACACCTGTGGACTGGACACGTTAGGAAGGAAATATCTGACCTGGAAAAACGGAAGTTTAAGACATGAACACTCACTGCTGCTAAATGTGAAAAATAATGAGAAAAGGATGTGTGGATGAAAGAAACCCTGGAACCTGTATCATCTGATACTTATAGACATTTATTTTGCTCATTTGTCTTGAACCTGTTTGCATTTTTTATTTATAGTTTAAAGTCCAGGTGTCAAACATGTGGCCCAGAAACACAAAAGTGACACAGAAGATACTAACAAACCAAAATGCTCCTAATAACCAATGAAAACGGCATTTTTATTTTTGTTTTGGTGTAAAGAAAAAAATAAAATGACAAAAAGTTTACATTTACAGACCAACCTTTAACAAAAAATATGAAGAACCTAAAAAAAAACAAACAAAAAAAAAAGAACCTGAAATGTTTTAAGAGAAGTTTGTAGAATCTGACCAACGTTCTGCCTGTTATTAAATGTTTGGAGATCCACTGTGATCTGTTCATGATTCACATGTTTAAATGATAAATACTGTTAAAAGGACACTTTTTTTTTTTATGGATCTTCTACTTGTTCATGTGTTCAAGTCCAGTTAGTAGATGCAAATATTTTCATGACAGAATTTGACCTTTTCTGCTCAAAAATAGAGAAAACTTTGGAGTGGACGTTCTTTCTAGGTTCTTATCCTGTTTTGTAGATTCTTTTGCTGGTCCGCTCTGGTTTTCTTTTTATTCTTTTTGCTGTAAAATTCAGAGATAAAAAAAAAGCAGGACATTCTGTTCACAGTTTGCTGTGAAATGTTCGTGCAGCTCCATCAGTCGACTCCGAACACACACGTGTTTGTCGTCTTTGCTTCACTCATGTGAAGAGCTGCTGGTGTGGGTTCGATTCTGGGATCATCAGTGTTATTGGTGCTGTTGGGATGTTTACTTCCTGTATTTAGGATGTTTACTTCCTGTATTTAGGATGTTTACTTTGTGTTTTCTGCTCTTCTGTCATTGAGCTCATTTATTTAGTTTCATTCTCATTTCTTTCTTTGTCCAGTTTGACTCAGTTCTGGTTCTAGTTCCAGTAGAATTCTCTTCTGATTGGTAGTTTGGCTCATTTTCTCTGAAGGTCTACACCACCTGCCTCCTCCTCTCTCTTCATGTCAGGTCTGGCATCTGAACATGGTTCAACTAAACTCATTATAAAGACAGTTGTAAAGCCCATATTGAGAATATTCAAAGTAAAGTGTCCAAATCATTTGGTACACTGTGTAAAACAAAGGACGTACTAAACAAAAACAGCCTGTACAGGATCAGCTGTTCTGTGGTTGTGTTCTACTGAACATACTGTGTAGAAATATGAGGAAATGCAGGAAAAACTATTATAGATGCATTAGTAAAATTACAAAAAAAGAGATTGAATAATTAATAAAGTAGGATATTATGAAGCAACTAATCATTTATTCAACTTCATACTTTAAAACTGCTGGATATTGTAAATGTTAAAATAGAGACGATTTCTAAAGTAAAAATAATTATAATGTTCCAAATAGTGTTAAAATGAAAGAGATTATAATTAAACAGGTCTGTATGTGTTTGAATGGATGAAAGTGAGAATAAATGTGAAATCCAGATATATTTGGGTTGTGGGTGTGAAATTATGGGATGGACTTGATGAATTTAAGTTGTTCACTTCTCTGATAAAGTATAAAAAATGATTTACGCATCAGATTATTCAGGAATATTCAGTGCAGGTGGTAGAAGTCTTTGTGTCTGTTCTTTTTGTTATGATGTAAATCCTTGGTGTGTGTGTGTGTGTGTGTGTGTGTGTGTGTGTGTGTG
>JAQQZY010000024.1:4578254-4598936 GCA_030068375.1 Ostorhinchus rueppellii | reverse complement strand
ACACAAAAAAAAAAAAAAAAAAAGGCATGCAACACTAAAGTGGGGCCGTCAGCATAAGCAGACAAGGAATGGAAGACTGATCTGTATTTCCTCTTACCAAAGACTTAAATTTTTCAGAAACGAATGCATAAATTTCTACACGTAAATCTGAGTGAAAATTTTTATATGTTAAAGTCAAATTTGTGTCAGCTTTGTAAATCATAATGACATGCACACAGCAGTGTTGAAAAGAAATTGGCACATATTGACAATACATTTGTTGTTGCAGAGGAAATACAGTTCTGAGCAGCGCAGGGCGAGGCTCTCAGTCACACCACCACCACCACCACTTACTGGCCTTCATCTTACTCTGCTGAAACGTTGGTGGGTTCAGGCCTGGTGTGCTCATCTTCCTGGTGCTGAAAGGGTCAGTGCTTACTGCTGGCATCCCAAGACTAGAACCAATACCGGATCCGATGCCTGGGCCCAAGGGACCTGAAAGACAAAAATCTACTTCAATTTACACCTGCAAAATTTTTGATGGTATCTTTTTTGGCTCAATTTCCCAACAGGATGCAATGTGGGGAAATTTAGTCCCCACATGTTATGTCAATTTGGCCTTTTTGTTTGTAATAATTAAAGAGCATAGTACCAGAGTCCATACCAGGGAGCTGTGAGGAAAGTGTGCCAATGCCCCCAAATGGTGTGCTGGGGTTGGGGTTGGACAGTGGTGGGAAGGCCTTTGCTGGGGACTGGGGATTACTGAAAGCTGAACTCAGTGAGGTGGGGAAACCCTGCATGCTCTGAGTGTGGGAAGTGGCAGTGCCTCCCAGGTTCAGTGAACCCATACCAGACAGAGGATCCATCTAACGGAAGAGAAGAGATATCCAGAAAACAGTTAGACAACAAGAATACGGCAAATATTCAACTTTGAGTAACATGTTAGTACATGGTTGGTAAAAAAATAGGTTAAATATCAAATTACATTATAGCAACAGAGAAATACAGTTTGATGCTCATTCACATACCTGTACAGGAGAGATTGCGTCCAGACTGCTGGCGCTGGGGGCCCGACCTTTTGGCATTACTCCAGGTGGTGGCTGCCTGGCTTTGTTCATTACATTGCTGCAATTGGCAACCATGGTCAGGATTGTCTCTGACAGCTCCTGGGACACGCTCCTGGAAACAGAAAAAGAAGTTGGAAAGGTTAGGAACCACTATAAAATTAAGATGCCTAAAGATCTTGAATATCCAGTCCCCTAGAATCATGGTTTAAAAACGTGAATTCAAATTGTCAGCAAACAGCAATTCAACTGTGCAGTAACAACAGTCATGGACAGTACATTACCCTGCACAGGACTGCAGGCAGGCCAGCATGGTGGCTAAGGTTTCTGGGGGTAGCTGGGCACTTTTGGGCTGGTCCTTATCTGGGGCCAGACCCCCCATAATAGATGGGCAGCGCCTTTTAAGGAATGTCACACAAGCCTGGATAAAAGGTTCCTGACAAAGAATGCAAAAAAAAAAAAAATTGTTATTATAATTCCTCAGGAAATGTGTGTAGAACACAGCAAGTTTATTCTCTTTAGAAAATTTGCACTTCTATTTAAAAGATTTACCCCATGCTCTCTGATTTTGTCAGTCAGCCATTTATCAAGTTTGAGGTATTCACGGCGAGAGGCAAGTGCAGCAAGGTCAATAACAAAGGCAAATGGAGTACCATTCAGCAGCATCGATAAAGACTAGGGGAGAGGGGGGAAAAATATTCTTTATTCTTACTTGTAAGGAAAATTAAAGACTTTATAGTTTCTAATCTGGTTGAACTATGTAAAAATCTCAACAAAAAACAAAAACACAATAGCTTTGTCTTCGACTTAGCACCATTTACAAAGATACTCATTAAACCAACCCCTTCTGTTTAAATATTAGTTCTTTACAGTTAGTTCTGCTTCATCTTCAGGTTTAAATTTCAGAGGTTCAACACATTTAATGCGTTACAACACACCTTTAAGTCCTGGGCTACATCCAGGATGCGAGACAGCTTGGCCTGGTCATACTGCTCCCCTCTCATGTACCACTCAGCCATCGAATGCATTATTAGCTGACGAATGGAAGGAGACTGACCCTGGAAAATAACCACCAGGATGTATAAGCTCAAAGGCAAAAAACACATAACCCTAGTGGGAAAATAAACAGCAGGGCAAAAAACAATTCAGCACAGCCAGCCAAGAAATAATAGCTTTCAATATGATTTTAGCACTAACCTGTCCATGCCACGCATAATGCAGGATGATGGCAGAGTTGGGGTGGTTGCCCAGAAAGATGGGCATTAAGGTTGAGATGAGCTCATGGCGAAGTGTGTGCCAAGAGGTGGAAATCTGAAGTAGTGCCAGCACCAACATGTCCGGGCAGTGCTTGATTGGAAAGCTGAATAGCTGCTTCACCTGCTCATACTGGCCAACTTCAGACAGTCGAAGCAGACTTTCCACCAGGTCAAGACTTTTCCTGTTGGAAGTTAGAGGAGCTTGATCACATATTGTACTAGAACAACATTCAAAACGATTAAAAACTCTTCAACACATTTAGTCAGTTAAACAATGTCTTATCTATGGCATGCTGTTGGAAGGCCTACTTTACACTCATGCTACACATTTACAGAGGTCAGTCTCCATACCAGGTGGCGATCTCCCTGTTGTCATCCTCTGGTGGGGCCTTGAGGATGTCAATGGCCACAGTGTGGCAGGGATAGTCAGCAAAGCAGAACACCTCTGGGCTCATCAGGGAGTGTTGAATGAATGACAACTGAAAAAAATAAAACAATTTTAGGTGTAACAAAAAGAAAACATACAAGACAAATTCAACTTAACAGACTGCTGATTGCTACTTAGAATTTATTTCTAATCCTCTTATTTACTGCAAGGAAAAAAAAACTATTGAAGCTACAGTCAAATTTGTCAAGTGATGATACAAGTCCACTACCTGTCCCTCAGCATGTTTCCATGGCCGATAGATGAGATCGACAGGGAAGACCTCCAGGCCCAAACCCCTCTGAATGCCATAGACTACTATATGGAGGCCTTTACTGTCCCGGATTATAAAGCCCGGGTGGTCCAGTTCATAAGTCACCTCTTTGAAGTTCAGGTTGGGATTCTTAAGAAAAAGGGGGGGAAAAAAACAATTGGAGAGGGACTCTCAGTAGCTTATTCTTCAGACGATGGTGGTACACAGAAAACTGGAACCATAAAGTGATACTACATTGCCTTTTACCTGGTTTGCAACCAATAAGGTTCAGCAACGTCTTCAGCACTTATGAATTTATGCAACACTTTCACATTGATCAGACTTGTGACAGTTGAATGATTATTTATAAATGGCCCCAAGGTGAATAGAGGGTTAAGCCATATTTGTTGGCTCAGATTTTAAATGTACCATTTAAATGCTGTGGTATTTGAATAAATTAATCTGCTGCATTTTCTTTAAATACACTCGCATGTAATTTCTTTCTACATACACTACCAATGGACTGCACCTCAGAAAATCAAACAAACATCCAGAATTACTTACCACTTCTTTGACAACGTCAATGAGAACCTCAACATTCCATGTGTGTGCCTGAGAACCATCGTTTTTATCTTTACCATCACTCCAGATACCGCTTCCTGGAGCAGAGATTGACTGCAAAAGAAAATAAAAAAAATTACACTGTACTTATATAGAAATCAATATCTTTTGTGTACAGAAACACTTAACTTCAAACATGACCATTAACACAGTCTAGTGTGTCAATTCTACAGTTCAACTTGGTGAAAAAGTAATTTCAGTAAAGATTTTGAAACCAGAAATAGGAGTTATGATCCTTTCTGGTCATCTGCATGTATCACCAATTGGCAGGAAAATTGTATTTAAACAAATGTTTCATGTACAATAGCTTTGCTTCACACCTTTCAACTTAACCTTTAAGTAACCTGCATGTACTATGACAAAGTTGCTTCTAGATCAAGTAAATCAAGCTACATGCGTCAGCTCGCCTCAAACTTCACACAGCTCACGGCATTTGCCTAAAAATCAGCCACTAACCTGTAATGGGATTCCATCAGTCAAGCCAGAATGGGTACGAGCCATCATGCCCAGGACCCTGGCCACCTGGCTGGCTGTCACTTCTCTTACCCCATACTGGAGGATTATGTTTCTGCACTCATCCAGACTGAAAAGAATAAAGACAAGGACAAAACAGGAGGGGTTGACTATGAGTAACCTAATGACTCCAATATTCACATATTTAAAAATCATACATGAATTCTACTAACAAAAGGTCAGATTTTCTACATCTAGTGCAAAACAATCTACAAAAAAAAAAAAAAAAAAAAAAAAGAACAAAAACTAAACACCCCATGTCAACAAATCAGTTAAACATTTACCTGGCACAGAAGCCATAACCAACTTCTTGCATGAATTCTGCAAGAGAACTTTCCATCATGGTCTTAGCTAACTCCCCCGAGTCTGGCAAGATCCTGTCCATGAGAATGTCCCGTTTTTCAGGGTATAGCAGTGGTGCGAGCACCACAGGGCAGCGTTCCTGGGGGAAATCTGAAACAAAAACCACTAACAATTATTCACTACACTGACCATTCCTATAAAAACACTATGCTTCTAGATTTGCACAGACCGACTGAAATAATTCCTCTTGATCCCCCATACCTCGGCAAAGTGTCTTGAGGAAGGCGTCAATCTGCTCTTGCCCTACCCCACTAGCTCCCTTCTGGCCAAACAGTAGATGGGAGAGCAGTAGGTGCAAGACCTCTATAGCAATGTCTTGGAAGCCACCTTCCTGGTTTCCTCCTAGGTCTGCGTCAACGTATGACCGCAGAAGATCTGGAAGTTTCTGCTTGATGAATTGTGCAGCTGAGAAACAGATTTTTTTTTTAAAAAAGGTTCAGAATGACATTTTTACTGCTACATAAAAACATTGGTTTACATTGTTTGCCATATTTACATGTATCCAGTTCAAATCACTTACCAAAAGCCCGTAGATCTGCGTTGCTAGAGTTGAGCAAAGCAAGTCCAAATATCACCTGTAAAAATGAATTGACAATTGCATAAAACTTCTATTATGTCCACTACATGTTGTGCCTGTTATTTAATTTTGTCATTAATTATTCATACCTCTTGGACTTTGCTGAGCTTAAGAACTTTACTCAGTTGAGTGAATAAATGCGCCGATGGCTTCAAACTCTGAAACACAATTTAATCAAACATACTCAAACACCTCCATGTGTACAGATGTACTCCATGACGTTATAATAAAATAAAATAAAAAAAAATTAGTGTTCATCAAGATGTGTGTAAGGGAGTTAGTACCCAATATTTTTGAGAGAATAAATGGTGAGATCCTGTAACCATAGAGAGTGTTAATAAATCAGTCTCCAATGAGGTCTTCCACAAACAAGTGCTCTTTTGTAAAATAAAAAACAACAAAAATACATGTATAAAACATTCACTCCCAAAGATTGACTTTCAAACAGATGCATTTTCTTCCCTCTTAAATATCAATGTGTTCAGTACTGTAATTCATGTCAGTGAGGATTCCACACAAGATGCACAGAGAAACTTTTCCCCCTCCATCAACAAACTGCCAAATGGTTGTCATACAAAATTGCTACTGAAATTTAAGTAATTGTTCCTTACCTTCTGGTAGTGCAGAGGATTGTCAATGGCGTAGCAAAGAGTAGAGATAAAGTTTGGCTTTGATATCAGCGACACACACTCCTGGATCAGAAACTGTGTCTTGGGCAAGTAGAAAAGCAAAGTGTACCGAGGAACAGAGTAAAGACAAGAGAAGCAGGTAAAGAACAAGATAAAGCAGTAAGTCTCAAGAACCTCAGTGTAAACAGCACCTCAAAGATTGCAAACGTCACTTGAGTTAAATAATATATACAGTCTCCTCTTTTTCTGTTAGATGAAAAGGAGGAAACTGGAGCAGCGCCTGCAGGACAACATCAGAGATGTGTGGAGAAGCCTGAAACACATCTCAGGCCACAGGAAAAAAGGGGATGGACATTCTGGCAATGGAGATCAGGACTAGGCAAACAAGCAGAGTTTGAATTTCAATAGGTTTGACTCCGTCTTGACTCAAACCCCCCACCCATTCAAGCCCCTTGTCACACCTCTCCAGTCTTGCGACCTACCCCCTCCTGTCACCATCGACACCTCAGCTCCACTCACACCTCTCTGTCCCGGCTCCAGCCCCTACCCTTTCATCCCTACAGAACACCAGCCCACCTCTGCTGATACGATCATCCCTTCTGTCAGCCACTCATCTCTCTACGCCAGGGGTCACCAATCCTGGTCCTCAAGGGACAGTGTCCTGCATGTTTTAGGTGTGTCCCTTTTCCAACACACCTGATTCAAATGATCAGCCTCTCATCCAGCTCTGCAGAAGCCTGATAATGACCGTCAGGTGTGTTGGAAGAGGGAAACATCTAAAACACGCAGGACACTGGCTCTCGAGGACCAGGATTGGTGACCCCTGCTCTACGCCATCCTTCCCTGTAACAGAGGATCCCCTCCAGTCGCCTCCGCCCCCCTCTCCATTACTATGGACCAGTTGAGGTGAGGTGACGAAGGCCAAGAAATCCACAGGCCCAGACGGGATCAGTTGCAGACTGCTCAGGGAATGTGCAGACCAACTCAGTGGGGTGGTTCTGTACCTGTTCAACCTGAGCTTCCTTCCAGAGAGAGTCCCAGCCCTGTGGAAGACCTCCTGTGGGGGTTGTGATTTCTTAAAAAAAAAAAAAAAAAAAAAAAAAAAAAGAAAAGCCCACCCCAACTGAACCACTACAAACCCATCAACTTGACCTCCCACCTCATGAAGACCATGGAGAGGTTTCTCCTCCACTACCTCGGTTCCCATCCAGCTCTGGGGCCTCTCTCACCTGGAGTCCCCCAGGAACACTGTGAAAGTTATGTTTGATTTCTCCGGTACTTTCAGTACCATCCAGCCATTGCTACTGTGGGGGAAGATGGAGGAGGCAGGTGTGGACCAACATCTGGCTGTGTGGACCACTGACAGACCACAGCAAGGGAGACAACATAACTGTGTGTTAGATGTGGTAGTCTGCAGCACGACAGCCCTCCCAGGGGACAGTGCTCTCACCGTTCCTGTTCACACTACATATCTGACTACGTACAACACCACACACTGTCATCTACAGATGTTTTCTGATGATACTGCCATTGTTGGCTGTGTGTCTGAAGGGAATGAGCAGGAACGGGGGGTTGGGGGGGGTCATAACACACTTCGTGGACTGGTGTGAGCAGAACCACCTCCTCCTGAACAACTGGAAAACAAAGGAGATTCTGATAGACTTCCACAGGTCACCCTCCTGACACAAGTTAACATCCGGGGTTTGGACATTGAGATCGTGTACTCTCAAGTACCTGGGTGTTCACCTCAATAACAAACTGGACTTAACAACACGGACACCCTGTTCAAAAAGGGCCAAAGTTACCTCCCCCTGTTGAGGAGACTGAGGTCCTTTGGAGTGAGCAGGGCTCTCCTCCGGACGTTCTTTAACACTGTGGTGGCCTCTGCAGTCCCCTTTACCATTGCATGCTGGGGAGCAGACACTATGGACAGAGAATGAAGACACAAACTGATGAAGAGAGGTGGCTCTGTCCTAGGCTGTCCACTGGACTCCATCAAGGAGGTGGCGAACAGAAGGACATGAGCAAAGCTGACATCTATGATGGCCAACTCCTCCCACTCCCTGAGTCTTACATCCCCTGTGCAAGAAAGAGTGATTCCATTCCACAGGTTATTCCTCCCCAGGCATCAGACTATAACAGTTCCCAGTGACCCCCCCCCCCCCCCCCAATTGCACCATGTACATGCAGCCATGATAATGATGAAAATATACAAATAATATTTCATTTTTAATTTAAATTATTCATAGATATTTTTGGAAATACCATATTTCTTGTTTTTCTCTTTATAATTTCTCGTGTGGTTTTTCTACCCATCTTTCTCTGTAATTGCTTGTTGTATGTTGTTGCTGTTAACTGTGACATTTCCCCATGGTGGGATAAATAAAGTCTCATCTTAAACAACAATAATGCCAACAAAATAAACTACATTAACTTATTTTTGTATTTTAAATATTAATAACTATGTGTTCTTAATCAAAAATTACCTGGTGAAAGTCCTTGCCACTGCTTTTACCATCGCCACTGAAATCCACATGGGAGAAGAGACAGCGTAGTAGATGCCTGTCTGCCTCAGGACCGTGACGATTTACAATCTGGAAGAAAATAAAAACTTCAGTACAGGTCACATTGATCGTACATCTCACTTCACTTTTAAATGAGCGAGGTGTACTCTTTTTTTGACCATCTTTGCTGACATATACAAAACTGCAATGGGTATTTTCACTACAACTTACATGCTGTATTTCCTGCTGGCTGGCTCTGTAGTTTTTCTTCGTTAAATTGTCCACCAGATAGCTGATTTGAGACAAAGCCAGCGAGAGCGAGTCAAGATTCATTGCTGGTTGGGGCGGAAGCAGGCGGCCGAGCACGGCGCAAAATCACCATTATTCCCCTTTAGTCACTTCAGTGATAGGTTACTTCTGCTCCCCCCCCCCAAAAGGTGTGAAAAATATCGGCTTCCAAATGAGCTTTTTGATCAGTGGGTCCTGGTGCCAATTAGAGCCCTTCAATGCAAAACCAAGTTCAGCATCTGTAATGACAGGACACATTAAGACAATTATTAGTACACATCTGGTATGCGTGACTTTCAATATAGACCGTAATCCTGTGTAAAAAAAAAAAAAAAAAAAAAACAACAAAAAAACAAAAACACTTATACATGCTTAAAACTCTTGCCATTCTGAATAATATTCATTACCATTAGAAAAGACCAAACACCCTGTGATAAGCTTTGAGGCCTACCTCCAAATACCATCCAGGGTTATAGTCAAACACATTTTCTGCCCCTTGTAAACTCCAATGTTTGCAAACTGCAGTATGCATTATGCATTTGTCACTACAATGTCTTCAACAAGAAATCGTAGGCTGACACAAACTTATTGTACCAGGAAGCTTATATTAGGCCTTTACGGTAGCCTGATATATGTTACACAGCTAGTGAAGCTAGCTAGTGAGCCAACTCCTCCGTGGACCGTAGCATTCTGACTTTAATATACGGCTTACAAACTCAAATAAGAGCACGTATTATTGGGTTTTTCCATATGAGAAACCCAGCAATTTTCCAGAAGTCGGAGATTTGGAACGAACAGTTCAATTTACTACCAACTCAAACAAAGAGAACGCCAAAGTAGCTAATGTGAACGCTCAGATTTATTCTTGAGCTTTCAGCCGAGGATTTTCGGGCAATAATTAGCCAAATGTTTATCACAGAAACTGCGTTTATAGATATCCAAGTGGCGTCAACTTCTGGGGAAGAATATAGTTGACTGTGCAGTATAACGATGGTGGTCACCAAAGCTAACAGCGAATGAACACTTGCCAATGAGAAGTTACCATTAACCAGCATGTTTACCTGGTAGTTTCTACTCACTGTTAACTCCAACACTATATCGAGTGCCGATTTTTAAGTTTCGCATTCTGTTCTTAATTATTCTCTGCTCAGTTTCCAGACATAATTTCTGATAACATAACCGCGGTAAAACTGAAGCTCAGTAACAGAGCTTCGAGCTAACGCTATTTTTGTAGCATTTACGTAAAGCTAACATTAACCTAGCAACATGAGCCAGCCTCCAAATGGTATGTATGGGACGGCAAAGACCATGAACATTGAGTCTCTCTGATATTTTTGGCTGGTTGACAAAATATTTGGGGTTTTGGACGGTCACACATGTATTACTCGTGCAAAAGCCGCCACGAATTAGAAGGCCGCAACTACTGCGGATGTGTTTTGCGCGATTGCGCTGGATAACGTTAGCATTAACCTTGCTAGCGTTAGCTCATTTCGAGTAACTCCAAGTAGTCTATGGGATCGCTTACATGACTGTGGAAACGTTAATAGCTACCATTCCGTACTGCGCGAATGTTTAATCCACAGCCAATATCGTATCCAGAGACAGTTCAACTAATCTTTTAATCACTAATTTAATAACTTACTAGAGAAATTAAGCTGAGTTAATCATTTGTTACTTTCCTGGTGGGACCGAAATGACAGATGCTTTCCAGCAATTAGACCGAACCCGCTCCGGTGGCTAAAGGCCATTCCCCGTATTAATACCGAAACTTATGTGACCCTGTGTGACACAAACATGTGAGTTCTTCTTCCCCTAATATATCATAAACCTCACCGTGCTTCCAATGAAGTAATTCAGATGTTCATCTCTTCCTATTTCTCGCAACAAACTTGACGAAATGGAAGGGTCGCTGTGCCTCCAGCTCAATTTGATTTTCAAAATAAAATGGCGACTGTAACCGCCGCGGCGCGCTCACGGCTCGAAACGAGTGCGTGAGCTTATCCGCGTGACACACGGGCAAGGTGCTCATCACAGACACCTGGCCCATGCACGGTGTGTCCACGACTTCCACGCATCAGCCCACTTTGGCCACAAAACACACACCGTGAAGATTTTGTCTCTGACGCAAAACGGTTCCTTTTTGTTCTCATTCTCACACTGAAATAACCCGGATTAACAAAGAAATAACTGCACAGTAATTGTAATGTCAGGGCTGTTAGCCTAAATATAATGTCATATTCACGTTATAGCCTGCATACACGAATAGAAAAACACGTTACATTTATATAAGTGATATAATAAAACACAACATCCATGAGTAATCATATTTTGAGATTACAAAATAAACTACAAGCCACCACAGTCATTTTTCTGAAGAAGTGGGAACAGTAGAGGTGAATTTAACATGGTTAAATTACTGTTGGCTTACTTCAACAGTCTGAATTGCATTATTATTATTATTATTATTATTATTATTATTATTATTATTATTATTGTTGTTGTTGTTGTTGTTGTTGTTGTTACTAATAACATATTCAATATTAACACACTGAGGATAAAAAAAATTGGCAAGTTTTTCTGTATGTTAAAATACCCTTGTCAAATAAAATAAAAAAAAAAATCATTCATTTTCTATACCCGCTTTATCCTTTAAATGTTGAGAAACACCATATGCCAAACCACTGGGAAAGCAAAAATAGTTGACCAAGCACTACAAAAGGCTGCTGTATTATAGATAAATTAGAATTATGTGTATTTTCCTGTCAGGGTGAATAACACCATCATTACACCATTACACCACCATCATTATAGTCATATGTTTACATCCTCTGCGGAAAGTTACACAAATGTATTATTATTTGAAAAAAATATTTTCTGCCAGTTTTGATAGTTATTGTACACGGTTTTTCTTACTGTGCATTATTTCTAGAATATATTTAATTCTTTTCTTTTTACTTTATTTATTAGATTGCTTTGATTGTATAAAAGTATCGTGTAATCATGCTGCTCACATGTGCGTGGGGAGTAAGTTGTTGGAATTTAACTGAATCAGAGAATAATCAGAGAACAAGACACCATAGGTTCATCCAAACTATAAAAACAGAGAAATAGGGAAAACCAATTTCACACGTGTGTCCATACTCTAATTAGCCAAAATGATCCTAACATACGCTGTCTGATTATTTAGAATAATAAAACATTTTTCTTGAACGTTATGTATAGCCTCTGTGCATTTGGATATCCAGTTGATGGCGCTAGTGCATACATGCCACTCAAATAAATAGTAGAAGAAGAAATTGAGGACGACGAAGGAGAAGAAGAAGAAAAGCCCGCCCTCAACCTCTTCTTCTCTTCGTCCTCACTGGTTGCTGAGAGAGTAACCTGGTTTAAGATATTAACTGGAAAGCAGCAGGATTTTTGTTTCTTTCCCCGTTAGAGCGAACATATATTTATTCCGGTGACGTTGCAGCTCAGATAAAATGTCGTCGTGGACGAAGTCGTCCTCAGGAGCCCGGCGCTCAACCTCGAACCCAAATGGAAGGTAAGTGTTTGGTTTCGCTTCGGTTTTGTTGTAGCAGGTTTAGCTAACATGGTACCAGTAGCTAACAGAGCAACCATGAAACAAATCGCCGGGCAATTCACGAGGCGTTAACCTACCCGCAGTTCTCCGTTATAAATTAGTTGTGTCTCATAAAGTCCGTTAAACCCGTTTTTGCAGTTCTAAGCAGCGGCGTGCCTTTCGGAGATCAGCGCCGTATTCATCCAGAGAGGAGAGGACCGACGACCACAAGGATGCACTGGACAGGTAAAGCAAAGCAGCCCTTCAGTACACACCCCAGTCCTCTACGGCATTTCATTCATGTCCAGTGTTTCTGTAGTAGAGTCAGTAGGCCAGTAGTTACTGGGCAGTTTTATGTTGAATCACCCCCACACGTTTGAGTTTTTGCTTTTGAGAGGCCTTTTCCTCTCTCGATGTTTTTTTTTTTTTTTTTTTTTAAAGAAGGTGAATATAATAATAATAATAATAATAATAATAATATGTAAAGTATATCACACAACTTTGCCAAGGATTGTAAAGTACTAAGCCACAACATAGTGTGTCCCCCAAAGCCTTTTTACAATGGCAGAAAGTTCTGTTAAAACATTTCAGTCTCTTGTTCAGTATCCAGAAACATCTGAAACAAAGTTAACCCTTTCATGCACATTGGCGACTGCATTGGACACTATTTTACATCTGTTCCCTTAAATATTAACTGTTTTCGTTTCATACCATTATTGTAACTGTGCTGTTCTTCATGAACCTGATCTACACTAAGATGTTTGAGTGTAAATCATTTGCTAATTGTTACAGGACTGTAATTAACATTCTTCTTAAATATTTTTTTTTCCTTGCATATAATCTCCATAAAGTGATTAATAACCATTATTAGAGTATGTTAAAATTTGAAAAAAACATCAGATTAGCTGCATGTAAAATCTTTTTAATCATAACTTTCACACAGTTAATCACTTTATGATGATGGTTTTAAATACATATTTATTTGCTTTAAAAATTTAACATATGGTGTCCAGCTGAATGGGAATTTTGTTAATTCCATGAAAAATAGGTTCATAAAAACATTTCAATTGCATTGTTTGTTTGTTTGGTTTTTTTCATGCCTAAAGAGGAATAAAGATAGCCTAGAAATCTAGACCGTCTAGCGGCAGAAAATATTCTTGCCTAGCTTGTGGTCTAGCATCACACAGTAGGAGACAATCCTGGCTCCAACACAGGTTGTGTTGGGCCAATCAAAATGAGTTAGACTTGGGCTTTTTATTGAAAGTTGAGCAGAAAGAAGCACTCGAGTATTTAATTTTAAAGAAGGATTTATTTGCTGTTTTGCCAACTGGCTACAGTAAAAGTCTAATATACCAGCTGGCTCTGCTTGTAGTTAAAAGGCACACTGTCAGTTGCTCTGATTGGTCATAGAACTGGCCTATTATGTGCAGGAACACTTTGAACGACAACAGTTGAATCCACCCACAGGGTTCAGCTCTGTCAATGGTCCGATTTCAAACTATACAGTTCATGTATAGTTTGGCCTGCCAGGCTAGAATAAAGACACTCAGGACAAAAATCTCAACTCAGGTTCTCAAAATTCATGCATGAAAGGGTTAATATTCAGAGCCGTTACAAAATTTTGTCCAAAAATGGCTTTTTCTGCTGTTGATTCCATTTGTAATGTGTAGATCTGCATATCTGGTTTTGACTGACATCTTTGTAATTAGTAACATTGGCTATGCTATCACTGAGGTTAAATGTGCAACCATAAATATAATATTAAATTACTAATAAGTCACTCGCACATGATGTGTAGTTAACATTACATTTCATTAGAAGAGCTGTTGTGTACATTGATAATAATTAATATTATCACCACTGATCAGCAAGGTGGTCGTTTTGTTGGTTATTTCATTACAATGGTATCTTTGACTAGGTGGGATATTTTCGGCAGCAATTGAATATTTAATCTTATGTGATCGAAGCAGCAAACTGTGCAACATTAGTACCTGAGTGACTTTGACAAGGGATATCTTATAAGGATCAAAAGACTGGATCAAAGCATATCCACAACTGCAGGTATTGTCAGGTGTTCCCATTGTGCAGTGGTTAGTATTGACCAAAATGGGTGAAAGGACAATTATTTCTTAATGTATCTGTGGAAAAAGGACATCTTTACCACCAGCTTAATACTGTGTATGCCCCATTTGCTGCCACAACAGCTCTGACCCAAGACCTGGAAGATTTCTCAATGTATGCTGTGGTATCTGGCACCAAGACAATAGGAACAGACACTTGCGAGTCCTACCAAGGCAGACTAATTTGTGCAGTATGTCCCACAGATGCTTGCTTGGATTGAAGTTTGCTTTAGTAGTTTGATTCTTGTAGAGAGACGCAATTTTATCTTCATAATTTGAATTTGACCTTTGTTGAAGTTGCTCAGATCGTTAAGTTGCCCATTTTGCTGCTTTCAACATATCAGTTTCAGGAAGAATTTTTTTTTTTTTTTTGCTGCTTGTTATCTCCCACCCACTGAAAGATCCCATTGTAACAAGATAATCAACGCTGTCACTACTTAACCTGTCAAAGTCCCGAATATTCTTTCTGAATGGTGAGTTTAAGTTTCCAGAGACTTTAATAAAAATTTATGTTTGTATATCCTCTTGTATTTATCAAAATATGAATTTTCAGTTAATGACATGCTACAAAGTTTTGTTTTTTTTTTCCCTTTTTGTTAGTGAAATGTAATATTGTGTCTACCCACTGCCCTGAATGGCAGACAGTTTACATCCCATTGTAGAGCGGTGGCAAATTGCAGAGCACCACCTCTTTATTAGTGTGGTCTTCCTGTTGCATTGGCATACTAGCTCCGTCTACATAGTAACTGCATTTAATTAACAGTGTGTTTTTGGGATTATTACCTGTCTATCAACAGCCTTTGGAACTGATGGTTATATCTTGTTCTTCAAGTTTAGAGAGGAAAGAAGACATCTTGATAAGAATAGGAATTTGAGCAATTTAAAGAACAGTGATTTAGAGGAATCTGCCTACCTCATTCAGATGATATTGAATTAGGAAAACAACAAAAGCTTTACTGTGAGAAGTAGAAAGATGCTGTTACTTTGATTCTGCTGCGTTATTCATCATTCCTATCAACTTCAGTTTTATCAGGTCATAAACTATGACTGAGTGAAAAATATACATCTTAAAATACGATGTCCCATAAAATAATGGCACGTCTCTCTGTTTTTATGTTGTTCAGTTATGAAGAACTAGAGCAAATGCAAAACTACAGTGGAAGTGTGACCTTCGAGGGTTACACACATCAGCAAAATGGTAAGTTTTGTGCTCAAATGCTATTTAATGTAAGAATCTTGATTTAATCACTGGATTATCTTCCAACCCAGCTGATCCTAAGCAGCCACTGATACACACATGCAACTACTGAAAGCATTCAATAAATTATCTAAATTCCTTCAAAAGTCTCAAACACAATGTACAAGCTGGATAAGTTCAGCCCAATAAATGAATGTATTCTTTAACTCCATGGCCCATGAACATATATTTTCCAGGCCTGGAAAAGTCATGAAATTCACTAAAATCCTCTACACTTGAAAGAACAGGATTTAACTTCTGCTCTCTCACCACCAACACAAAGATTTTTCCAAACCTATATTTTCATCCTTTATTTAAAAATAAATAAATTCTGTCCATGCAACCTTTGTTTTACAAAGTATCTCAGTATAACAATAATTCTTGACCCTTAAATTTTTTTTTTTAAAAGTGGCATCCGTTATTTACATATAACTTTTCATATTTATCCATTTCACCTCAATCAACATCCTCTCCTTGAAAGTTGTAGATGTTTTAATGACATTTCTTTTTAACCTAATAGTCCAGTCCTCATAAATGCAGTTTTTAACTCAACCAAATACCCTCCTTTCTCCTTTCCTTTCATTTTGTCACCCTCCTTTCCATTCTGTCTTCACTCTGTAGCTGTGGTTAAACCTCCAGCCAAATCGGAGGGCACTCCAGCAGACAGACGCAAAACCCTGTATCAGAAGTTCTACAAACAGGTGCAGGAGGAGAGGAAGCCGGCAGATTGTGTGGTCCTTTCTGTCACCAACCAAATCCTGTGAGTAATAAAGAGAAGTGGGAGATGGATGAGGATACAGATTCTGGGAGTGACTGAGAAGTTCTGTTTCGGATGTGAGGGATAAACAGTTAAATCCTGTTCATGTAGCATTTGGTCCTCGTGTTTATGGCCAAGACTTGAGACTGCAAGTGCTTCCAAGTCTCAGATACTGTGATCTTTGTTTAATTATTGTTTTAATTTTTATTTTACCAGATTGGTCCCATTGAGACGGGGGATCTCTTTTTCAAAGGACAGCAGCAACAGTCGCATAATTACAGTTTTACAAGAAGAAAAGCATTTGCAAACAGAAAAAGCATATACAGTCAGTCAAAAACATTTATAAATCAACAGCCTTGATTCCAGAGTTTTAACGCTGTCTTTAAAATCAGTCACAAGTGGGGTTAGCTCATTGCATTATTACTTTTACATGTGTTCATCCAGAAAAAGGCCAGACTTGGACATGCTCAGTGCAAGTCACAGATTGAAATGAACAGGAATGTCCATTGCTTTATTTGACATAAACTCTCTGATTATAGTGCTGCTGGGACTAGGGGTGGGCGATACAGCCAAAAATGTGAGTACAATAAAAATGTTTGCATCAGTCAGTATCAGTAATCCATAATTATAATAAATGTTACGTCATTATTTCTTTGAAGTTTAAAGGCTGATCAGGTTGAAGAAATCAGTTTGATGGTTATTTGTAGTTAAATCATTTATAAAAGACAAAAAGCTGTAAATAGAATGACATAAAAGATCTAACAAGACGTATCGAGGCAAAACCACACATGTAATCCCTGATTTTGTAATTTAGTGCTTATTTTCAAGATTTTAGATTAGATTACATAAGACTTCATTGATCCCACAAGAGAGAAATTCACTGGTCAACGCACCAACAGAATAAAGTGCACAGAAAAAGTTAGTTATTTAGCTCTGTAGGATTTTTAGATGTTTACATAGAGTAGAAATGCAGTGTCAGACAATACAGTCTCTTTCAACATAATGAAAATGATGGCCTTTTACACTCATCCTTAGGGTCACAACATTTTACAAACACACATTCAAAACCATTATACTGATAAAATGTTTAATATGTTAGTGTACATAAGAAAAAATAAAACGACAAACATTTGTAAATGCTTTAGCTGAGAACGTGAACCAAATAAGTCAACAAGACAAAGTGTAAATAACTGTCATAATAAAGTATTATGTTGTGGATATGAAAATTTCATATCATGGTTATTTGGATCAAAATGATGACATTCTCATTATTGTGGCATTGTTAAAATGTGCTCAGAATGTTCAAAAAGTACTTTTACACACCCTGAAATACTTTAACCACATTGTATTTTGAAAAAAATTTAATTACACGTACAATGCAATTTCTATTGGCATAAAACATTAAAATATTAACATGTAAACCTCAAACCTACGAATATAGCTGTGGGTGGTGGTCACGGAGGTGGCTCATCAAATTTGAAGCGCCGTGTGTCCGTCCGTCCTCCCCCCCTTCCCAGAGACTTTGTCTGCATTTTCTGCAGACAGGTTGACCATCTTCAATTAGTTTTCCCTCAGCTTTCTTTGAAAATCCAAAATCCAACCAGACTTCCGAATTGGTCTGTTTAATGGAGGGGGTCTCCTGAGCGCTGTCCATGTGGGTGCCTGCCACCATGTTTTCAGTGGCCAAACATTGAAGACTCTTTTCAAAGTGCAGTAATTTAACATGGCTTTAATGATAAACAGAATTTGAAACGAAAATATTAACCGTCGGGGAATTTGACCGCGGTTTATTCCATCGGCCATTGTGTCGTCCCTAATTATGGTAACAATAAGGTTTATTTTATGTCCCAGACTGAGGTGATTTACTACTTTGAGTTTCTTGTCACAACCAAAGACGCCCGTGTCCTAAAACTGCACTGTCCACTGTAACAGGGCTGAACAATCTCATGCACCTTTGTGAAGCTAGTCTCTTATAGAGCGATCATTGACAAAGTTTGTCTAAGTCTGTTTATTGTATAGTCTTTGGCATTTGTCAGTGTTTTACTGCTGTTGTAGAAATAATTACTGACATGACGACGACTTCCAGCAGCGAATTACAGTGATTCTGAGCTGCCGGTTTGGCTCCTGTTCATGCAGTTCATCTAGTTTTCACAGATGCAAAGAATGGTGGAAAACAATACTCGTGTGTTTTTTAGACCGTATTTCCAGTAAAAAAAAAAAAAAAAAAAAAAAAACTCATTCAGCTCACATTTCCCAAAGTACTTACTTCATCATGAAAGGATCTGTTTCAGGTTTCTATTGGATGTTAAAAGGCTGCACACATATAATAACGTAAATATAGTCCATAATAACGCAACATTTTGATGATGATGATAATAATAATAATAATAATAATAATAATAATAAAAAAAAAAAGCCATCACACACAGCCTCACCCCCAATTTCCACTGGCAGCAAAAGTGTTGTATCATAATTTCATTGGGGTTTTGTTCCAACCACAGATTTGGTCATTCTTGTTTTTTGTGTTTCATCTGTAGATAAAATGAACCACGTTGCTTAAAACCCTTTAACAGTCACTGGGTCGTTGTTTCCCGATTAATTTATTTTCTTTATGATTTTAGTTCATGATTCACGGCATGTACAAACACGTACGATGCTTAAACCGCATACCGTTTGAAAGCGGAGACCGTCAGCTTTCATTTGAGACCAACCATGAAAAACAACACTCTTTACAATGCCAACAGTAAATGCTTCTTCTATGTGTGACTCCTCCTGCAATTTGTGAGTGAAAGGGCGACTGGTATAGGGTTAATTATTTATTTTTGTTTGTAAAATACAGTAAAAAGAATCAAACCAAAGTCTTATGTGTGACTGTATCTAAGTTGTAATAACACTGTATATTCATGCTCCTAATTCTTTAATATCAATATTTTGATATTGTTTGTTATTCACATTGATGTTGTGATTTTATGCAATCAGGAGTCAGCAGGAGGTGTTTGAAGATTGAAAACTTTGACAGACACAATTATGCAAATCACTGTTTGATTATCAATTAGCTATCTAATGACACAGAAATGAAGTCGGTGGTGCAGTGGTTAGCACTCGTGCCTCACAGCAAGAAGGTTCAGGGTTCGATTCCCGGGCAGGACCTTGGAGTTTGCATGTTCTCCCCGTGTCTGCGTGGGTTTTCCTCCCACAATCCAAAAACATGCACTGATAGGTTTATGGGCTAATCTAAAGCCCTGTGATGAACTGGCGACTTGTCCAGGGTGTACCCTTCGCCCTTAAGTAGCTGGGATAGGCTCCGTGCGTCCACGGGACCCTAGTGAGGATAGAAGTGAGTATAGAAAATAAATAAATGAAGTCATTGGTGTGTAGCAGATGCAACAGACTAAACTTTGTTACCGTTGACATTCACTGCATTGCATCAGCCTTGGCCTCTGGTCTTCTTAAAAACAAGTTGGATGCCCAACATGGAGATCATTAAAGTGCACCTGTATAATTGTGCTTTGTGTTAAAAGCAACAGAGGTTCAAATTCAGTCCCCACTGGACCTGTTTATTACGTGAATTACAGGTGTTGGCAGAACCTAAGGGAAGTGATATACTCGTGTATTCTGGGTGATTGAGTGCAAGTAAACAAGCTGCAGTCGGTAAGCGAGATTGAGTGGAAAGCACATGTTTGTGTATCTGTAAGCTTTACACTCCACCATTGTCCTAGAGACGGGACCCAGCGCTGGCTGATAATGTGTCATCTTAGGTTATGTTCAGACTGCAGGCAAATGAGGCCCAAATCTGATGGTTGTTTTTGTTTTGGGGGTTTTTCCCCATATGTGACCTATATCCAATCTGTTAAAGACAGTTTGAAAAACACATCAGATTTTTTTTTTTTCCCCCAACCCAGGTCACCTTCATATGTGGTCCTAAATCTGATACATGTCTCATATTTTGCAATATGACTTCAGTCTGAACGACCAGGTCGCATATATCCAGCCTTTACATCATTGAAATGTGACAAACGTCACAATTCTGCATCCCAGGAGTGTTGCCTCCATAAACAGTGTGTGCCTGTCTGATCACGTATTCCATCAGGACCTTTTTTGCACATGCAGGTCATTTCAGGGTCACATTCAGTTCATACTCAAAACTAAGGCTACGTTCACACTGCAGCCAAATGTGGCCCAAACCTGACTTTTTGCCACCATTTGACCTGTATCTGACCTTTTAAAGACAGTCTGAGCAGCACGTATCCAATGTTTTTTTTGTTTTTTGTTTTTTAATCTGACCCAGGCCACTTTCATATGTGGTCCTAAAGCTGATACATATCTGATATTTAGCAATGCGACGTCAGTCTGAATGGCCAGGTCGCATTTATCCAACCTTTATGTTATTGAAATCACCGTAGATGAGTGTCTGATCATGACGGTGTTCCAGAGGTGCTCACAAATAGATTTAAACGTTTTTCTTGTCATTGGAAAATTCTGAATAAAGTCTGTCAGTGAAGCGGCTAACGTCACTATCCCACCACTCCTGACTCCGA
>JAQQZY010000024.1:4543932-4554055 GCA_030068375.1 Ostorhinchus rueppellii | reverse complement strand
TTATTCCATTATTCAGTTTCTGTTCAAACTCTTCTTCTCTTGTTGTAACGTTCGTCCACATTCATTTTTTTTATTCACATGATTCTATTTGTGTAAAAAGCTCTTTCCATTGTAGTTTTGTGTAATTATACCAATTTCTCAACGCCTGAAAAACCACCTCTTACTAGAACAAAAACTTTTAATCAAAAAATGAGAGTTTTGGTGAAGTTGTCATTTTTCCATTCGATAAATTTTATTATATTTGTGATATTTGAGGGAAAAGTGTCTTGTGTCTAAATGAACTAGTGTGTGGATGTGAACTCCAGTCCAACTGTACTATAATATAGGACTGTACTTTCCTCAGAACTGTCTTTTGTTGTGTTCTCTCAGTATTTTATCATGCATCGGTTGTGAATGAACAGCTGAGTGGAAATGCATCTGGTGTTTTGACAGTGAAACAGTAAATTGTGGTGTTTGTTGTGTTCATTAGCGTTGGAGGTGTTTATGTGTTAGTGGTTTGGTGTTGGCTGCTCCTCGTCACCGTTGGAAACGGTTTTACTGACTCTGACTCTATGTTCACAGCAGCTCTAAAGCACAACATGGAGTTTTGGAGAAATCGGATCTTTCCGTGTTCGTTCATCTTCCACATCAAATGCTGCAAAAATATAAGAGTTTTAGTGAAATTATCATTTTTCCTTGAACCCAGGGGTGTCAAACTCATTTTCACCGGGGGCCACATCAGTATAATGGTTGCCCTCAAAGGACCAGATTTAACTGTAAAACAGTATAAATGTAGCTAAATGGAAATAAATGGAATGTAAAATCAATGCAACTACGTCTTAATGTTAAATAAAACTGAATTCTTTACAAACATTCCATATATATTTACATAAATGGAAAAAAAATATGTTTGCTTGTTGCTCGGTTATTATAAAATAAATGCTTAATTTATCAGGTTATGTAACTCAGATTACTCCAGCAATCACCCATCAAACTATCCAAGTGAATAAGGAAAAAAAAAGAAGTTATGACATAAACTTTGTTCCAAATCACTGCAGTCTATTGGCAGGATGCCATCACTTCATGGTTAACAGAATTGGCATGCATTATGGGAAATGTAGTTTATAGGCAATGCACACTTTTAACTTTTTATCATAAGACAGTCAGACCTTTTCAGCTCTCGGGGCCCACATTTGGCCCGTGGGCCTTGACTTTGACACGTGCTTTAACCCTTTCATTCCTACCGCTCACTCCAGTGGACAGTTCTTCTACTGCTGTTCTCTTATATATTCATGGGTTTTATTGTTTTAGTTCCATATCAGCCAACACAGTGGACACTTGTGCACCATCCCATAATATACTGACACCTATTGGCTAGTTATGGGAAGGGCTTTTTAAAATTAATTAATTTATTTTTTTAACCAACATGGCCGACAGGAAGTCCCTTTAATATCTTCTATATGAGGAAACAGCTGAATGTAGAAAAAAAAAAAAAATGCTATTATCAAGTAACATCTAAGGATTTACAGTATATGACATATTATCGCTTTTATTATCTCTCAGATTATCTCACTTTTGCATCATCTCATACACTGTAATTAATAACACTGCAAGTTTACTTTTTATAGATGAACCTGATCTAACATGTTTGAGTGTAAATCAATTCCATGTTATTGTTATTAGACTGTAATTAACAACAAAAGTTTTTATGATCATATTATCTTCATGAGGTGAATAAGAACTAGTATTAAAGTATATTAAAATGTGAGAAAACATCAGATTAGCAGCATTAAAAGTGTTTTTATTTCATATTTTTCACACAGTTTATCAGTAAATACACGTTTCTTTGCTTCAAAATTTAAAACACATGGTGTCCAACTGAGTGGACATTTTTACAACCCCTAAAAAATAGCTTCATAAAAGAAAAAAAAAATTAATCGCATTGTTTTTAATCCCTAAAGAGGAATAAAATCACTCAAGAAAAAAAGGTCAATTCGGCTTCTCATAATTCATGCATGAATGGGTTCAGTAAATTTTTACATTTGCGATATTTAAGGGTCAATGGAAAAGCGTCTACTGTCAAATAACAAACAGAAAAGCTCGAAACAAGTGAATCAAAGCACTAAAACAACATGTCCACAGTTTTATCCTGAATTATAACAACTGTTCCGGTGTCCAGATCATCATCTTTAAAACAGAGGACATGGGTTCTAAAGGGATCGACCTCTGTTTCAGCATCAGTACCAGAACACAAACAGCCTTTATTCCCTCAAAATCAGTCATATTCATCAACGTCAGCATCATTATCATTACTGCCATCATTTGTTTTCTTCTGAGACCATGAACAGCTGGGATCCTGTGGCATTCCACTTCCAAACTTCAGCCTTTTTTCCTCAAACCCACAAACCAACAAACACACATTTACACCAGAAACTGCAAAAACTGGAGTCATATTTTTTAATACATGTTAAATTAAAGCATATAGGCTGATGTTTTTAAAGTTGGTTTTATTTATTTATTTATTTGTTTTTGATTAATGTATTTTTATGAAGTCTTTCAAACATACAAAAGTAAAACAAACACTCAGACATATAACAGCGACATAAGGCGCCACAAAAATCAATCAATGAATCAATAAAATTAACCCTTTCATGCATGAATCATGAAAAAAACAATTAGATTTTTAAAAATTGATTTTATTACTCAAAATTAGGCTGAAGTTGAAATGCATTTAGAATTTTTTAAATACAAAAATATGGTTGAATTAAGAAGATATTTAACCTGTTGACTGGCATCCTCAGGTTAAATAGCTTCTTAATAGAGTTCTTACTCAGACGCTTAGATCTGCACCGTTTCTTTTAAGTTTACAGTTTTTAGGTTTTTTCTTTCTCTCTTTTTTAAATGAATTTTACTATTTTAATGTCTATTTTAATTAAAACTCTTTTTCTTTGTGATTTTTATGTTTTTATATTGTAACTTTCTCTTTTTATGCTTTTATGTTTTATGTAAAACACTTTGAATTGTCCTGGACATGGAATGTGATGTACAAATAAACTTGACATTACATAAACATTTAACAGGAAAAGACAAACCAAGTAAAGAAAAATATTAAATTAAAATCCTATTGATAGCATCTCAAAAAGCCATCACATGAAAATGGTGCAAAGAGGCCCCCCCAGAGCCCCCCCCAAAAGAACTGGAGAAACACTGTGGAGGAAATTCACCACATGGAAGGACTTCCATATAACATAAGACTAGTGAAGGTCAATGGAAAAAACTGGACAATATACATAACAATAACTGACACTAGGTTCTAAATGTTTGTGTTGTAAATTTAAAATAAATGAAACAATAAAACACAAGATAAAAAAATAAATTAATTAAAGGGTTCCACTCTGTAATTATCCAAACACACATTCTCCAGAGTCCAGGTGCATTATCAGCTGTTCTACATTAGACATAAAACATCAAACTTCCCTATTGATCCATTCAATCTGTTCAATTTGAAGGAAAAACAGGAATTTAAGGTGGTTTTATTTTAAATCAAAGACATAAAACATGTCACAAATCTGCAAAAAAACACTAGACACACAAACTCCAGGATGGTGTTTTATTTATTTATTTATTTATTTATTTATTTATTTATTTATTATATTGGATGTTATAATAAACTAACTGGACACTTTTAGTGCTGACAGACTCTGAGCACAGAAAGACACACAAACAACCCATGATGCAACAGCCTGTACATAGTCCTGTATTCTCACTGGTACTCTGCTGAAACAGGTGAGACGGAGGCAGAAAGAAAAGGTCCAAATTCAAGTGAATGTCATGTTTTCATTAACCCATAAAGACCCAAACAGCCACTGATTAACAAAGCATCTGCTAACCCCAGTGATACATGTAAACAATTAGTGTAAAATACACTTCATCATCTTTTCAAATTAATTAAATAGCCAATAAAATGACCCAGAACAGCCAAACAGTAAAATGAACAAAAAAGAATTTTAAAAACTGGGGGGAAAAAGAGGAACAAGAAAAAAATAAGCCACAAACTGAACAAAACGGAAGAAAAAAATAATCAAACAGGCAAGATAATATTGAAAACTAAATTGAATAATCAAAACATTTTCCCAAAAAAAATTAAGGAAAATGAATTAAATAGCCAATAAAATGAACCACAACCAAAATTACCCCAAAACCACTTAAAAATGACCCAAAAACCACTTAAAAAGCACCCAAAAACCATCTAAAAATCCCCCCAAAACCACTTAAAAAGCACCCAAAACAACTTAAGTCATCCAAAAACCACCTAAAAATCACCCAAAACCACATAAAAATAACCCAAAAACCACCTAAAAATCACCCAAAACCACATAAAAATAACCCAAAAACCACCTAAAAATCACCCAAAACCACATAAAAATAACCCAAAAACCATCTAAAAATCACCCAGAACAACTTACAAAGCACCCAAAAACCACCTAAAAATCACCCCAAACCACTTAAAAATCACCCCAAACCACTTAAGTCACCCAAAACCACCTGAAAAGCACCCAAAAACCACCTAAAAATCACCCACAAGGGGGCGGGGCCTGAAATGGCTCCAGCATTTAAAGGGCCAGCGCTCCAAACCACCTTCCTGGTGTCATTAGTCAGAAATAGGGTTGAACATGGACCTGTGGAGTTGAATGAATGAAGAATTCAGAGCCAAGCAGAGCATTTCCAGTTTATGGAGACCACAGGGACATGTTTAAAATGAAGAATTCCATTTAAAAAAAGACAAATATCACTGTTTAAAAAAAGTTAAACACAAAGAAAATTCATTTGCCAAACAAGTCTTAACCCTCACAATTCATGACTTGTATTATAAAGATATTTTCACATCTATGTATATTGTAAACCAAACATGCACATGCGTTTGTACATTCATTTCTCCACAAAGACCTTGAAGTTGGCATTCAAGCAAGGCTGCTTTCATGCTTAACAACAGCTAAAAGCAAACCTCAAAAATATTGTTGATCTCGCTGTGCCTCCACACTGAATATGTATTAATAATTAACCGCAGGCTAAATGTTCTCCCTTGTTTTAACCTTCAGATTGGATAATAAATGCAGCCGACACACACACACACACACACACACACGCACACACAGAACTCTGGCCACACCATATACATCCACATCGCTCCGATTTAAATTCTCACAAGTTCAGAGTAACGCAGTCGACACTTCTTAAATTCACAATGCGCTGATTTCGCTGCTGAACTCTACCTGCATATAAACAAGCAATTATTTTAGCACAGACACAATTAACACAGACGTACACACACATTTGTACACCTTTGGCGTTGTGCACCCAGCTCACATTAAGTGGAGACAAAAGGATGGGGCTTTGCAGTATTTAAATCAGTTATGTGTCTAATTATTCCATATAAAAATAGCCAATATCTAGGGCAAAAGCAACGAGATGGAACATTGTTGTCTGCAGAGGGGAGACCTAGTGGATGCTGGCGAGAGTTCAACACAGCAGAAGACAGGGAGAAAGAAAGATGGGGAGGCAGGGAGGGACAGAATGATAAAGGGAGATAGGGAGAGAGTGCGCTTTAGGCTACATAAATATAACATGAACTCTATCCACCAGTGGCAGGCAAGCAAGCAGCACAATGGACGGGGTGTTCAGGAGCGCTTTGTGAGGGCATGGAGAACAGACTGCACTACCTACTCACCTCAGTAATATCAGGCTTTGATATACCTGGGAGATGGAGAGAGCGGTGTGAGGGTGAAAGTGTGTGTGAGAGACAGAGCAGAATCCAACAGGAAGGTGCATTCACTAAATACTGCACATGCAGGTCGACTTGGAGACCCTGTAGTCAGGTGTTGGCAGTGTGGAGCGTTGACTCTGCACTCGGAGGACCGGGCTTTGAACACGTCTAATATGTGATGTTGAGACCAGAATGGTGAAAATGAAAAAGATAATCAGTCGCAAGAACAAAATAAGCCACAAACTGAACAAAACTGAAGGAAAAATAATGAAATAGGCAAGAAAATGTTGAAAACTAAACTAAATAATAAAAATATTTCACAAAAATGAAGGAAAATGAATGAAATAGCCAATAAAAATGAACCAAAAAAACCAAAGTGATCAATAAAATGAACAAGAAGAATAGAAAAAGAAAAAAAAAAAATCAGCAACAAGAACAAAATGAGCCACAAACTGAACAAAACTCAAGGAAAAATAATGACATAGGCAAGAAAATGTTGAAAACGAAACTAAATAATAAAAACATTTCACAAAAATGAAGGAAAATGAATGAAATAGCCAATAAAATGATCCAGAAAACCAAAGTAAATGTCTAATACGTCGAATATATGATGTTTAGCCCAGAATTGTGACAGTGTTGTTAACGTGTTCTTTTACTGGAAGATCCAAGAATGAGTCTGGGTTTGTGTCGGTGTCAAACTTGGTAGAATTTATTCTGATCACATTAAAGTAGATACTCAAAGAACAGAAAGCCCAGATCAGCCTGTGCATTCAACAGTTATTCTCACCTGTACTCATGGGCTGGTCTTTAACCCTTTCATGCATGAATTATACCTAAATCAAGATTGTTTTTTTCTGAGTCTTTATTCCTCTTTAGACATGAAAAAAAACCCCAGTGTGATTGAAATTTTTTTATGAACCTAATTTTTATGGAGTTACAAAAAAAAAAAAGAAGATGTACACCTTGCATTTAATTTTATGAAGCAAACGTACATGCATTTACTGATATATTTGTGAAAACTATGAAATAAAAATATTTTAATGCAGCTAATCTTATGTTTACTCACATTTTAACAAACTATACCCAACTTTTTGTTTTTAAGGAAAAAAAAAAAATTAGTCTAATAAAAATAATATACTCAAATATGTCACTGCTGATCCAATTTATCAAGAACAGAAACGTTACAGTAATGGTATGAATGTCAGTGTATTATGGGATGGTGCATAAGTGTCCACTGTTTTGGCTGATATGGAACTAAAACAAAATCCAGGAAATTAATGCGTTCAACTTAACTTAAGAATAATAACAACACTAGACAAATGTATTTACTTATTTATTTAATCCTTTCATGCATGAATTTATGTGTACCTTGGTCCAGTTTTATTTTTTCGGAGTGTTTTTATTCCTCTTTTGGCATGAAAAACAAACAAACAATGTGACTGAATTTTTTTTTTTATGAACCTATTTTTCACTGAGTTATAAAAATCCCCACTCAGATGCACACCATGCATTTAAGGTTTGCAGCAAAGAAACATGCATTTACTGACATACGGTGTGAAAACTATGACAGAAAAACATTTTAATGCTGCTAACCTCCTGCTTTCTCACATTTGAACATACTATACCCAACTTTTGTTTAAAAATAAAAAAGTTTATTACATTCCAATAAAAATAACAAGCAATTGATTTATACTCAGATATGTTACTGCAGATCCAATTGATCAAGAATGTCAGTGTATTATGGGATGGTGCATAAGTGTCCACTGTGTTGGCTGATATGGAACTAAAACAACAAAACCATGAATACATAAGTGTCCACTGTAGTGACCAGTGTGAATGAGAGGGTTAATATATGAACTAAAAGTTTAAACTAAAACAGGTAAAACATAAATCCTGGTCACAAAGAATTCAAAGAACCAACATGATTGAAAAAAAGCAGATTAAACAAATGAATCCTATAATAAAACATTATCTACTAAGAAATAAAACTATTCATCCTAAAACCTCAATATTTGAATTAAAATAATATTTCAGTGTGAACACCCCCCCATAAAAAATACACAAGTCCTGCCTTCAGAAAAGACATGATCTAAAATATATTAAAGTGAAGTCTGCGATTAGTTCATTTGTTTGTGTTTTTTCACAGACAAAAGTACAAAGACAGACAGAGGCTTTCGTTCACTTTTGAATGTCTTATGAACTCCTCACACTCACTGTTTGTGTCGATTCCAAGTCTTCAGTCTATGAGGGCTGCTGTTCTCCAATTCTCCTCTTAACCCTTTCTTGGGCAAGTGACTATTTTTGGTCATTGCTGCATATATTACAGCAAACGTAAATTGCAAACTCCTGTTCTGCAGCCCATCTTTGGGACAGTCATCCTTCTGCTGT
This sequence comes from Ostorhinchus rueppellii, assembly GCA_030068375.1. Taxonomy (NCBI): domain Eukaryota; kingdom Metazoa; phylum Chordata; class Actinopteri; order Kurtiformes; family Apogonidae; genus Ostorhinchus; species Ostorhinchus rueppellii. The sequence continues at coordinate 4,545,924 of JAQQZY010000024.1, read as the reverse complement.
CAGAGGATTAAACTGTAGAAGTCACTGGAATCACAAATAAAATCCATCTGAGAATTTAAGACGTTCAAAACCAGACAAAACACAACTGTTCTGATCTGTAAATGTTCATAGGTTACATTTAGATTTAAAAATATGTATATAAATATTGTGTATATTGTGTGGAAGAGTGAATGAATGAGTGAATGCCTCATATCATGTATATGTAACTCTGGATTATTGGATTATTATTATTGCTTTGTTTGGTACCAGGAAATAATGGTACAAATGTTATACATTACTATATAACATTTGTATATACATTAGTGTATACTAATATACTAATGTATGTGTTGTACATACCCCCCACTGCCCCAACCTGATACCCAGGTTCACAGGTAACTCACTAATCCATGGGAGGGGGGGCTTCATCAACAGAACGCACCACATCAGGGCCGGTTCACTTTCATTTTTATTTTGCAAAGGAAAACAGGAGCCCGTTGTTGTATTGGATTATTGGTGCAGTCGTATGGATCTATATGACGCTGCTCATTTACAGAACCATCAGGTGAAACTGGATCATCTATGGCCCACCTGAGGATTTCTCACAGCCCACGTCTGCACTGGTTGGAAAATACGGCTCTATTCTACAACGGATCTTACACGAAATGTTCACAACTTCTAGTCTGTTTCTACTGGAGCCCCTCCACTACTCTATGGGCCCCTCACGAATGCTGCGCCCTATGACTTTGCCCCCCCTTTTACAGTGTCCCAGCTAGCATCTAAGGTTGTTTTGACTGACATCAGTCTTGTTAAAACTGAACCATTTCCAGGCTAGTGATGTGGACCCACGTCTCACTATGAAATCATCACTTGGACGGGACACTCCTGCAGATTTCCTCCGTGTGAGATGATGTTATATTTTGGGTGCCGCTGAGTCGCCCCCAGACTGAATCCTGTCCTCTGATTGGCTTCTGAGGGATGTATTCAGCCCATGAGGACTTTCATGCACCTCTCCTTCACCGTGTGTTTGGTTTGTGCTCGAATCAGTAGGAACACTCGATAATGTGAAACTGCAGAATTCCTGTCTGACCACACTAAGTACATTTCCACGGTCTTTCAGGCTGAGATGAGCTCAGGTTTGGAGAACTGGATCAGTAGAGTCCAGTAGAGTTCCTGGTTTGAACCTTGGATGCAGCAGTGGCGGTGTTGAGCCCATGTGTCTATAGAACGACTGTGCTTCATGTCGGGCCTCAACACTGGTTTCCAGCCTCGACCTTTATGCACTGAGATTTCTCAGGAATTTCTTAATCCTTAATCCTTTCACAGTGTCATATACTTCAGACGAGGTTAGACTGGAATTCCTCTAAATATTATTTTTGAACTGACCGGCCATTCTCCTATGAAGTTTGACACAATGGCCATGATCCCCTCTGCTAAGCTGATCAGTGATATTATTGAAGACCTTTTCTCTGTACATCTGACTCTTAAGCACAGGTTCAAATGAATCACAGATTTGATATTTATTGCACTTTGGGACATGTTTCAGTTATTGAGGTTCATACAAAGATGCTAAATTTGAGCTCATCAGAGTCATTCATTCATTTTCTGAACCAATTAATACCTACAAGTAATCTAGATCGACTAATTAACCCATGAAGTGCCTGTGTTTGGACGGTGGGGTGAAGCCTGTGTACCTGGAAAGAACCCGTGACCTGCAGGAAGCCCACGAAGAATGGAATTGAACCCAGGATCCTGTGCCACCAAATTTAAAGGTGGGTCTGAGATGTTAGAAAAACGGCTCGAGCAGGGTACATTTGGAAAGGACACAATTCAAAAGTCCCACCCCCTTTCTTCAGACTCCCCCCAAAGCCACGCCTCCAGACAACTGGAACACACAATCCTTGTTTCCGAAGGTTCGTGTTCATGAGCGCTACGCAGCATCAATACGCTAACCTTTGCTAACTTTTTCTCATGGCTCATTCACAGGTAAGAAAATACTTGACAACATCATAA
>JAQQZY010000024.1:4461796-4472901 GCA_030068375.1 Ostorhinchus rueppellii | reverse complement strand
ATCCAATCCAATCCAACTTTATTTATAAAGCACTTTAAAACAACCACAGTGGACCAAAGTGCTGTACAGAAGACTAAAAACAATAAAAAATTAATAAATGCCAAAAAACCAAAACATTAATAAAATAAAATAAAATTTAGAAAAAAGTAAAAAAAAAAAAAAAAAAAAAAAAGGTGGTGGTGTGTGTGTGTGGGGGGTCTGCTTACTTATTTAATGTTAATCTATAAAGGGCTGCCAAATTGAATAGAATTACTTTACATTTTCTTTTAGTGAAAATTAGATTTTCCCCAAATGTGTTTCAGAATGTCGTTCAACAGCCTGATGAGGTTTGTTTTTTGTCTTCCAGTTTAACAATAGTGTCACAAACTTCAACACAACACTTAGTTTAGTTTAATGTCCACTCCTGTTGGTTCCACACTGAACATTATTATTTTTGGGTCTGGACAGATCTGTGTCTGAAAAATCTTAGATAAAGCGTCTAAAGTTTCAGTCCAATCAGTGGTGATGCTGGGGCGTGTCCTAACACTTATCACCCTTTTATGTGTCAGTACTGACATTTATTGGTTGGTTTTGTTTTCATTTCACTGTCTGCGCATTTGAAATAAAGATTTCAATCAATCAATTAAAAACAACAAATATAACGGCATAAATGAGTATCCCAATGTAATTATTTTAGATATAGTTTTGATTGTATTGATATAATCCCAATCTTTTCATATTGTTTAGTTTGTCTGAATTCATACTCAAATAAGTCTAATATATTACCTTAATTGCATATTAATGAGAATATATCACAATTTATTGAATTATTGCTTCTGTGTTATGGCCAAAAATGTTTTCATACTGGTCAAAATCACTAATTATACACTAGTCAAATCATTATTTCTCATTGTTAAAGGCTGATTGTTTAAAATTTCTGTGTGATATATGAAGAAACCAAACCGTTATTTGTGATTATTAAATTTTTTGGGTCATTTTACCATTCAAATATTTCCAAGCTCAAGTGTCAGATCAGTAAAAACATTAAAATTGTGCAATATTTGATCGACATCCAAACATGAATGAGTAAAATGACATTATATGTTTGTTTGACAATAAAAAAACCCCCAAAACTTAAAACAAATGCAGATAACTATTGGCACATTATTACAACATAATGCAAAAAAAAAGTAATTACCATCATAATATTGAATTGTATCCTTGCTATTGTATATAAATACTATTCTTTTTGTGTACCTACATTGCGCTTTGTCCTTATGCAGTTTTTGTGTAATACTTCATGGTCGTATTTATCATTTAAAGCCGACTACAGCAGAATGCATGCTCAGTATATGTTCTTTATTCTTCATTTCCAGCTCATAACTTCACAGACTCTTGCATTTCTAAATATTTTTATTGTGCGTCTGTGCAGGACTGAGCCACAGTTACACCTACAAGGATAGTTTTTTGTTAATGAAATCATTATAAAAAATAAAAAAAGGGGGGGCAAAGTGTAATAGTGATGCCGTCATCAAAGTTATTGACCTGTAATATTAACCCTTTCATGCATGGTGGTCACTACAGTGGACAGTTATTCAAAGATGTTCTTTTATATTCATGGATTTGTTGTTTTAATTGCATATAAGATAGGTAGGTAGGTAAGTAGATAGATAGATAGATACACGTATAGTAATGTAGTTTAGTATAAATCAATTGCAAATTGTTATTAGACTGTAATTAATAGTTTTTTCAAACAAAAAGTTCTGTTTTTCTACTTATTGTCTCCATGAAGTGAATAATAACTGGTACTAGTTTGTTAAAATGTGAGAAAACGTGTGATCAACAGCATTAAAAATAGTTTTCCATATCACTTTCTGATATTAGGTTTTAAATACATGTTTCTTTGCTTGAAAAATTAAATGCGCGGTGGACATTTTTATAACGCCTTAAAAACAAAACAGTCGATTATAAGTTTTTTTCATGCCTAAAGAGGAATAAAAACACTCAGGAACAATATCTTGACTAATCATTCATGCATGAAAGGGTTAAACAACTAAATAAATAGTGGGAATGAAAAGAGAGCAGAGGACCGTTCTCCTGGTCTGTTCTAATATCTTTATGATGGCCAGAGTTGAGAAAAACAGGACACTGGTCCTTCTCACCCCCCAACCCCACCCCCTTTCTCTTCCACTTCCTTTATCCTCTTCTCTCCGCTACCCTCTGGAGGTCCATAATGTAGATTTAATTTCCCCAAGGCTACCACAGGAAAACAGTTCCTGTGTATGTGTGTGTGAACTATTATTGCCTGCTTGTGACAGCGCACAGGGCATCTGTGTTTTTGTCTGTATTGCAGCATTTAAGCTCTTTGTGTGTGTGTGTGTGTGTGTGTGTGTGTGTGTGTGTGGTAATTTTTTGTCGGTTTGTGTACACCACAACATTTTAATAAGTGAGCAGCTGTCATCTGGTTTGCGATTATGCTTTTTGTCAGTCAGTGTGAGTGTGCACGTTGCATGTCGACTTGATATTTCTGTGTGTTTGTGTAAATGTAAATGTTTGTGTTTGTGTCTTGTCTTCTTCCTTCCATGACGTGAGTAGCTCTTTCATCATCCTGTTTCCAGACACTGGCGTTGGGTGCTGCTCTCCCTTGCTGCAACACCTCCCAGGGGTCTCAGTGTGTGTGTGTGTTTGTGTGTCCATATAACCCATGTACAGTATTTGAGTGTGTGCATGTGTGTTGTGCGTCTATAACCGGTACTGTGGCTCAGCAGATCTCCTCTCGGGAGGGGGAGAGGCCTTGTATTGTGAAAAAAACACAAGTCTACAGTGGGTAAAAGAACATTAGGTGGGAGGCAGGGGGAGGAGGTGAGGAGAGACGGCTTCTTTATTTAGCCACCTAACATACACCCACATCCATGGTCCCACTCACAGAGCGAGGCAGAGGGTGGGGGTGGGGTGGGGGGCATTCTCTAGGGGGTAGAGAAAGGAAGAGGGAGAGAGCAGGCCTGTGTTGTTGTGTCCGGCTGCACCTGTTCACCCTGTGTGTGTCAGTGTACATTTAAGTGTGCACTCACTGCCAAATGTGTCCAATGCTTATTGTATCTGCCCACTTAGCAACATTTTGATCTCAAAACAGTGTCACAGTGATGACAGTTGTGGTCAAACCAACACTCACTATGTTTGCATTCACACAATGTACAATTCTTTGATCTTATTCTGGAAAAAAAAACCAAACAAAAAAAACCAAAACAGAATTCCCAATCAGCTGGATGGGCAGAGAAAATAAATGCACATAGTTTTAGGTAGCGAGCACATGGACTGAGCTGTAACGAACAGGAGAAAATCACCCAAAATGAAGACTTAGTGGCAAAAAGAAAAGCTGCAAAGCAATGTCAGTTATCTGGAATTATTTCAGCTACAGTAAGGATGATATTGGAATACATGTTCTGTGCATGGTTTTAGGTAGCGAGCTGTGCAGCTGTGATTTGCATGGCTAATTTTTGAAAAACACGGCCAAAAAAACAGGTCACGCCTTGGCCAAAGTCGTGCTAAATATCTATAGAATTATGTCTCACCTTGCCAGTTCCTAATTTTGGTTAAATCCATCTTTTTTTTGGTAAAATCCAGTGAAAGATCATCTAAAGTACACAATGAGCAACTGACTTCCAGTTCCAAATTTTGTCAAGAAAGATGTGATCTGATTGGTCGAGTGATGCACCATTTGAAAGGAGGTTTCTGATTGGCCTCCAATTGGATATATATATATTTAAGGGTCAAAACACAGTATTTGAAATGTCTGATGGGACATTTTAAAGACAGTTTGACAGATTAGTGATGCTGAATGACCCACATTTTTACTTTTATATTAATTTTTGGCCTTAGTTGGACCATAAAGGATTATCCAAAACAAAGAAGCTACTTTATATTGAAAAAAATGTTGGAATGGCAATCAATTAAAGTTCGCCCTCTGACGGGACATTACTGTGTTTTGACCCTTATGCAGACCCCCCCCCCCGGCGCATGCCCTGATTTTTTTTGCACACCCAAAACTCTGATTTCTGCCTAAAACTACATAAACATATCCGCTCATATTCCTGTTTATGTCCCATAGTGTGTACTCTGATATCAAATGCTCCACTCTGTGAACTCACATGACCTTTTTCATTCATGAAAATGGCCTCTTGAAAACGTCAGGCTTTTGATACTCTCTCAGATCCAAAAACCTGTTGTTGATATCCCTTTCATCACTTTTCTGTGGAGTGTGCATCTGTACCAGAGAGGATCTTTGTGTCTACTTGAACTGAGCATAAACAGATCAACCTGCGGCAAATCCTCTGAATGAGGCCCATGTTCATATCCAAAGAATCCACATATAACCAGAAGAATATAAGCATAATATTCAATTTATCTTGCTACCTTTTTATACCCGTCAAATTCAGACTCATTTTTGGAATAATCCTGGGATGATAGTGTGCATATAATTGTTCTCAGTAGATGTTTTTCTATTGACCTTCAAATTAAATGAATATAACTTATGCTTAAAAATTGTGCCAAAAATCACGCTTTTCAATTAAAAGTTTTTGCGCTGGGAAGAAATGGTTTTTCAGGTGTAGCACAAATGGCATATCATGCACAGTGCAATGGAAAGACTGTTTTCTGTAACTTAAGTCACATAAACAAAAAAACCCAACAAAAAAACAGATGTTACAACAAGTGAAAAATAAGAGTTTGAACAGAAACATGGTGCGGTATGTGAGGACACACCAGGAAACTGAATAATTTAATAAAAATTTAGTACCAGATAGAGGTTAATATATAATAATAATGAATATATCTGTAAATAAACACCATATTTATGTTCATCACCATGCCATCTTGGGATTATAAATAAACAAATCATTGCATTTGTGATTTAATAGAAAAACTGACATAACACACTGTTTTTTTTTACATTTAGTAAATATCGGTAAAGTTTTACACTTATGTTCAATGAAAAAGCGACTAGTGTCTTCTTATCCTGTCATGTTGAAATACTTTATAAATGCATTATATCACTCGGTTGCTGTTTTTGGGTAAATCACAGCCTCAGCACAGCCTTGAAAATAACTATAAAGTAACACCAACTAACACCGCTGGAGTGGAAAGATGAATCTATAACTTGCCCACAGCAAAATATCCAGTGAAGGAAGGAAGGAAGGTAGTAAAGAGGTCTATGTACACTGGGTTTGTTGTTCACAGTGATATTGACAAGAAAAAAAAAAAAAAAAAACAAACTCAGAAAAGCCTATGACCTGAATTTAAAGCCCTAAAAATGTGAGGTCAGCGCTGATTGGATTAGGAAATTAACATTAACTTTTAAATGTTTTTAATGCAAAAAAGTTGTTGAAATAATGCAAACATACTGGTTCCCACCTGTTCCCCTCATCAGAAAAACTGTAATAACATGAACCCATAAGGACAAACTGGGACATGCAGTATGTGTCACTTCCAAAAATGAATGTTTCTCTATATTTAACCATCCTTAAGTGTTTTATCGCCATTTATTGTCATGTTTTCTTCTGTATGTTGGGTTTTTCTTTCAGTGAAAATCAGGTATTTTTCATTTACATTTAATTTGCTAATCCTGCAGATATTCACAAAAGCTCAGAAAAAGGAAGAAGAATGTTTGGGTCTTAAGTTCCATCCTGTTAATGTTGTCTTCATCTCATATTATCAAGTGTAAGATCTGGCTTGGAAAGAACATTAGACTTTGATAGAATTTACACTTCCATAGAATTTCATTCACGACTATTGCACTGTTTTATGGATGTGAAACGGGACTTAAATGACACTCACAATGGTCTTAAAATCTCTTAAATTCAACTGCACAAACCCTGCTCCAACGTTTGAGTAAAATAATATTGACAGCACATACCTGTGTGTCACCGGCTGTAATTGGAACAGAAGTGTGTCTGTGCGTTTTATTGTTGCTAATACTACGTCAATTGCCCCCGCTGAGCACTCCTGACTGTGTAAACTCTGGTTTTTGTGCACGTCGAGCGAGCCGATCTGATTTTAACATCAAGGCTTATTCGTGGCCCTGCTGAAAGTAATGGTGCCCAGCCAGGTGCCTGTGTATCCTGGTCCAATGTGTGGAGCAGAATGAAAGCCTTGTGTCGGGACTGTTTGGTTTCTAAACATTCTGCTGGAAGCTCCACACACACTTTTTCCCACCTTTTGATGCCTGTTTTACTTTCACATAGACATCAGTGTGTGTGTATGTGTGTGTGTGTTTTATGCATGCTTGGCCTGCAGATATACATCTCTCTGAGTGTGTCCCAGACAGGCCACAGCACCAGCGCCACGCTGCCAAATCTAACACTTGAATAACTACCTTACCTTTGCAGTATTACAGTATGTTTTATTCCCCTTTAACTCTCGGTGTAGCTCTGGCGCTCTCCTTCAGTGTACTCTTATCACCCTGGGGCAGTTCAGGAACATTTCCCAGAGTTCATTAGCTCCCTAGTTTTCTTCCCACAGGATATATAGAGATGTACCGTGGTGATGCTGACTGTGTGTTTGATTTTTGGTGTTCCAGTTTGTGTCTCCGCTAGCTTATCTTGGCAAGTGCTCACGGCATTGCCACAAAACCCGACTCAGACTGTGGCGTGTAGTGGATCCAAAGTGAGTGTTCTGGGATCTGGTGTTGGAAGTTCTTTGTTCAGACCCATGTTTTTTTAATTTTATTTTATTTAGACACTTTACCTCTGCCTCTGTCTGTGCCTCTCTCTCTCTCTCTCTCTCTCTCTCTCTCTCTCTCTATCTTCGCTGTTTGGTCGGGCTTATTATAATTTACTCCCATAATCATCTCAGTTTAACATGGGTAATGAGAGAACAAAAACACACACATACAAACCGACACATACATCTATGCCACGGAAACACACAAACATCCACACACTGGAGTGTGAGCCTAACGAGCGGTGATTAGTGGGTCTCAGCTAGGCGTGGTTAGGCTTTGTAACATCATTCTGCACTGTGGACTCTGCTAATTCACTTCTCTTTATCTAATTACCCGGGGTGCACACAAACAGACACAAACACACATGCACCAGTATGCCACACACACACCCCACCTGCATATATCTTTCCTGCAGATATGCAAAGTGACCTCATTATTCCTGAGGTATCCCTTTATATATTTATATTTTTATCTGGTAATAAACAGCCCATTGTCCTGAGGTTACTGAGGCTGCTGGGTACAGCCAAGAATATTGCTTATTACCTTTCCTCCAGAGACGCATGGTGTAAAAACATCTTTTCTCCACTTCCTCACCTGATGTTCCATCCTGTCATACACACAGGCGTGAATGTAAAAAATGGGCCTAAATATAGTCTGTAATATTTAACACAGCTTTTTGCAGCCAATTCATTATCCCAGCATAAGGATCCCAGATCAGAGCGTTCTAAACCCATAAAATAAAAACACATACGGTACAATCACCAGCAGTCATCGTGTCTTTACTGTGACGACGTATGGAAGAACTGACAATAATTGAGTAAATTAAAAAAAAACATGTGCATCTTGACAGGTGAGGGACCGTGTTGGGCCTGTGATGCTGAACTTCATGGGGATGAATGGGATTACTTTGATTTAGTTTTTATTTTAGTGTAGAGGTTCTTTTGTTTTTTTTTCTCTTCTATAATGCACAGTTCTGTACTGTTCTGTGCCACTGTTGTTTGCATTATTTGTATGTATGGTTAAAAAAACAGTGTGTAAGATTAAGGAGGATTTAAATACAGAACAGGAATGTAATATACTTAATGCCTTCAGTAGTGTGGAATCAGTGCGAAATAAGAAACATTTTCAATACTTTAGAATGAGCTGATGTGTCTACACTCATTTAATAATAATCATAATAATGAGAAGAAGAATCCGAATCAGAAAGGTGTTTATTGCCAAGTACGTATGCATGTACAAGGAATTTATTTTGGGTTTTTTTGGTGCTTAAACAGTACACATGCAAAAGAGAAATCAACATGTTCCAAACCCCTGAGGCAACCACCTTGGGTATGTAATAATAATAGTAATAAAACTAGAAAAGCACCCGGAGAGCGCAAACCTCTGCCAAGGTAGTGTTTGCGCTTTTTTTTTTTTTAAGGTAGTGTTTGTACTTTTTTTTTTGAGGTAGTGTTTGTACTTTTTTTAAAGGTAGTATTTGTACTTTTTTAAGCAAGTGTTTGTACTTTTTTTAAAAGTAGTTTTTGTACTTTCCTCAACTAGATGGCACTGAATGACCTCACATGCAGCTCTGTGCCACCATCCCCTATCTCGCAATGACAAAGAATCCTTTAAAAAAATTCCTGGATTCAGACGGTGATCTGGATCGCCTCCAAAATTTTGTCATCTCTTCCTTGACCCAGAGCGGACATATCTTGAGAATTTTATCAAAATCCGTCCATAACTTTTTGAGTTATGTTGCTAACAGACAGACAAAAAACCCTGGCAAAAACATAGCTTCCTTGGCGGAGGTAATAAGCACATTTTGTTGAAAGGATCTCAAGTGCTACAGATGAAAAGGAAGTCTTTGAAAAAAAAAACTAAATAAAATAGAATATGCTGAGTGCTGCATTAATATGTTTCTTAAACTAAAAAAAACAGTGAACAAGAAAAAAAACTAGAAAACATGAAGGTTCTAAAGGTTCCATGTTTTTTTTTTTTGTGGCCACTGTAGGGGAGGGTGAGTGAGGGGTATTAATTTGTTTCAAACTGAACCTTCACCACTACATGTTACTATATTTCATATATACTTCCGAAACGCTACAATTTCCTACCAGATGAAAAGTGCAAGTGGTTAAAGGTGAAACTCCAGATTTCATGACCCTCGTTCACCCTCTCCCACAGCAGCTGCCAGAACAAAAACACATAAATCTCCTGTTTCATTCAGTTGTTTTATCCATTCTGGGCTTTGTATTTAAACGGATGTAGGTTACAGTAATGCGTCTTAACCCTGAATCTTATTTTCGACAAAATGGGGAAAAAAGCTGGCGTTTGTGAGCAGCCAGAACATTATGGACTCCACGGAGGCGCCCTGCTCCCAAAAGACAAATAAACAACCAATTGTAAGGTAATGAAAAGGCAACAATCCTCATGTGCAGGTATACATCCATTAATGAAAACATGATTTTTTTGGGCTGTTAGAAAACATCAGTTCTGCAATATATTGTAATATTTCATTTCACAATACTGTATCGATATTAAAAAGTACTGTATCTATATTTTTAGGTATTTATTCAAATGCAGATATAGCAGAACTTCATTTTTGTTTTTCTTTATTGCTCATATTTTATTTATTATTTAAGAGTGTTATTTGAATCATCCTAAAAGCACTTTTTACTGTTCCTCTGTTGGGATCGCACAAAAATAATGTTATGAACTAATAGAATATGAACATTTGAACAGGATCTTAAACTGTAAATGTCTGGAAAACATAATTTAAGTTTTAACTCAGGAACATTTTGTGATGTCGCATTAGATCATGTTGTGATCAAATAAAAATGTGTTGAGTATTTGTGCAGATTTCTGGTGTAATTCAGTTCTTCAAGAAAATAATCATTTTAAAAACAGAAACCAACAAAAAATTGCCTTTTTTTTAACAGTATCGTGATATATCATATCATGATCTGAGTATTGTGATTTGTATCGTATTGCCAGATTCTTGCCAATACACAGCCCTAATGATTATGAACATTGTACCTTAAAATGAAATTAAATCTGCACATACCACTAATCCCAGCACTGATTATCGGTCCTAGTCAGTGGAACCCAGAACACAGTTTTCCATCCTTCCATCTAGTTAATTTCATTTAATTGCATTCCCCGTGCATCCCAGGTGTGATCCAGTCCCTCATTACATGGCTGGAATAAGAATCAGCAGGGCGCAGTGACTGGAGGACTAGTAGAACGCCACACATCCTTTAATGGTGAAAAATCTGTACGTTGTTTTCCGTGTTGTTGTGAGTCCTGCGTAGGTGCACGTCCTTCTTTTCCTATTTCCTGCAGGTTAATTGAATTATGTGCTTTTGACTTATTGTGTGTCTCTGTGGAAGACACGACGCTAGTGCGTGTGATTGGAAGGTGAGTGTTGGTGCGTGCATGTATGTATGTGCGTTTGCGAGCCAATGTGCAGTTATTCCTGGCGTAGGGACAGCCTGTGACTCAGAGATAATGGTTCTCTGAAGAGCGACTCTGTGCATGTGTGTTCTCCTGTGTCTATGACTGACTGTCGTGACCGTGTGTGTGTGTTTGCGCGTCAGATCGTGAAACTGGGACTGCATTTGGCGCACGCATGCACACACACACACACACACACACACACACACACACACACACACCAGACCACTGTCGTACTGTTCGATCAATACCCCAGCATACACCCTTACTCCTCCGCACCCAAGCACACGTGGGATTTCCCTCCTTTCATTAAGTAGGCCTGCTGCTTTTCTCCGATGGGGGGGTTGGGTGGGGGTGGGGGGGGTGCTATACACGGGGAAACAGGAGATGTGCATTAGTTTTGAGAAATAAGACAAAGATGTATAATATCCCAGCGTAGAATGTGATTAACCCTTTCATGCATGAACTATGAGAACCTTAATCAAGATTTTTTTTTTTTCCCCCCGAGTGTTTTTATTCCTTTTTGGGAATGAAAAAAACAATGTGATTGATTTTTTTTTAAAAAGAACCTGTTTACTGATACAAAACCATGTGTTTAATATTACAAGCAAACTCATATTTACTAATATACGATGTGAAAAGTATGAAATAAAAATATGTTTAAGGCTGTTTATTTGGGCTGCTCGATTATGGAAAACATCAATATCACGATTATTTTGGTCAATATTGAAATCACGATTATTCAAACGATTAATTTTCACATGCATTTATTCAGCATTTCTCTCTCAAAAAACACTTTGTTATTGATTTTTATGCAAAACATTCACATTGAAAACAAGAGCGCTCAGTGAGCGCAAACTTCCGCCAATGATGTCAATATCTCTAGCGGTTTTGACGTCATGTACCACATGATAGCAGGTGTGACCCTCTATCATCCCACAAAGGCACGACTCAATCGGCTGAATATTGACAGATA
>JAQQZY010000024.1:4451552-4454494 GCA_030068375.1 Ostorhinchus rueppellii | reverse complement strand
GCTGGAAAACCCGGATCGGATTGTTTTTAAAAACTGGATCGGGGGTCTGGATCGGAATTTTTCCGTGCCGGCCGATCTGATACCGATACGCATTTTTTGCTAATATCGGCGGCCGATCCGATCCAAGTATCGGATCGGGACAACCCTACACCAGACACATCCTCCTCATATGACCTGATGTGCGCCGGACTGGTAAAATAACAACGTAATAGAGCTTATAATTGATGTCAACTCCAAACTTGTAGAGTGAAAGAAGGAAAATTACTTAATGAAAATGTTTACTTCTACAATTCATCCTTTAACAATGTGAATAACATGAAAAAACGTGAAAAACAAAAAGAAATTCATCAAGAAAAATAACTGCAGTTTTAACAGTTTATCATTTACACATGTGAGTTACAACTTAAAGATCACATTGGATCCACAAATACACCAAATATTTAATAACCAGTAGGAAATCGGAAAAATTCCACTTCTCTTCAGATGTTTAATGTTCATACTTATTCAAAGTATTCACATTTTTTGGGAAACAATACATTGTAAATGGGAATGTTTCCTTATTATTTAATTTCTTTATTTAATTTTTTTTTTTTTTTTTTTACACTAAAATGCAGAAAAAAATGTGGAGCTGTCATTATTTGTTATTATGAAAGTCTTTGACTGGTCTGTATGTGGCCCCTGAAGGAAAATGACTTTACACCAGTGATTGTTAAGAAGGAGTGGTATTTGTCTTTTTGTAATGGAATTCTTCCGTTTAAACATGTCCCTGTGGTCTCCATAAACTGGAAATGCTCTGCTCGGCTCTGAATTCTTCATTCATTCAACTCCACAGGTCTATGTTCAACCCTGTTTCTGACTAATGACACCAGAAAGGTGGTTTGGAGCGCTGGCCCTTTAAATGCACAGGAGACGCTTCAGGCCCCGTCCCATTGTGTGTTGTTTTTAGGCGGTTGAGGGTTGATTTTTAGGTGGTGTTTTGGGTGATTTTTAGGTGGTTTTTGGTGTTTTTTTTAGGTGTTTTTTGGGTGATTTTTAGGTGGTTTTTGGTGTTTTTTTAGGTGGTTTTTGGGTGATTTTTTTAGGTGGTTTGTGGGTGATTTTTAAGTGGTGTTTTTTTGGGTGATTTTTAGGTGGTTATTGGATGATGTTTAGGTGATTTTTTTTTTTTTTTTAGCTGGAATTTGGCATAGCATTTCCATAAACTGGAAATGCTCTGCTTGGCTCTGAATTCTTCATTCATTCAACTCCACAGGTCTATGTTCAACTCTATTTCTGACTAATGACACCAGAAAGGTGGTTTGGAGCGCTGGCCCTTTAAATGCACAGGAGACACTTCAGGCCCCGCCCCCTCCAGGTTGTTGGCTGTGCTGCTCTGTCCCGTTCAACCAACAATTGAACAAGCACCACCCTGGTCAGGTGGGCTGCTGCGTTCAGTGACCATAAAATGAAATTGTAATAAGTAAAACAGTGATGCTAAGTTAAATCATTCCATACTTCACCTCCGTTACACTCGCAGTATCTTCCAGGTGGATTGGGCCGTTGTCTCCCCCTCCACTGCCGCCTCTCTCCTCATCCATCCGTCCCATAGATGCTGATCTTGTCCTTCCTTTCATCCATCCAGCGACTCAGTGTCGCTCCCCTGTAATACATCGTACCTCTTCATTCCACTCGGCTCCTCTCTTCTCCAGCCAGTGTCTTCAGAGTCAGTCCTATTGGATCCGCAGCGTTTATAATGTGATAATAAGGTGTGAAAATGGAGACACAATGGAGCGGTGTGGATTGGGCCGACGCAGCCTTCCACTGGTCCCCTCTCACACTCCGCCTGTCTGCTAACAGGACATGCACATTTGTAGAATGATGTTCTATACAGACGAGTGCCACTTGGTCGAGCTGTGCATTTCGTTTTAGGGTAAATAGACCAAAAAGTGCGTGTGCAGGTAAAAAAGGAAGACAGCAGTAGAAACACAAAGGGTCCTGCTGATGTTACAGAAACAGACATGGGACAAATGTAATGAATTGGATATTTTGCAAGAATAAAAGAACATAAAAACCAGAAATAAGACACCTACAGTCATTCTTCACCTTTAAATGGTGATTTCTGTGGTAGTTTATCACCATTTATTACAATATTATCCTCTATATTTTGCATCTTTCAGCGTAAATCAGGTATTTTCCTTTATAATTCCTATAATAATGATAATAACAGTTTCCAATATATATTTAATTAACCGATCATGTAGAAAACTGGGGAAAAAGTAGCTTTTTCAGCAAAATATATCATCAACTGAACCTAAAAGCAAGTGTTTGATGACTATGAAAAGATAAAGAAGTGTATTTTACACAAAATTTTTCAATATTTCTTCAATTTATTTCAGTTTGTGGTTTATTTTATTCTTCTTGTTGATTATTTTTTCATTTATTCTTTTTTTGTTCATTTTTTTGTTTACTTTGGCTGTTCTATGTAATTTTGTTGGATATTTAATTAATTTTCCTTCATTTTTTTTGTTACAATTTTGGATTATTTAATTTATTTTTCATCACTTTCTTGCCTATTTGATGATTTTTTTTCTTCAATTTTGTTCAGTTTTTGACTTATTTTGTTGATTTATTGTTCATTTGTATTCCTTTTATTTATTACTTGGGCTGTTTTGTTCATTTTGTTACTAATTTTATTTATTTTACTTTATTTTAAAAAATTTGTGGCTTGTTATTTTGTCACATTATTTATTTTGTGAGCTTTTTAAATTCATTTTTGTGCATTTTATCCACTGTTATTGATCCAACTTCATGGGTTTTACTGATGAATCAATGTTGTAGACGATGATGGTGTTTCCATGGTAACTACAGAACCTCAGAATGTCCAAATGGATCATATAGGATGAGGATAAAAAGCTGACAAACTATATTTTTACCTAAATTATTTCCATGTATTGATAGAATTA
>JAQQZY010000024.1:4444052-4449052 GCA_030068375.1 Ostorhinchus rueppellii | reverse complement strand
CCTCCTTAGGCATAAAAAAAACAATGTGATTGAGGTTTTCTTTTATGTAGTTATAAAAATGTCCACTTTGCTACACCATGTATTTAATTTTTGAAGCATACAAACATGTATTTAAAACCCAACAGCAGAAAGTGATATGAAAATAATGAAATAATTTTTTTAAATGCTGCTAATTTGATGTTTTCTCACATTTTAACACATTCTAATACTAGTCATTACTAACTTGATGGCGATAGTATGAAAAAAAAAAAACACCCAAAACTGTTAATTATAGTCTACCATTTAATAATTGATTCACACTAACACTTGCTGCACATCAGGTTTATCAAGAACATCAAAGTTACATTAATGGTATGAATGTCAGTGTATTATGGGATGGTGAACAAGTGTCCACTGTGTTGACTGATATGGAACTAAAACAACAAAACCCATGAATATAGAAGAGAGCAGCAGTAGAATAACTGTCCACTGTAGTGGCCAGTATGTATGAAAGAATAAAAAACTTTGAGGTGCAGGTGCAAGTCTGATTTGCACAGATACTTTAGAGTTATGTTAGAATGAGAAAACACAAGTTCAGTGGGAGAAATGAGGCTACCACAAACCTGTACCTAATTGGAATGAGGGATGTGAACTGTATGGATTAGTATTAAATTAATCTAGATGTTGTCAGTGTTGTAATTATAAGTTTCTAGTGAACACAGCTTGACAGCAAAACTCAGTTTGGCTCTAACTCACCTACATTTGTTAGAGGTGATTCAGATTTAGCTCAAAAGATCATCATGGTCCTATGTCCAGATGGTCCAGCCCTATTTTCAGACACAGGCTTGTGAGCATGTCCAATTATCAAAGCCCTGTGTTATAGAACCAGTTTAATCATATGCATTGTTAAACCTTACTAGGACATTAGGAAGAAGACGGATAGTGTGTTCTAATTCGACTTGGACAAAAAGCTGTGTAGAACGCAGGGCAAGTGTCACATGTAATTGCTTTCCTTGTTTTTAATGAGTAACCTGTCTGTACGTCTAAAGTTTCCTGCCATTTTGCTCTCAGCCTGACCCATATATAAACACACACACAGTCATTTACTTCCCAGTGCTGTGTCACATTCAGACACACATTACACCACAAAAAGCGCAGGGCTGCTGTCAGAGCGGGGATGTGGCCTGTGATTTCAGCACAGGAGTCTGGGGAGGGCTACATGTTGCTGAGCGAGGGAGGGAGGGCGAGAGGCAGTGCAGAAGAAAGAAATGAAATGAAATGATAAAACATGTTTTTCCCTGGAGAAAGAGTGGTTGAGATTGCAGAGTAATCCCTCAGCTCTGCAGGATGTGTGTGTACTTGCATAGCGTTTGTGTCTGCGGTTTCATCTCGCTGCGTTATTGTGTTTATGCTTGTATATGATGTATATGTGAGGACACAGGAGAGTGCATGTACGTAAGAAGTTAGTGGTGGGACCACAGCTTTTCTGGTTATTATAGAGGAGAATGCTAAATTAAAACACATGGACTAAAGAATCCTTTTAAGTTCTCTGGTGTAGACCCCTGGGAGTCGGTTTAGTAGGAGGGCATGGGACACACACACAAACTGTACACACTGCCTGCTGGGGATAAACACACGCCACTCTGGATCTGTGTGAGAGACTTAATGTGTTCATGCATTTTGTAGTTTGATGGTGTGTGTTTGTCCCTGAGCAGAATCCAAACAACTCCAACATCAGCCATCTTGGTTGGGGGTGACAGATGGGGGCCATCTTGCCAGAAGTAGCTAGCTATCTTGTAGCTTAGATATTAGCTTTGCATGGTCTGCGTGGAAAAGTCAATTAAGGACTTACTGCTCTGACAGCGACGAGTTTAAGACCAGAGATTACAACTGTGACCGAGAAACCCCGAGAATACTTGTGGCAGTAGAGTGTACTTAATGAACCAGGAAAGTAAACCATAGTTTTAGGGAGTGAGCTGTGTAGCTGCCATTTGCACAGCCAATTTTTGAAAAACAAAGCCAAAAAAATAGTGTATGTCTTGGCCAAAGACGTGCTAAATATTAGAGGAATTTATCACGGCTTTGACCAAGACATGCACTGTGTTTTTGGAAAATTGGCAGCGCTCGCTACCTAAAAGTATGTACGTTAATTTTCTTTACCCATCTAGCTCATCAAGAATTCTGTGCATTCACATAATATACAATATTCGTTGACCTTATTCTGAAAAACAAATATAGTGAGAGTTGGTTTGACCACAACTGTCATCACTGTGACACTGTTTTGAGATCAAAATGTTGCTCAGTGGGCAGATACAGTAAGCGTTGGACACATTTGGCATTGTGGTCAACCAACAGACACTATGTTTGGATTCACTCAATATACAAGTCTTGGACCTTATTCTGAAAAACACAGAATTCCCAATAAGCTTAGATGGGTAAAGAAAATAAATGCACATAGTTTTAGGTAGTGAACTGTGCAGCTGCCATTTGCACGGTCAATCTTCCAAGAAAACCGTTGTACTAAACATCTGGATAACTGTGTCTCACCTTGTCAGTTCCTAATTTTGGCTAAATCCATCTTTTTTTTCACTAAAATCCCGGAAAAGATTGTCTCAAGTACACAACTAGCAACTGACTTCAGGTTCTATATTTTGCCAAGAAACACGCGATCTGATTGGTCAGTTGATGTCATAGGTCTGACATTTAAAAAGGATATGTATATGTTACATGTTATGTGTTGTCTGCTTCTGTTGTATGTGTAAAATTGTGTATGTCACTTTGTGCAAATAACAATAAAAAAAAGAATAAATAAATAAAAAAAAAAAAAAAGAAATTTGAAAAGGAAAAAAAAAGTCCACGCTCTGATTTTTTTTGGCACCCCAAAACTCAGATTTGTGCCTGAAACTGAGTTAACTAAATACCCCCCCCCAGACCT
The DNA here is from genome assembly GCA_030068375.1 of Ostorhinchus rueppellii. Lineage (NCBI taxonomy): Eukaryota > Metazoa > Chordata > Actinopteri > Kurtiformes > Apogonidae > Ostorhinchus > Ostorhinchus rueppellii. The sequence goes on along the minus strand of JAQQZY010000024.1, from coordinate 4,446,138 downwards.
GACCAACATGCAAACTTTAATGCAGGAAAATCAAAAAGCTACACTGACTTGAAGCAGCGTACAGGTATAACTCACAACATGTAACAAATGACATTAAAATCATTTTCTATGTAGCATTATTTGTTCCAGCCACAGGTTTTATATAGGGAACATTTCAGTGTCTTTGGTGGCGCTTTCATGTCCACACGTTGTCCACACACACAGTCATCAATTATGGAATAATATCTGATGTACATCCATGGGTCCCAGGTGCCGATTTGAGGACCAGGTTAGTTAGTGCAGAAATACCGCAGGAAAAAAAGCGCTGGTGTCTGTAATGCTAACTATAGTACTGTAGCAAATGGGTCCCAGGTTAGCAGCTAGCTTTGGCTATAACATTCAATGGGTCCCAGGTGCGAGAGTGAAGCACCAAGTAATTCAGTGCCACTCTAGCAGAAGGCCTATAAAGAGGCGCCATTAATTTGAGTGGAAATTGGACAAACACACGCGTACACACAACGCGGCGCAGATCAATGACACATAAACGTGCGTACACCCACTCAAACACGCACATACCCACAGACCCAACACATTTGGTTAAAATAATGCCACATTAATGTGCATGAGCCTGACTGCTCAGCTGGTTGTACGTGCCTCTATTACAATACCAGTGTTATCCCATCACACTGCAGCTCCAAGGCAGGGTGATGGCTCTGCTTTTAATGTGTAAATAAGATCCTCAGAATGGGTGTGTGTGTAAAACTGATCTGACACTAACCCTTGTATTGGACTGAAGCTGGGTTTGTGCACGTCATTAAAAACCATCAGAAGTCATTAAATCGATTTTGTGAGAATTAAGGCCTTAAATGGTATTAAAAAGCATTAAAAATTAAATACACTTGGTGGAAAAAAAGCGTTATTATTCACAATTTATTCTGATTATATAAAGTTCAGTTTTACATTTCACGAAGAAAGACACGATGTGATTGGTCAATTGATGTTCCATTTGAAAGGAGACCTCTGATTGGCCTGAAAGTTCCCCGCACCCCCACCTTGATTTTTTTTTTTTTTTTTTGCACACCCAAAATTCTGATTCCTGCCTAACACGCTGGTCCTAGGGTGATTGAATCTCATAGAGTAAACTGACACCTTTCATGAACCCCACCTTGAAAACCCCTGCAATTCTACATTATTTCAATTTAAGTGTCGGGTGTAAACTGATGAAGAAAATAACACTGCAGAGGAATAAATATTAAAGCATTATAGAGTCATTTTTAAACTAAATTTGGAGTAAAAATTGCTCTAAAAAGTTAAATCATATTACTCAGTGTGAAAAGACCACAGTCTTCAATAATTTTACTCATTTGTTGTTAATTTTGACACTGAATTGAGTAGAATTAACTCTGAAAATTTGACATTGGCCATAGAGTAAATTTTATTCTGATTAATGGGGACCACTGAGTGGGACCAAATGTTATCTGAAATAGAGTTCAGTTCAACTCTCTAAGAGTTAAGTTGACATTGTTTTTTTTACTGTGTGGGGGAAACGTCCAGATGTGGACGTTAAAAATACACAGATGAAACTCTTAAAAAACTCCTGGTGTGACATGAAATGATGCAGAGGACGGGGGTAAATCTACATCGTAATGAGACACAGCCACCCCAGTGGAATCTGGGGTTAACTCCCTGTGGACCCTGTTAGTGTTATTCTGTGGAGTTAAATAGTACACTCAAACGACTGCAGCACTAGTATGAGGCCCACAGCTTATACATACTGTATGTTTTTGTGTTTTACATGGAGGAGGTTTTTGAGAAGTACTTTATAGGTGTATAGTGTTAATATCTATATGTGTGATATGTGTGTTGTATTAAGTGTGTGTGTGTGCGTGAGAGAGACAGCAAGAGTGTGAGTCGGGGGAGTGTCGATGGGTCTCAGTAGGAGTCAGAATGTGGAGCAGAGGCTCCCCGAGGAGAGGAGGAGCGGAAAAAAACCTCCTACAGATCAAATGGAGAACATTCTCTGGCCCTGCTCTGCCACACACACACACACACACACACACACACACACACACACACACACACACACACACACACACACACACACACA
>JAQQZY010000024.1:4352594-4365727 GCA_030068375.1 Ostorhinchus rueppellii | reverse complement strand
AACTGTTATCTGCACCAAAGGTGGACACACTAAATATGGACATTTATGGGGATTATTGGTCAACAAGGACTATTTTCTTACTCCAGTTGGTCATTTTCTGTAGGAATAACAATGAAACTGTTCATTTGAAACAAATTTTTGATAAACTATGACGTTATTTATGTTTTCATGACAGGTGGAAGAATACATTTGTTAAACACTGTAAATGTTGTGTGAAGCTCTTGGAATAAATCACGAATGAATGAATGAATGAATGGGTGGATGTTTTATTTTTGACATATAAAAACCACAATACAATCACAAAGAAAATGCCTGAAGCAAATTATCAACAGAAAACATGAAAACAAAAGAGGACTTTTCATTGCAATCTTAACCTTAAACCTTTTCATGTGTAATGTTCCCTACATACATGTACTGCGTTGAAACTAGTGGTGGGTGATGTGGCTAAAATGTTATATCACAATTTTTTTGCACAACCAGATGACTTGTCAGGTTGGGAAAAAAGGCGATCTAAACGATTTCTCTACTTTGTCAGATCGTCTACGATCCTCTACTGGTGCGGTTTATTAACTGTTTCATATCGTCAGATCGCACACCTCTAGTTGAAACTTGAACTAGAATTATTTACCATTAAAGTGAATGCACGGGCCGTAGAAATTATATTATAACTGGGTGTAATGAAGGTGCTGTGTATTTTTTTGTTCTGTAATGTTGAATTTGTTTATTTTTGTAAATTGAAGTTCAAAATCATAAACAGTTGATCACAAAAGCAAAAAATAAAAGAAATTGAATTCAACATGTTTTAAATATTGATTTGCAAAATACAAAGTTCCCCACTCTGTTTTTGTAATAATTCACACAACCTTTCCTCTCTGTCTTCCTTTTTCGCACGTACGCTCACACATATGCATCTCACACAGCGGTGGCAGTTTTGGGTTAATTAACATGCTAATTGTGTGAAAACCTAGCACAGATTAATTATGAAATTGAGGCAGATTATTTTTAAGAGCCTGCCTGATTTCTATTATAACATTTCCTAGAACCTCCCCCACCCTTTAACCAAGAAGAGCTCAATGTGCTGACAAATTGACAGGATAAAAGGAAAATAAAAGGTGTTCCTGTCATTCTTCTGAGCGCTTTTCGCACTGTTCGGTGTACGTGTGATCGGATCACAAGCGTGAAAACAAATAAAAGGTTTGATTGCATGATTGCACACAAAACAAGACAGATGAATTACCATAATTATATGATAGTCCCATGCTAAGACGCCTGCTACGCATCCAGACAACAGCCGACTACGACACGTTCCTGTCACGTCTGCAGAACGAGGAGGTTCATGTGGATGTTTTGGAGGGAGTTTCCTTATTGTCTTATCAAGTTCAGTAGTCCAATCCTGTCTCTGCTCCATGGACAGTATGTTGTGCACCCTGTGGTTCTGTTAATTATGCTGTCAGAAAGTGAGTGTCAACACATACAAGAAGTGAGGGTTCAAGTGAGATGTCCACAGAGATGTCATTGAAATGTTACTGAATGTGGAAAGGCCTTCACCCAAAACAACACTCACCAAGTCCATGTTCTATTTTACACCTAATATATATCAAATTAGAGCTTTATGATGTGTTCACATGCCATTTTATTCAACCTACCACTAACCCATAAAGACCCACAGCTACTTTTGTGGCAGTTCTCAAATGAATTTTTTTCCATATTTAACATTTCTTAACCCTGTAAAACTTGAACCATGACAGACTGTTGAATGTGTTGAATGTGTCCAGACGTTACTGCTGGATCAGACCCAAACATAGATGATTCTACAGATTTATACATTGTGCAGCAGCCACATCCTCTTGGCTCAAAAATGCATGGTTTTGCATGTGGGAGGGTCATCATTAGAGATGGGAATGGAGAACCAGTTCTTTTTGAGAACCGGATCCTGGTTGCTCGATTCCTTGGAATCGTTTGCCTGCTTAACGATTCTACTTATCGATTCCTCCTTCATTGCACATGTACGATGACATCAGGCATACGCTGCATTGTTTTGGTCAGAACGTACCAACATGGTGTTGAGGCAGAACCGGTCTAAACAGATGAAACAGGTCCGTTTGGAACACTGTCAAAGACTCTGTTTCTTCAAAGGGTGGAATCCCTCCAGTCTGCTCCAACATTTGTCCACATGGGATTCATTTGATTGAATACTTAGCGGTGCTTGTGAATCTAGCAGCAGGACATCATCCAGGCCCAGTTCTGGTTCTGGTGCAGAAAACAAACATCGTATCCCCTCATATACAAGTTTGTGAAGGAAATGAGGAGCACAACAACAGGAGACGGACCGAGTTCGAACCGGTTGCAAAGAGTAGAAATGAGTCGATAGTATGGAAGCAAATGTGTGCCATCAGAAATTCTGTTTATTACGTATGATGAAGATGGAGTGGCTCGGTACTCCATTGGTTTTGCCTGGTCAAGGTGTTATCTTAAATTTTTTTAGATTGAATATGAAACGCATTGTATTTGAGAAGAATATTGAATTAAAAGACTTTTTTGAGTAACTGAATTCAGTTTATGAAGCTCTGTATGTAAAATTCAACAATTCCAGAAAAAATCAACTATAAAAAAGTTTTAATATTGAAATACTACCATTCAACTACAAAAAATTTGAATCACAAAATACAGCCATTCAACCAAAAATTATTGCAAAATATAACGGTTCTACTTCTGATGGCACACATTTGCTTCCATACCTTAACAGATTTAGTAAAGAGTCTTCAGTCTGACTGTCACTGTACCCCCCACCCCCCAAACCGGGCCCAGCGTCATCTGTTTTTATTATTTGTACAAACTGTATATGTTCTGTTTTCTGTGTAGAGATGGAAATATAGAAGACAGGTAATGCAAACACACCCGTTTGTACTCTTTTATTCCCTCACCCAATGAGAATCGATAGTGGAATCATCAAATTCTTATCGGTTTCCATCCATAGTCATCATGAGGCCCTGAATACCACTTTCTGCTGTGTTTCTGCTGTACAGTGACGCTATAGTCATACCCTGTGTGTGTGTGTGTGTGTGTGTGTGTGTGTGTGTGTTCGTACCAGCCTCGACTCTTACACAACACACAAGTTAATTAAAACACCATGTGGCCGATGCCTGCTCCAGAGGCTGACGCAGGGAGAGAGGAAGAGCCCGAAAGAAGACGACACAACAGGAGGCAAAGAGAATTCAAGCAAGAAGGTTGAAGGGGGCAAGAGGAAATTAACAGTTTTTTGCCTCCTGTTTCATTCGGGGTCATTTTCTGTCGTCATGCGGTTCCAGTTCAGTGCAGTACTTCATATTCACCCAGGTGTTGTCACATATACTGGATCTTTCAGCTTTTCTGTGTCTCTTTTGAAGCTGCTGATGTTAGTTGAACGTGTGAATTGAATTACAATATTGATTTTCTTTTCTGTCACTTCAGTTTTTATGTGGTGAATTCAATATGATGATGACCATGTGACCATAAACACAACACCAGCAGCCTCCACTTTAACCTTTAGATGCACAAGTGGGTCAAAAATGCCCCAGTGAGGGTGTTTTATTGCAATATCTTTGTAATGAAAAGTTCTTGTTGTTGAGTTCTTGATGATAAAAAGCAGAGGAAGTGGATGAAGATGATGAGCAAAGTCACACACCTGAACTTTTGTCCATATAGTGAATATTACGATGTATTACATTGCATCATTCTGTGGGGACAAACAGACTAAATATTAGCCAAAAGTCTTTACTGATGGGCAAAAAAACCCACACAACTGAAAATAAAATCACCTTCTATCTGAAAAATCCACTTCTGGGGGGAAAATGTAAAATATCTTATTTTCTTGCAGAATACGGTTTGTAAGAAGTAATAGTCCAAAAACAAAGTATTATTTATTGAGTGGCTTTGCCAAATAGCAAGTTTTGTTTTGTTTTTCTTTTTTTTTTCCTCAAAAATGGGCTTTTTTCAGATAAGAGACTTTGTTTTTTTGTTTGTTTGTTTTTCACGTATTGGAAACACTGTGGATACTTTACTATTCCTATTAGTTTAGGCTCAATATAAAAAGAAAAGAGAGATTATTTGACATATTACTGCAGTTCTTTTGCCAAATACAATTATATTCACAGCCCAGACCCCTGTTCAAAAACAAACACCTGAATTTAATGTGTCCACATACTTTTGTCCATATAGTGAATATTAGGATGTAATAAATATTGCATCATTCTGTGGGTACAAACACAACAAATATTAACCAAAAGTATTTATTGATGGCCAAAAAAACCCGAACAAACAAACATACAATCACCTTTTATCAGAAAAATGCACTTTTTTGGATAAAATATAAAATATGTTGTTATTTTCATGCAGTATATGGTTTTACGAAGTAATATAGTCCAAAAACAAAGTATTATTTATTGAATTTCTTTGTCAAATGGCAAGTTTTGTGGATTTTTTTTTTTTTTTTTTTTTGCCTCAATTAGTGCCTTTTTCAGATCAGAGGCATTGCTTTTCCTTTCATTGTTGTTATATATTATGAGATTAAAATGTCTTTAGACTTGAAACACTCTCAGTAACTAACCTACCACCCAGCGGTATTAGACGTGTTATATGTACATATATTACAAACACTTCACTATTCGTGCTAGTTTAGGCTCAATATAAAGAGAAAAAGAGAGATTATTTTACACATTATTGCAGTTGTTTTGTCAAATACAATTATATTCACAGCCCAGACCCCTGTTAGAAAAGAAGCACCTGGACTTAACGTGTCCACATACTTTTGTCCACATGGTGAACCTTTTCTTTCCCTGTCGAACTGAAAACAGATCCATCCATTAGAGACTGCTTGGCTGTGGGGATTGTGGGAACATCCTACAGTATTGTAAGTCTCGGTGCAGGTTTGCGGTGCTTGTGTGTTGGTGAGTGTGTTGGAATCATGTCCCACCTGTGTGTGTGTGTGTGTGTGTGTGTGTGTGTGTGTGTGTGTGTGTAATCCGAGCTGTGTGTGTTCAGGTTTTCGTGCCTCCTCCCCGACACCGCTGAGCAGCTGCAGAACAGACAGACAGACAGACAGACAAAGAGACAGAGGGCTGGAGGAAGTGGAAATGAGATGAGAATATAGAAAGTATTTATTTGTGTTCTCTGCTGGGCACACTTGGGGGGGCGACTTCATGGGAGGAGAAAATCAGAGGAGGGTTAGTGGAGAGATGAGAGATGTCAGACAAAGAAGAGAAGGAGGCAGAGCAGAGGGTGGTGCCGGGCGGCGGCGGAAAAGACGGATGACAGTAAACTTCCTAGTTTTTATCTCTGCGTGGAACGTAGATGGGCTCAGTCAGATCAGCTCAATTTGACAGAAGAAAAGCACAGAGATGGATGTTTTTACCCCAGCAAATGTGTCGTTTTTATTATCAAACCAGTGTATACATCAGCGACACAATTAAAATCTACGTTTTCTGCATTTAAATAATCTTCCACTTAACTCAGGCATGATGCACAAAAAAGAAAGAAATAAAGTTGGTGCCATTGTCATAAGTCACTGCAACAGTTCCTCCTGATTTCATTGTGTGTTCATGTCCTTATTACCTCTCTGTTTATTTCATCTTCATCCCCCTCCCCTCTTTCTATGTTATATGTGTATTTGTGTGCGCATGTCTCCTTGGACAACACCACAGAGGTTTTTGGCAGCCTTTATTGTTTTCTGCTGTGCAGCTGCACATCATGAAGAAGTCCCCTCCCTGTGTGATAGTGTGAGGTGAAGGCACGATTTTCTGTGCAGCTCGGCATGTGTGCACACACTGGTGAGCGAGTGTGTGTGTTCATACGTCTCCCAGTTTGGAGAAAAAAACAAAACAAAACAAAAAAACTCCACCCCAGAAAATTCCCACACATTTCCCGTTGAGATTTTCTCTGTAAATTTGGTTAAACACTCGCAGGCGCCTACATAAACAGTCTGATTTATTCGGTGATTGGAAATGAAAATGATCCTACCTTTGGAAAACAAAAGCATCCCCGACCAACCGCAAACACAACGCTAAATCAGGTCCATGACAGCGTGCTCTGAGTGTTACATGCAGCCACTAATGTTTTACTAATCACCTCCGTCTAGATTTCACAGCAGGACCCCTCCCTCACTCCTCACACTCATGTGGTACCCCCCCCCTTTTTGCACAAACGCACACAAATCCTCCCAACTCGTGTGTCCACAGCGTACGGGGTGTCCACAAGAACACAGCACAAGGATCACCAAAGGGAAGAAACAGACATATCTGTGGAAATTAGGACAAAATGAGAAGTAGATATTGACATTTTCATCACACGGGTCAGATCGTAACCTTTGGTGGATGTTTTATATTTTAACTTGTTTTATTTATTTGATTCTATTTGGTTTTAATGGGGTTTTTTTATGTTTTTATTGTGTTTTTAGTGTTCTGTTCAGCACTTTGGTCCACTGTGGTTGTTTTAAAGTGCTTTATAAATGAAGTTGGTTTGGACTGGATTGGATTGGGTCGCTTTTGGCCCGCTGGTCACATGTTTGACACCCCTGGGCTACATTATGCACAGTCTGGTTGGTTCTGAAGGTGAAATATACAAAATATTTGAAAGCCCAATCCCAATTCACCTCTTGGCCCCTCCCCCTTACCCCTCTAAGTCATTTTGCAGGTTCATGTGAAGGACTAGGAGTGTCTTGATTCCCAGTTAGATGGAGAGGAAGGGCTTTTGGAGGTGTTTCAGGACGACACTACAAACAAAATTTCCCATAATTCAGTTCAAATCATGGGTCAGATGGAGGTGAACTCAGCCAAAAAGTGCAGCAGTGACAAAAGAAACACACAAATGTACAGATTTTCTAAACAATTTAGTCACGTGATCGTCTCGTTAATACAGTTTCAGTGTGTTCTAGATGCATTTGTGTGGTTTATAGTTCATAGACATAAACAAACGACCAAAGCCCATGGAACACAGACGGTTCCAGCTGCTGATGTCATGGAGAATACGGTCGGAAACAAAGTAGTCGCATCTATTTATTGTGACATCGATGACGGAACAGGTCTGGAAGGGTTGGACCATTCCAGAGGAAAAGGTTTACACCACTACCCCTTACAACTCTGTTTAAAGGGGTAGTGCCAAGGGGGAGGGGCTAAGAGGTGAACTGGGATGAGGCCCATGAATCAGAGGTGAAGGGCTAAGGGGGAGGGGCTGTTTGGTCTTTTAAACGGAGATTTTTCAGGATAAACTACAAACAGAGGGGTAGGACGAATCTGCCCCATAATACTGTTTTGTTTTGGGTTTTTTTTTAAATTTATTATTATTTTTTTTTAATCAGGAAATCTATCATTAACTGAACATAAAAGCATTAAAGTAACATAACATTCAAGTAAAATAACATTAAAGTTGATGGTTATAAAATGAAAAACAGAGAAAACTAAAGAAAAAGTGACTTTTTCAGTTAAATCCATCATGTAGAAGATGATGGTGTTTCCATGGTAACTACGGAGGCTCTGAATGTCCAAATATGGTCATATCTGATGACCATGAAAAGATGAAGAACTGTATCTGACACCAATTATTGATATATATTGATAGTTTTCATGGATCAGCAGATATTAAACAGTTTAGGTCAGGGCATGGTTTAGGTTAAAGGTGGACGTTTGGGTCTTTAAGGGTTAATTCGCATCCTGATGACACATAAAACCCCTTAACTGTTCCTTTGACTTATACTACATGGTGACATTGCATAATTTCTTCCATTTTTTTTGTTACTGAAAGATAAAAAAGAGAAGATGAGAGGCTCAAACACTCTCCAACCATGAAATCATCTAACACCACACAGGATTTTTTTTTTTTTTTTTAAACAGCTTTTTAAACCAATTCTTTACATGTATTGATAGAATTAGTGGATCAACAGGTATTAAACAGTTTAGATCAGTAGATGGTTTTGGTTCTTAAGGGTTAACAGAATAAATACAGGGTTCTGGATGTTATGAAATGACCAATTTTCTACATTTTTCAAGTATTTTACTCATTTTCTCTTCATTTTAGAAGCATTTGTTCGACTTTATGCCATATTTCAAGGTCATCTGGTTATTTGTTTCCATATTTTTCAAGTATTTTGCTTATTTTATTCTCATTTTACAAGTTTTTGTACATTTTATTTTAGGAATAATTCAGATAAAACTGGATTTTACACCACTTATTTACATATATTAATAGAATTAGTGGATCAGCTGGTATTAAATAGTTTAGATCAGTAGATGGCTTAGGTCACATGTGTCTACACATTGCATATTTTCTTCTATTTTTTGGTCAGTGGGTCTTTCTGGGTTAACACATCTCATCAGTTCCTTTTGTAATAAATATTTTAAATTCTATCCAGGCTTTGTGGACATCCTGTATTTGCAGTACACTTGGGTTTGTTCCGAGACACTGACCTTTGTGTGACCGGTCCAGTCTTTGTGAGAACACCCTCTCATCCTGTCTGCCTTTGAACTGCTCTCCTGTCCGTCATCATAAAGTGCAGCAGGACGCGACAGGAGGAGTGAGCGTTCCTGCTTAATGATACTGTACAGTATGTCTGCGTCAGGCTGTCACAGTAGCTGCTGAAATGATAGTGAGCGATTCTGCCAAGTCGTACCGAACACTGAAGCCTGTTTATTTGGGCCGCACGTGAATTACACAGCCTGGACTAAGAAGGATTTAAGCCATAAAGACCAAAACCATCCACTGAGCTGAAACGTTTAACCCCTTAATGCATTAATTATCAGGACCTGTTTTGTTTTTGTTTTTTGTTTTAATGTAAATGTAAATAATTGGTGTACAATGCAGTTGTTGTTTTGTTTTTTTTAGATTTGTTAGATGATTTCGCAGGTGGAAAATGTTGGAGCCTCTGCTTTGCTCTTTTTTTGTCTTTCAGTGACAAAAAAAAAATAGAAGAAATTTTCCAATGTCACCATGTAGCAGAAGCCAATAGGACAGTGGATGAGTTTTATGTGTCATCAGGACACAAATTAACTCTTAAAGACCCAAACATCTACCTTTAACCTAAGCCATCTACTGATCTAAACCGTTTCATATCTGTTGATCCTCTAATTCTATCAATACACCAATACAATTGGTGTAAAATACAGTTCATCTTTTCATGGTCATCAGATATGACCGTATTTGGATGATCAGAGGCTCCATAGTTACCATGGAAACAGCGTCATCTTCTCCAACATTGATTTATCAGTAAAACCCATGGAGTTGGATCAGTGACAGTGGAAAAATGAACCAAAATGAAGTAACAAAAGGAACAAAATAATAAATAATGTAATAAATAATAAGCCACAAACGGAACTAAACTGAAGAAATAAAAAAAAGGTAAGAAAATGAACAAAAACTAGTAAAATAATACATAAAATCAACAAAATGGACAAAAGCGAACAAGAAAATGTACAAAATAATAAATAACATGAAGAAAATAAGCAACAAACTAACAAACTGAAGCATTGATTCCACAGTAAAACAAATGGAGTTGGGTCAATGACCGTGGATAAAATGAAGAAACAAAAGGTACAAAATAATAAATGGTGTAATTAATAATAAGCCACAAAGTGAACAAATTGAAGATTAAAAAAAGGCAAGAAAATGAACAAAAACTAGTAAAATAATAAATAAAATCAACAAAATGAACAAAAGCGAAAAAGAAAATGTACAAAATAATAAATAACATGGAGAGAATAAGCCACAAAATGAAAAAGTGAAGCATTGATTCAGCAGATCATTGACAGTGGATGGACACACTGGGTTTATGTTCAATTAATGACAGATTTAACTGAAAAAGTCACTTTGAAATAATAACCCTCAACTTTAATCTGAACTTTTCTGAACATCTACATGATAATTTAATTAGATATAGGAAAATACCTCATGTACACATAAAAAATGTAAAATACACAGCAGAATATTCAAATAAACTGTGATAAATCACTTAAGAAAAGTTCCAAATGGAGAATAATTCATTTGGGAACTTCCATAAAAGTAGCACTGGGTCTTTATGGTTTAACCAAGACATGTTTGACCCCCCAGGCCTGGATCATATAGAGTCTGCTCTGTCTGAACGTGATATCCCATACAATTACAGTCATGTGTTTTTGTTTTAGTTGCCCCCCCCCACTAACCCTCCCAGACTGACCTGTGTCTCACACATCCGCACCTGCCCATTTGACCCCCCACCCCCACCTCCTGTCAGCCTCCTTCCATTTCTCTAACTCATGCAGTGGGTAGATGCTCTGAACAGGAATAGAGTTACACTAAAATGCTTCATGATGTGTTCACTGTCAAGGTGTAAATCCCTTTTTTTTGCCTTCCTGCCCCCACCACATGCACATACACACACCATGTTCAGTATGACTAACCCTGCCCATTCTCTCCTCCGCTCTCCCCCATCCCCACCTGCCTATTGGATGGCTGTAGAAGAGCCCACCGGTCGGCAAGGTTTGTCCCATTTCTGTATCCTCAGCTCGCACTAGGAGCAGGGCAGCACCACGCTGTCTCACCTGCCTGCCCCATCAGCATTTCATTTGTGAACATTTTCCTGCTTTTTTAAAAAATACATATGGATTTAGACGCAATTTTGGCAACACATATGTTAGGAATTAAGCGCAGAAGCCCCATTGCATGATGTGTGGGAAGGTTGGAAGCAGAGATTTAGCGCTCAAATGTCTAAATGTAAAATATTCGACGAGAATTGGTCACATTTCAGACAAATCTTTGCACAATTACCCCTCACCTCACCTCGACTCCTCACTCACCCCAGTCCCTGCTGCTAGCTGCATGCTTCATTGTCCTTCCCACTTCATACACACTACACACACACACACACACACACACGCAAATGCCTTTGAGGTATCCAGTGGCCACTCACCTGGATCTAAGTGCTCCCCGTGGAGAGTGGTGGCTAATGATGTGTCCTCAGCATGAGCTTTACTTACCTATTTACATCAGTGCTCTCTAATAGTGTTAGGGAGCCTTCACTGTTCACCGTCTTTACAGATCACATCATCAATAGTTACTTTTTACAACAGCTGTATCTTTAACCCTCTTAAAACCACAGGATCACCGGTGACACCGCAGCACATGTGTATTTTAAATTACCGTAACTCCTCACTACTTCGTGCAATTTTAATCCATGAAACTGCCCCTGAAAGCTGTGAACCTGGGCTTCAGAAACATCCACTGCTAAAATTAAAAAAACCAAAACAAAACACTTGGCTATTGGCAAATAGAACAGCCTGGATCACGGACTCAGAAAGCTCCAGAAATGTCAAACTGTAAGAGTTGTGAAATAGTTTGAATTAGATTTTGTGACATGATCAATCTGCACTTTTAAAGAATTCATGAAAAGAAAGTTGAAGAAAATTCCGTTTTATTTATTTATTTATTTATTTATTTTTTTTTGTCCTTTTCTTCTTACAACACACAGTTTTAGTATCATACAGGCTGCCTGGATAACAAAAACAATTCACACAAAGCTAAAACTGAGCTAGTTAGTAAAGTTAGCATTTACTGTCCAGCATATCTTAGCAGCTTTTACAAAATGCATTATTTACTCTGGTTGAGATCGATCTGCTCCAGACAAACTTGGTCCTTCATCCAGTTCACTCTCATCTTCTATCAACCTTTTAGAAGGTTTTCTCCTTCACACACATTTTCTTTTCTTGACATTTTTTTTGACAAGTGCATTGGGGAAAAAAATCGGTCCAACCGGCTAGCGTCTCCACACCCACTTTGCTCTGCTGCGTGTGTCATTTTTTGCCTGTGATTGGACCGTCACCCCACGTGGATGCCTGTGACGTACCATGATATCTGTAATATCCTCCATAAAACCCATCTTCTCTTCTTTCAGGAATCATTTGAATTTTCTCTTTAGCCCAACTGGTCAAGGAGTTGCGGTCATTTAAATAGCGCTTATAGAACGGGAGTGTCGGCGTTCAGATGGTAAACAGAGGGTTAATGACATAAGAATGGAAAACACTTGACAGGCTTGGAAAGTTCTACTTCTCCTGGAAAAAGGCTATAAATTATTTAGATTTTTGACACAATTATTGACAAAAATAGACAAAAAAGACCAGGTGTTTTAATGAGCATAAAGGGGTAAAACGTGCTCCAAGTGTCCATCATTCCCTTGATGACAACAGAAACCCGGCGTGAATTTCCTTTTCCAAAAAAAATAAAAAATAAAAACAGTGTTGAAACACTTCTTCTGTGTGAAAGCATTAAGTCAAATTTATTTCGCCTTATTTTGTAGCTGGAGGTTGCATATATCTGCCATTTGAGCGGATCCAACCTGCACTCAGCCTGTCTATTAGCCCGCAGTCAAATGTGTGATGTGCTCGACTAGTAATGTCTGTCTGCTGTCTAAGCAGGCGTCCCCAGGGCTGTGGCTGAGCCGCTGTGTGTCTGTGCTACACAACTTTCCACGCATCCAAGTGTCCCCCACACCCCCCCACCACCTCCCCACCTTTTCATCCTCCTCTTTTCCTGTTACGCACACACACACACACACACACACACACACACCTCTGCGTATGTACTGTATGTGTGCGCGGCTGTAAGCAGGGTCTGGTGTGGTTATTTTGTGTCACTGAAGACTTAATGAGGCGAATAAGAAGCTTTTAGAGTCAATGGAGGTAGATAATGTGGTTGAGAGTTCACTCATGTATGTGAGTGGGTCGTGTGTGTGTGTGTGTGTGTGTGTGTGTGTGTGTGTCTTTGCCACCGGCTACCAACATTAATGTTCCCTTCTGCCCTGCTGCACCTGAACTAATAAGCTACAGACTACACTGCCTTCTGTGTTGTTTGGTGTGCGCCTGTGTCTGCACTAATGCTTTGGACTGAAGGAAGCAGTTCTCTCGCCACAATTACTTTTCCTGGGGGTTGACGGCGGTCACATCGGAAACTGATACCGACCTGTGATGAGGAAAGTGGGTAGACAGTCAAAAAACATGAACAGAAATGGAATGTTGTATCTAAGTTCTCAGAATTCACTGATAAACCAAAAAGACAAGCACATGTGTTCTTCTTCTTCTTCTTCTTCTTCTTCTTCTTCTTCTTCTTCTTCTTCTTCTTCTTCTTCTTCTTCTTCTTCT
>JAQQZY010000024.1:4301496-4317830 GCA_030068375.1 Ostorhinchus rueppellii | reverse complement strand
TGTGTGTGTGTGTGTGTGTGTGTGTGTGTGTGTGTGTGTGTGTGTGTGTGTGTGTGTGTGTGTGTGTGTGTAATGTAGCACATTTTATTGTATTGTAGTATATTCATGTGTACTTCGGCATATCTAAGTGTACATGCTGTGTGTACTGGAGCATTTTTGACTTATTTTAGTGTATTTTAGTGCCTTTTCTGGTGTTATTTAGTCTATTTTTCTGTGCATTTTAGCACATTTTTATGTATTTTAGTGTATTTTAGCATATTTTTTTGTGTATTTACAGTACTATTTTGTGTGTTTAATGTAGTATAGTATAGACTGGTTCAACACAATAACTACACGGCCTATTGGACTGATATTTATGTGAATGGAAGGACTGAAATGTGACCACAAATGCTTTGAAAAACATCTTGAAAAGTAATAAATTTAGCTTCATCAAACCTGATATAGATGCAAAATAGAAAATAATCAACAAAACAGAAAGTAGTCTGTTTGGGTTATAAAGTAGTTGTATTTCAGGGTGTGAAGGGTAAAAATAAAGCCTAAAGTAAAGAGCAAATGTCTGAAATCTCTTCCTCTGTACAGTATGTATTGGTTCTTCTCTTCCCGCCTCTGTTCATCTGTATTTTTGGACAACTGGGACTGTGACCAGGCAGACCACACACATCCTGTAGGTGTATTTGTGTGCAGATGTGTGTTTATGTCCTTTGTGATGCGATAAATTAATTATTCTGGGAGTGTGTGTGTATGTGTGTGTGTGTGTGTGTGTGTGTGTGTGTGTGTACCTGTGTACTGAGAGTTTTGGGTTTGTATGGTTGCTTGCGGAGCCCTAATGGTGTGTGGAGAGTGTGTTTACGCACTCCCAGGCCGCTGTTTATCGCTTAGTGAGCTGGAACTAATTTACTAATTGAGTTTTGAGTTGGGAAGTAACGACAGAGAGAAGGGGAATGAGACGGAGAGAAGGATGAGTGGTACGCTGGGGGCCTTAAAAAAAACTCTGAGAAGTGTTGAGGAAGGAGGTGGCTTCAGTTTTGTATATGGTGAAGGAGTCTGTCAAACATGAAATCCTTTCATTTGGACTTGGCATCATCCGTATGTGTGTGTCAGTCGGGTAGCTGACGGGCAGCTGTGAGAGCCTGCTGCTAGGCTCTATAGATGGATGGCATCTCCCAGAATGCACTTCAACAGCAGTTCCATACGAGGGTCAAGAGGGGGTGAACAGCCGGAGCCGCAGAGATGCAAGAAAACAACCAAATCAGGAGCGTCAGGCCCTTCCAGTGCAGTTTGAAGGATGTTTGAACACATGGATGTCAAACATAAGGCCTGCGGGCCAAAACTGGCACGCCAGAGGAGTCAAACCTGGCCCGCTGGATGAAGTTATGACATGTAAACGTTACACTGAAGATGGTAATGCTCAGGGATGTGACTTTGGACTGGTGCATGTGTCATGGTAATGTCTTCTGCATATGTTCAGTGTCACATTTAACCCTTTCGTGCACAGTGGACAGCTGATCAAAGGTGTTGTCTTATAAATTTATGGATTTTCTTGTTTTAGTTCCATGTCAGCCAATACAGTGGAAGCTCATGCATCATCCCAACACTGTAATTCATACCATTACTGTGACGATGGGGTTCTAGATCTACCTGTTCTGTAGTGACATGCTCAAGTGGAGGAAAAAAAAGCCAAAAAAATATATATATATATAGTTTTTTAACATTTTCATGCTTAGTGGTCACTACAGTGGACATCTATTCTACAGCTGTTCTCTTCATGGATTTTATTGTTTTAGTTCCATATCAGCCAATACAGTGGAGGCTCATGCATGCATTTCCATGTATTGATTGAATTTGTGGATCAACAGGTATTAAACAGTTTAGATCAGTAGATGGTTTTGGTCCACGGTGCATATTTGGGTCTTTATGGGTGGAGTGTGATACGTGGAACAGATTGGAAAAAAACAAGGAGAAATTTTAAAGTTCAAGGACAATAAAGATTTTAGGTAAAAGGAATAGGAGTGCAGGGGGAGGTAGAGGTGGGAGACGGTGGGGGTTTTAGGGGGAGGCCTTGGGTGGAGCTACCAGGGGAATCATGTCAGAACCAGCTGCCTCTCTCTCCATATTTTCCCATCATCCCCTGGGGCTGCTGACCGGAGATTTCTCCAAAGGTCACTTTAAGTCGAGCGCAGAAAAGCGGATGTGTTCCAACTGGAGCCACATTTGTTTTCCTGCACAGAAGAGAACAGTAGGTTAATTTACGGACACATGCTTTTTACAATATGTGTTTTAAATACTTGAATGGCTGCCCGGGTGTTTTGCAGAGCAGATGAAGTTGCATGCGTCCGTTGCACATGCACGTTGCAGCGGCGTGCGGCTTGTTAGCACTTGTTTTCGGAGATCTTTGGCAGCCGTACAATACAAACACGCACACATGGCAGTGAAGGCGAAAGACAACATGGATGCGAGAGCCCAGATGCATGGTAAACAGCTCTTTTTGTGTTGTCAAATTTAATTCTCCTCATGAAATATGCCTTCATTGTACATCCGTCAGGTGTTTCCGGAGGCAGCAGGTGTTAGAGCGGCCAAATATCACACAGGTCGGTTTGTGTTCTGTTCGAAGGAAGGTAGCCGTGATGTGGCGTTACGTTAGCGCGGCCCTTTGTCTGCTTTGAAAACGATGCTCCGCTGCATCCTCACACTGAAACAGCCTCCTGAGCATCTGTAAATGGGTGAGCATGGTGCGCTTTTTTTTTTCTTCACTCAGAATGATTTTTATGATAAATCTTCCTCTTTTTCCCTCTTGATCTGTTTTGCCTTTATCCCCCAGGCCCTCCCTCCCTCCCTTCCATAACTCACCCCCCTCCTCCCTCCTCTCTCTTAGTGGTCCTCCTGTTCTCCTCATCTCTCTGCCTCCCCCTCCGTCTCCCTCCGTCTCTCCATTCCCTCCCAGGGAGAGCAAATCCCTCTTTTCCTAGGTAGGAGTGTAGGGAGGAGTGGTACGGCTTAGATCTGGGGCCCCCCGCATCGCCCCTTCATCAGGCCCCCCTCCAGTCCTCCCTCCCTCGCTCCATCCCTCCATCCTACCTCTATCTATTCTCTTTTTAAATTATGGTTTCATGCTCCCCTCCTTCCCTCCCCTCTTCTCTCTTCTCCTTCCACACTGCCTCCTCTCGTCTTTCCCATTACATCCGCATTTACATTTAAATATTTCGCAATGAGCAGATGTTCTTATCTAGCATGACTCATAGCATTTTCACGAGAATAATCTTTAAATCCTGCATCACCTGTCATACAACTAACCAGTATGATTGAAAAATTCAATTTGAGAAGCAGGATATATCAAAAGAGACGAGGAACAGCGCTCCGTTGCCGTCTCCTCTTTTCTTTCTCCAGCTTTGGGCCCCCTCTTTTCTAATTTTCCGTCCCCTGCCCTTTTCTCTGTCTGATTTGCACGTTTTGTTTGCCTTTTTAAAACCGAAAATAAACATTTCCCGCTTTCATGTTTTTTCCTTCTCGCTGGCCGTCAGCTCTATTCTTCACAATCCTTCCTCTCTCTGTGACATCTCCTCTCTTCTCCCCTCTTTACTCCCACCCCCTCCAGTTATTGTTAAACACAGATTAGCCATTATGTTTGCACCTCCGACCCTCCACCTCCTCACACATACTCAGCGCCGTGTACCTCTGCCCACATCCTTCCATTTGTGCACACTTTTTTTTTTGTTCTGAGGGAGCAGGGGGTCGACCGGTCATTAGACTTCTTCTCTCTTTTCTCTCACTCACTTTTTCATCCCCGACTCCGTACGCTGTCTCCGCGGCCCTTTTACCTGCCGCTGTTAAAGGGATGTTGCTCTCCCATCTGATGTGACCCATTTGAGGGAAAGGATGTTCAAATGAATAGGGACGAGCCGAGATGTGGAAGGGTAGCAAGAGATCAGGAGAAAAGCCATTCAGAGGGGGTCCTCGGGGACTTGTATTGTGTACTGTGTACTCCCACCATTATAAGTTTAAACCTGGCACCCCACCTGTACAGCGTATCATCTCTTTGTACCATGTTTTCTTGTAACTTGCACTGCACTGTCAAAGAAAGCAGAAATGTTCAAATACTCTTTGCTGACACTGAATGTTATGTATGAGATAAACAGCATGTTGGATTTAACCCATAAAGACCAAAAGGATTTACTGATCTAAACTAACATTGAACAAAGCAACACTGAATAAAAGTATCTCCTAATCTAAAATGTTTACCATCTTCTGAGCCTCTAATCCTAACAATACATGTGAATAATTGGTGTAAAATCCAGTTTTATCTCAATTATTCATAGGATAAAATGTACAAAAACTTGTAAAATGAGAAGAAAATGAGCAAAATACGTGAAAAATATGGGGAAAAATAACCAAACGACCTTGAAATATGGCATAAAAGTGAACAAATGCTTCTAAAATGAGGAGAAAATGAATAAAATACTTGAATAATGTGGAAGTTTGTCATTTCATAACATCCAGAACCCTGTATTTATTCAGTTAACCCTTAAAAACCTAAACCATCTACTGATCTAAACTGTTTAATACCTGTTGACCCACTAATTCTATCAATACATGTCAATAACTGAGGCAATAAGCAGTTTCTCAGCTTTAAATAGTAATCAGATATGATCATATTTGGATGTTTGGAGGCTCCGTAGTTACCGTGGAAACACCGTCATCTTCTACAACATTGATTCACCAGTAAAACCCATGGAGTTGGATCAATGCCAGTGGATGGACACGCTTGTTCTTACATTCAGTTTTTGATATATTTACTGAAAAAAGTCACTTTTTCTTTTGTCTTGAGTCAATATCCCTAAACTTTTATGAGTTTTTATTCCCATCTACATGATTGATGAATTTAAAATAAGAAAAAACATGATTTATAGTGATAAATACAAAATGCACAGGATGATATTATAATGAGTGGTGATAAATCATTTAAAAATTTAGAGAAAAATTAATTGGGGACAAAAGTAGCACTGGCTCTTTACAAGTTAATATAACACTGACGTAACGTGTATAAAGAGCACAAATAACTGTAGAATACCTGGTGACAGTTGGTGAATTTAAGACTCTGGGAAAGGGTTACTCTCGGACAGTGTCACTGTTTTATCTCTTGACTGTTTCTTACTTTGCTCTGAACTACTGTCTCCAGAACTACTTGGTTTTAAAGTATTGATGTATGAATGTAATTGTTGTTTTATTATGTCACACTGTAGGCTGCTGCCATGCCAGGTCCCTCTTAAAAAAGAGATTTAAATTCTCAGTGAGGCTTTTATCTGGTTAAATAAAGGATATGAATAAATAAATAAATAAATATTATTAGATCCTATTGTAATGAAGTTAAGATCAACTAAACCAGGGTGTCATGTTCGAATGTTTTCAACCACATGTTCCTTTCACCTTGCATTTGTTTTTCTTCTTTATATATATATATATATATTCTTCTTGTATTTATTTATTTATTTATTTATTTATTGCCACCTAAGGTTAAGGAACCAAATATGGTAACTTCATTAACCTTGATTTTATACATAACAATGAAAAAATGTGAAAAATTTCTCAAAAATAATAAAGTCTTCTGTCCTCCAGTAACCACTAAGGGTGAAAGTTAGAATTTTTGAGAATTTCTATGAGTGAACTACAAAGGGTTAAGAAATTATAGGTTGTTTATGTTATTCATGTGCTTTAAAGATGTAAACATTTTCATATTCTCCTTTTATTTTTATTATTTTCCTGGTCTGGCCCACTTGAGATCACTTTGGCCTGTATGTGGTCCCTGAACTAAACCCAAACCACCGTCATACCACGTACACAGCAACAATTTTTAAAAAAGTTTTACACCTAAAATACATGTTTGAAAGGTTACATCAGATAATCCACAGTCAGATCAATCTCACTCTTTGGTTGAGCATAAAAAATGTGATGTTTACATGTATGTGGTTGTTACAAGTGTGTGTGTGTGTGCGTGTGTGTGTGTGTGTGTGTGTGCGTGTGTGTGTGCGTGTGTGTGTGTGTGTGTGTGTGTGTGCTGGATAGAATAAATTCGTGCCTATCTCCCTCCGATCCTTCTGAGCTTGTATCCCTTTCCCCTAACATTTATCCATCTTTCCTACCTTCTCTCCATTGCTATATCCCTCTCCGCGAGGTGGTGGATGGATTACCCACGTGTGGTATCGAGGTAGCTCCCACAGCTCCACACAAACACGCATGCGGCACAGACACACCAGCGCTGGTGTGTGTCTCTGTGTGTGTTGTGGTTGTGTTAGCATGCTGTGCTGGTGTGTCCAGGGCTGCTGTGGATTAAACAGACTTTTCTGTCTCCTGCCTGGAAAACACACCCACACAGTCGTACTGTACATACAAAAGGGCACAAGCCCAGTAGAAAACACATAAAAGAAATAACCTAATTCACAAGGGGGCGAGCATGTGCACACACAACCACAGCAGAGCTCACCTGCAGCCATAAAAACGGACCAACACATGTTAACACACACACACACTCACACACACACACACACACACACACACACACACACACATCATCTAACACACTTGTGTAGTCTTACTCATATAGAGACTCACACAAACACACACCACTGTCTGCATACACACACACGCATACATACATTCCCCAATTTATTGGTCCTGATCTCCTGGTGTGTAAGGTGTGTGACTGAGGAGTTAAAAGCAAATGCCAGACAGAGGGAGAAGGAGAGATGGAAGAATGCACCCCCCACTATGTTTTGAATAGACCAGCCCACACCACCACCAGACCCCAGGGGCCCATTCAGAGCTTCTCCACCCCTCTGTCTTTCTCTCCCTCCCAGTTCTTTCTCTGTTTCCTCTTTAATTTCTTGTTTTGCTCATGTCTCCTTGTTCCCTTTAACATTTTGTTTTATGTGCCTAAGTCATTCTTTGTGGATCTGACTAGATTTCTTTCTTGTGTTAGGACAGCTGTGGACAAAGATCAGGTTACGAGTGTTGAGGGCACTTCATTTGTGTTGCCAACAGTGTGTGTGTGTGTGTGTGTGTGTGTGTGTGTGTGTGTGTGTGTGTGTGTGTGTGTGTGTGTGTGTGTGTGTGTTTTGACTATCTGGTTGCCATTTATCATGCTTCACTGCAGGATACTGTGCTCCTGGGTGCTCACTCTACATTATACAGTATGTGAATGAGACTAAGTGTGTTAGCGTCACAGCAGCGCTGTGGGGCTGGGCCGCTGGGACCAGGCCCCTGCCTTGTTGGCTTGGAAACCCTGTTTAGTCAGGCAGGACAATAGAGTTAGAGGGATGTCTAAACAGCTGAAGAAGGGTGGCTGAACTCACACTCGCACTGCAGGTCTGATGCACAATTCAGATTTTGGGGTGAAATCTGATTTTTTTTGGAGTATTCGGTCATATTACGCATTAAATGGGACTTCTGTCAGTTTTGAGTCTAAACTTAATGTGAGCCTGAAGTGACCTGCATGTGCAAAAGAGGTCCTGATGGAATCTGTGACCAGGCGGACACACTGTGTTTACAGAGGTAACACTCCTGGGACGCACAACTGTGACGTGTGTCGCATTTCAATGACGTAAAGGTCAGAAAAATGCAACCTGGCCATTCAGACACATTGTAAAATATTGGATATGTATCGGATTTAGGACCACATATGAAAGTGTCCTGGATTGGATTAGTGCTGTTCAGACTGTGTGGAGGAGATCAGATCCAGGTCACATATGGGTGAAAACATGGGATTTGGGCCTAATTTACCTGCATCTGAACGGAGCCTTTGCCTTATCCTGAGTCATGGATGTGTTTTTAGAGGTCCACTATTAAGTAAAAGAAAGAAAAGACTCAACAGCAGCACTTACTCTAATCTATGGCGCTAAATAAATAAAATTGGATTCTGATTCTGATTTGAATCATATCCTTCAATGTTTTTTCAGTCAGACGTGGACCTTCCAGTGTGGATCCGTGGTTTATCAAAGCTTTTCATTTCATTGCTGTTTCCATCTAATACAGCATTTGTGGGTGTTTCTTGTATTATTAATTCAGTGGACTTCTTATTGGTCCACACACACACACACACACACACAAAACCTGCATTTATTCTCATTTCGTTTTATTGTTACAACAAATTTTCCACTTCTCCCATGTGTGAGAAGATGTAAGAGATGAAGTATTAACAATAACCCATGGAGTAATAAAGCAGTTGTAGTTCATGTGTGCAATGGGAACATCACTCTTCAAACCACTTTGGATTCATTTTTCTGATGAATACTATTCTGTGTCCTTGTGAAATGCTCCATTAAAACTCCGAGCTCAGTTGTGTCGTAGCGTTAAAACCAATCGAACCGTAACGGATGGAAAGGTTACATCCCACGAACATCCCGTTTTATTAGAGTAAGAAGCAGCTTTCCAGATCCCAAATCCTCCTCATTTTATATGAACCCACTGAATAGATCATGTGGAAACAACAGAGAAACTTGTTCTGGTGTTGTTTACCTTTGGGGTGTCCAGGAAAAACTCCACCGGGGAGCAGCAGCTTCTCACTTTCTGCAGTTGACGGTCCGAGATAAAAGAAGCGATCCGTCAGTGTTCGGTCCGTCACGTTGTTTGTTTTCTCCGGTTTCTGCAAGACACTGATGATGGCTGTGTTAGATTTATTGTGGCCTGTCTGTCTGCCAGTAGGTTCACCCGCTAATGACTTATCATTTAGACAAGTGTGCACGTGTGTGGAAAGAACAGCAGCCGCTAAGGTGATTAAACAATGTTACCTCAACGTTTCATCCACTTTCATTATGCCTCTCCAACCACTTCTTCTTCTCATCCAAACACCGTCTTACCCCCCCACCCCTCTATCGCTCTCTCCCCAGCTGCACAACATTAGCAGATAAATGAATTAATAAAGCACACGCACCAACGCACACATACACAGATCCACGCGGCAGTGCTGACAGATAGACCGAGTGGGCGAGTGTTTTGCTGTCATTAAGTGGGAAACACCAGCTCTCCATCATCATGAACTGTGTGTGATTTATGGTGAGTAATCTGAAGCTGTTGGCTGTTTGTACCGCTGCCACCCATGTTTGCTAAACTGACGTCCAAATGTCTCATCAACACCACCCAGTATGCTTTTGACCAAACTGGCAATCGCACTCAACTGCAGACAGACAAAGACATGCACATGCACTGTCTATTATGTGTGTGGAAGGGGTGGGGGGGGGCCCATGGGAGGGAGCTGAGGGGGAAAGGAGAGGGCTGAGTGTTTGATATTTGACAGCTGATTAAGAAGAGGAGTGAGCTCTGACAGGAAGTCATGGGAGGTACGAGAGGAGGTGCATGAATGGAACAGACTGGGGAGAGCGGCGCCGGCGTTCAGCTGTAAAGCAGGGGCGTCAAACATGCGGCCCACGGGCCAAAAACCACCCCCAAAGAATCCAATCCAGCCCATGGGGTCAATTAGTGAAATGACACAGAAGGTATTAACAATTAAGGACGAGAAAATCGTTTTAGTTCAGGGGCCACTCATAACACACAGCAGCTCTAATGCACAATTTGGATTTTTGGGTGAAATCAGATTTTTTTTTTGTGTTAGTTCATTTTACATGTTAAATGTGACTTTTATCAGTTTTGAGTCTGAACTGAATGTGATCCTGAAGTGACCCACGTGAACTACAGAGGTCCTGAATCCGTGTCCACACAGACACAAACTGTGCTTAAATAACTCTGTTCTTCCTCCGCTCCTCCTCCTCGGATGCAGAACTGTGACGTTTGTCGCATTTCAATGATGTAAAAGTCGGATAAATGCGACCTGGCTGTTCAGACTGAAGTCCCATTGGAAAATATCAGATCTGGATCAGATTTAGGACCACATACGGAAGTGGTCTGGGTCAGATTAGTGCTGTTCACACTGTCTTTTACAGGTCAAATATTGGCAAAAATCAGATTAGAGCATCATTTACCTGCATCTGAACACAACCTTGGAGACACGTTTGTAAATAATTATTATGTTATTATTTTACTGATCAGGAGTCTGGTCTTAACTAACTCTACATGTAAAGTGTCATGAGAGAACTTTTGTTTGGCAATATGAAAATAAGATTTTATTTTATTCATTTATTGAATATTTATTTAACCAGGTAAGTTCGTTTTGAATTCATTCTCATTTGCAATAACGACCTGATTTGATTTGATCAGATTTGGTCCGACCCATTTCAGATCATTTTGGGTTGAATGTGGCCCCTGAACTTAAACGAATTAGACACCCCTGCTGTAAAGAACACAGGAAAGGTAAAGGAAGGATGGACGGGTCAGGCAGATGAGGAAAAAAGTAAGCAACGACGAGAAGATGTGCGCTGGCAAACAGTGATGTCATATATGTGAAAGAGGAGAAGGCGAGGAAATGGAAAACAAGGTGGTAGAGGAGAGAGGAAGGTGGCCTGGCACCCTGCTGCTTATCCTTGAACACTCTGAGGAGGTCTCTCTTTCCATCCCTCTCGCTCTCTCTCTCTCTTTTTCTTTCCCCTTTGCACACACATATGTACTGTACACACACACACACACACACACACACACACACACACAGTGTCCAACTGGCACACGAGGGTGCTGTTGCAATTAAACCGGCACAGCATGGAGCCCAGATTGAGAGAGAGACAGAGCGAGGGAGAGAGGACTCCACGCCGCATGAACACTACCCCTGGAAGACAGAGATGTGGAGGGAGAGACGGAGGAAACGAGGGAGAGAGGGAGGAGGCGATAGGTACAGAGAGGACAGGAGTAAACGCTGTGATGATAGAGGTAATGATGGAGGGAAGTAGAGGCAGGAGTACGAGCAGGACTGTAAGGATTCTATACGGTAGACAGTGGAGGATGAGAAGCCATTATTCATTCACTTGAATTATGCAGAACTGAACGGAATTGATAAAAAGAACAAGCGCCGACACCAGGAGAGTTAAACACACGGTCCAGTGTGAGCCGTGCAAAAAAAATACAGACGATGTGAACAATCGAGGAGGTTAAAATAACTCTAGTTTAGTTTAAACACTGAACTGTCATCGTCATAACATCAAAATAATGTCACTTCCAAATGTTTCTCTTTGTTTTAGCATACAAAAAGTTGAAATACATGAAAATGTTTACATTCACCAACTGTCCTCTAACAAAACACATAAACAACCTGACATGTCTGAAGTGAGTCAGTGTAATTTTACCAATATTCTGCCTGTTATTAAATGTTTTGTGTTTGATCCACTGTGATCTGAAATGAACACGTGTGAATAATAAACTGAGGCAGAACATTGTTGAAACTGCACTTTTAAAGGATTCTTTGTACACTGCAAAACAGGGGTGTCTAAAAACCAGATAAAAACACTAAATCTGAGGGAAAAGCTCCTCAAAACTAGTGAAACATCTGTCCATGCAGCAAGAGAATCTCACTGGACAAGAGTTCTTGAATTCAGATGTGAAATATAGAAATAAGCATGTTTACAGACGTATGAACACTGAAAATAAGAAATGAACTCTGAAAACAAACTCAGGCATCGAACACTTCTAATTCTAAGTTTTATATCTTGGTGAGACCCAAATAATTTGCAGTGTAGATGGAAAAATATTCATCCTGTGATTTGACTTTTTTTTTACTGTTATTATTCTACCGGTTCAGACTGAAAATTATTTGATTCTTACCAAGATTTAAAAAATTAAAAAAAAAACATAGATATAGAAGTGCTAGGCAAGGCAAGGCAACAAGGCAGTTCAAGGTGCTTCACACAGGACGTTGAAATACGACAGGGAAAAAGAAACACATTTAAAACATTATAAAAGAAACATGTAAAAGGTGATTAAAAACTGCAAGAAAACAACAGGTATAAAAACACACACATTTAAAGTAAGAGTTGCAGTGCACAGTTTGGAAAGAGAATGTAAAACGTCAACAGTCAAAGGCAGCAGCGAACAGGTGAGTTTAGCCTGGACTTAAACGAACTCAGAGTCAGCAGACCAGATCAGACCAGACCAGACCAGATCAGACCAGACCAGACCAGACCAGACCAGACCAGACCAGATCAGATCAGACCAGACCAGACCAGATCAGACCAGACCAGACCAGACTAGACCTACGGATACTGATAGAAAACTAGATAATTGAGCTTGTTTTAAGAGTTTATTTCTCATTTTCATTGTCTGTGCATTTATAGACATGCTTCTAGATTTAATCTGAATTCAAGAAGTCCTGTCCAGTGACATTCACTTTGTGCATGGACAGATGTTTTTAACCCTTGTTTTCGGTAGCTTTTTCCTCAGATTTAGTGTTTTTATCTTGTTTTTAAAACCCTTTTTTTCCCTTGGCTTTTGAAACCATGTGAGATGTTTTAAATGTATTATTCTTATTCATTTGTTTTATTTGGTCTTGATTTATTGTTTTTATTTTTTAATTTGTTATTTTTAATTATACAAATTTTATGTTTTTAATCTATTCTTGTATTTTTATTTCTTTTCCTGTCCAGCCCTTTGGTCCACTGTGGTTGTTTTAAAGTGCTTTACATATAAAGTTGTATTGGATCGGATTTAGACGCCCCCTTTTTTGCTGTACATATTTAATAAAACCAACCACAGTGAACATATATTTTTCTTCAGTTATAATTGCTTTCTGTTCGTCATTGTTCCGTACATGCTCCGCTTCAATCATGCACTGTACAGCGTTTAATCCGTTGCCCTGTTACTGTGACGCAGCGCCATCATTTCCCCTGCTGTGATTGGTTCTTTAATTAGCTCCTAACAAGAGCCTTCCGGAAGCCGGCGTGCTGATTGGACATCTTATCATTGTTAATTAGCTCAATTAAGTCATTAGGAGGGTCCTCATCTCTTGTTTCCTGGGGCCACGCAGGTAGTGCCCCCCTCCTTCCTCCTTCCTCCTCCTCCTCCTCCTCCTCCTCCTCTTCCCATGGTGTGCTTGTGTGTGTCAAGAAAAGATGGAGGAAGTGGGGAAGTATATCAGAGCGAGAAGTTTGTGTACATGTTGAGAGTAATTTTCTCAGCGGAGGAGCAGATATTACATAGCCTAAGGGTGCCAAACATGAGGCCTGGGGGCCATAACCGGCCGCCAAACCGGCCCATTAAATGAATATGTATGAGTGGAATATGTCACATGTAAGATCCGGTTCCATATACGGAGCTAATCTGAGGCCAAATGTTTTGTACAGGAAAAAATAACATTTGAAACTGAAAATTCAAGGTTTGATGTAACAAAAAAAAAAACTTTCATACACTTATTTTCAATTTGAATCCATGGTTGTATAAGATGAAAAGTTGAATTTTTAGTATTACATTTAAATTTTTTTGTACATGAAACTTATGGCTCCATAAACAGCATTGTGTCCACTGGGTCAAACCTGTAAAGTACTATCATCAAAGCCTATAAATAATCCAATCCAACTTTATTTATAAGACACTTTAAAACAAACACAGTGGACTAAAGCGCTGTACAGAACACTAAAACAGAACAGAACACAGACAAACAGAACACATGACACTGTTGACATTTACAAACAAATGTAAATAACCTGAAGAAATATGAATAACCTGTAATGACTAAAGAACATTAAATGCAATTTTAACAATATTCTGCCTGTTATTAAATGTTTTGTGTATTTTTAGATCCACTGTGATCCATAATTTGTAAAACACATGTTTAAAATATGTAGGAGCTATTAACAGTGGACGATGTCACACATTTTAGATCAGGTTCCACATACGGAGCTAATCTGAGGCCAAATGTTCTGTACATGAAATAATAAAAATTTAAACTGAAAATTCAAGGTTTGATGTAACAGTGAAAAAAACTTTTCTTACACTTATTTTTTAAATTTGAATACATTGGTGTATACGATGAAAAGTTGAATTTCCAGTATTTAATTTACATTTTTTTGTATATTAAACTTATGACTCCATAAACAAGATGGTCTCCAATGGGACAAACCTGTAAAATACTATCATAAAAGCCTATAAATAATGACAACGCCATACTTTTCTTTGTTTTACCGTAAAAATAAAAGTAAAATTACATGACACTGTTGACATTTACAAATGTAAATAACCTGAAGAAATATGACTAGAGAAGATTAAGAGCAATTTCAACAATATTTTGCCTGTTATTAAATGTTTTGTGTATGTGTGGATCCACTGTAAACTATAATTTGTAAAACAGACGTGTAAATGATAAACTGAGGCAGAATATTGGTAAAATTGCACTTACTCTTCATTTTTAAGGATAGTTTTTTAGATTTTGACTTTTTTCATTTAGAAACATCAATAAAAGTTGACATTATTTCGAGGTGATTTTGTCATTATTATATTGGTCTGGCCCAGTTTAGGTCATTTTAAACCAAACTAAAATAACCTCAGAGTCAGTAAATAAACATGCGTCTGTTTTTAATAACTGGCTGTTCCGTTCCACACCCATCACACTATCTTTGTTTTCTAAAATCTGTTAATGTCTGATTTTGGTTGTTTTTTGGTGACATAGATCATTTGTTTTTTTTGTTTTTGCGTGCGTGTCCCTGCGGTGTCCAGGTGTGATGTGGCCCGCGGTGGTTCAAAACTCACATCTGGAGCAGAGAGAGCACTTTACACCCAGATGTGCTCCATGGAGACGCACAAACACACACACGGACACACACTTTGGAGCAAAATCACGGGCTTTTTCTGCTATTTTTTGGTTACATGGGTGGAGTGTGTTTGTGTGTGTGTGTGTGTGTGTGTGTGTGTGTGTGTGTCCAGACATCAGCTGTGTCTGTCAGGTGTATTTGTACCGAAGTTGACAGATGTTATTTTGATGCTGATGAGTATCAAAAGTGACACAGGACAAAGAGAATCGGTGAAACACAAAAACACACACACACAAACATACAATGCAGGCCCTGTTATGAAGTCAGCCATGAGACAATGTTTGGTCAAGCATGGTTGGGTGGAGAGGCAATTAGTAAAAGCTGCATATGTGTGGTTGGATAGAGCCAGTGTCTCGGACTCCAGCTGTTGTGTACTTACTAAATAGTCAATTATTTTCACTTGCTTATGTGTATCTGTATGTGTGCGCTCCAGTTAATGTAAACAAGTGTTGATATTAACGGTTGACATCGGCTCGTAATTGCAAACACCAACACACTGTTGAACGAGCAAAAGGGTGGGGGGTGGGGTGTCATCCCCATTGAGCGAACACACACAGATGTTTCAACACGACATTTCCTGGTCATTATGATACAAACCCATAGGTTAGTTGGCTGAGTCAGAAAGCTGGTGCAATTGTTATTATTATTGCTATTATTACTATTACTATTATTATTATTGTTATTATTATTACTATTGGTATTATTATTATTATTATTATTATTATTATTATTATTATTATTATATTACTTTCAGGAAAACTTTCTCCACAGGGACAATAAAGTATATTTTATCTTTATCTTTATTATTATTAGTGTTTTTTTTAAAATACAGATTAACCCTATAACACTGAACGTATCATATTTGATCCATGAGTTTTAAAGCCCTCTACATGATCAGTGTGATATTTTTTGTCTTTAAAAACCTGATGTATACAATTAGATACATGCAGTACACCGATAATCCACCAGGGGGACGGGTTTGTTCACCAGAGGCCTTTCCAGTGACACTCCAAGATTAAATTAATGAGGAAGGAGGAAGAACTTTGACCTTTGAATTAACAATTTGTTTGGCATGTTTGTGTTTGTTCAGGAATAATAATATTTGAGGATTAAGACCTGATGTATCAAATATGATACAAAATTAAAACTCATACATGAAAACTGATATTTCAGAAACATTTTTGGGTTGTTCAGAAGGACCAATAAAGACTCCAGTTTCAAACAACTGGACTTTTCTGTAAGCGATTGAATGGTTCAGACTGTACAGGGTTACGTTTATTGATTGATTGATTTATTTTTTGGGGGGGTGATAGTTTAGTGTTAAAGGGATCGCATCCTCCTGAGACCCAGCAATGCATTTTTGTCCTCTGTAGGGGAAGAGAGTTTTACTGGGAAAAAAAAAAAAACACTGTCCACTGCAAAGGACATTCCATAAATTTTTTTTAAATGCATCTGAAAAAATTGTTGCATTGTGCCGTTTCCAATAAAGGCAATAATTTAATCTAAAAATAGGTAAAACTTGTACTTTCCTGGATGTCAGGGGGATATTTATTAACTCCACTGTTCTTAGTGTGTGCTTCAGTTCTTAGTGTATTTGGACCCTAATAGTTCACACAGTTTGAAGTTGAACCCTCCAGCTGCTGTAAAACTATCTGCACATTCATT
>JAQQZY010000024.1:4175060-4186701 GCA_030068375.1 Ostorhinchus rueppellii | reverse complement strand
GTAGCAGCATCAGCAGGTTTTTGGACACAACTGTGGAACTGATTGCAGTAGTTCAGTATTTGGTCTGAAATTCTAAAGAACTGAGTCACATGCAAACAATTGGCTCATTTGAACATTGTTAAGGAACACTTTTATCAGCTCAGACTGGGATTTCTGGAGCTGAACCAGAAATATCACAATATTATTGTTACCGCAATGCTGTACATCCATATCACATTTCGCAAGTTTTGCCGATATCATGCAGCCCTAGTTTGTAAATGTTATCATGCAATTATACTTTTTTCACTCTAAAACATCAAGAAAATTTGTCCTTGACATTATTTATAGGTTATGTTATTATTTGACTGGTCTGTCCCACTTTAAATCATATTGTGAAGTAAAATCAGTTTGACACTTATGCTTTAAATGAAATTAAGCTAAAATCTGTAGTTCCAAACATAAACTCATAAACTTTTTTTGTTTTTTTTACTCTGTAGTAAAAACGACTCTAACTGTTAAATGTCATGAGACTGTCGGAGTGCTTCTAAAGCTTGTGTATGTGTGTGAGGTGCTTAGTGAAGATGTGCATGTGTGTGTTGTATGAGTAGGTCCATGTATGTGCTGTAGTAGTCATGCATGCATGTGTACATGTAAATGGACTCTGGCCTGCAGCCATACATACATTAATGTGTTTACCTCGGAGGTATTTATTCATAGGTATTAAAGTTCTGGAAGTGTGTGTCTGTGTGTGTGTGTGTGTGTGTGTGTGTGTGTGTGTGTGTGTGTGTGTGTGTTAGTAGGGGCTAAGGACGCCTCATGGGAACGCCGCCACACTGCTCCACCCCTCAGAAATGTAATCTGTGCACAATAAGATGTAGGGAGTGCAGACAGAGGACATGAGGCCTGGGCTGCAGACCGTACAACAGCCACTGGGCGGACGCAGAAATATGAAGAGTCAAAAAAAAGATGAAAAAGCAAATGGAGACGTCAGGAAATACAGTAGACTGTCTGAGGAGGCGGGACAGGGGGCGGGGCTGTATGGGAACAGATCAATAAGAGCTGGTGTTGGCCCTGTGGCCCCCCGTTGGCTCAATGGGAGGGGCAACAGACAAAACAAATATCTCCGTTAATACTGTGGCGGTATCGCTCTGGGACACCACGGCGAGTGTTTGGTGAAATGTTTGTTGAACATTAGTGTCGCTGTATTAAACACATTTATAAAAAAGACATTTGAGCGCTACATGACTGATGTACGATGCAGTTACTGGCTTTAAATGTTTAATATGTAATATTTCTGCATTAACATATATACGAACAAGCAGGCTGTTGTGTTTGGTCGTGTTCATATTCAGTTTATCATGTGACTCATTGAATGGGCTGTTGGTGTCGTGGCCCATTCACACTGAATAAAACATGCAATAACAGTCCACTGTAAAAAATACAGCCGTTAGTGAAATAAAAATGTAAAATATTAGTGCCCTACATTTCCACTTCACGCAGCCTTAATAGTTCAGTATCGGTGTATTTTCAACATGATCGGGACGATGGAAATGAAAGTGTTTAAAACCATTTTACTGGTGATAAACACAGACGGAAACACTCGATTCCATGTGTGTGAAGGACGAACCCGTCCAAGGTGAAGCAGAGGTGCGACTCTTCCAGGTATTTGAACGGGAAAAGTGGAAATTCTGCCGTTTTGAATCAAACACGAATCAAAATGATTGGAATCGTACAGAAAATAAGCTTCTAGAACAGATCAGACAAAAAAAATATCAATGTTTATTTCATTGTATTTGTTTTTCTTTCTGCACGTCACTGAGACTAGATTCCTTCATTATTTTTGCAGCTTCAAGAATTCAATATCAAATAACAGAAGCAAAGGTTTTGACATTAATTAAAAATTGAGCTGCATGTACTAAATATTTAGTATAATAATAAAAAACAGATTTAACATCAGCTGAAGTTCTGAGATTTGAATCATTTAAAAGAAATTTGAGTTTATTCACTAATATTTAGTGTAATTTGTCACATTTTATTTCCTTCTAATGACATGTTTGAGACATTTATATGAATACTTTCATATTTTATTGTTATATCATTGGGTTTTCTGGCAGAAATAATACAAAATGTAATCAGTTAATGATTTGAATGCGTTTAACTAGGCTTAATACTTGTCAAAACTGAATTTTATTATTATTATTATTATTATATTTTTTTAACCTTATTTTTAGTACTTAGTCTTCAATTTTGTTATTTTGTGCAGAGAGCAAAGTTAAACAGGAGTCAAATTCCTTGTTTGCGTGTACAAACTTGGAAAATAAAGCTGATTCTAATTCTGATATTGGTTTGAACCCAGCGTCAGGGTTTTCTCCACACTCGTCCTCTAAAGTGTTTGTGTTCTCATGTGGAGGTTATGATGTGCTGATGAGCCCGCTAACCAACAGGAACTCAGCAAAACTAAGTGGTTCTAGGCATAAGCCCCGCCCCTCGCACCTATTGTATCTTATTTTGGCATCGATCCAGCTGATGTCATCATGTCTATGCGCGCGTGTGTGTGTGTGTGTGTGCTGATGTCAACATATCCACTGCCTCTGTGAATGTGCCAAGTCTGAAGTAAACTGAAACAAACGATGTTTTTATAAACATTATAAGTAAATGGGGGGAAAAAAAGAATTACAATTTTGATTCATAAAAATTTTTAACTTTTCCCAAAATGGAATCACATCTGTTCTGGGTCACTGGTCATCTCTAACCCCAGTTTTGCTGCTAAAATCTGAACAAACTAAACCAAAGACAACAGCCCTTGCCTCCACTTCAGGGGGCGGGGTCATAACAGCTCATGTATTCTGGTGCAGCTGTAGATGAACTGATAGAAATGCCTTGCTCAAGGACACATCAGTCAACAGCTCTCTGCCAGTCTGGGGAATCGAACTGGCAACCTTTCAGTCACATGCTAACTTTCCAGCCGTCTAAGCCACAACCTTTTACTGTATACAGCAAAAACAACCAAAGAAAACAGCAAACTTTATTTGTATTGACTACGATGGCTGACTGCGGTCGATCTGAAGCTCGGTCACAGCTCAACGTAAAAAACTGACCGAGTGACAGTTCCTAAGTCGGAAAACTCGTGACGGTACCGCTGTGGAGCGATACAGGCCACATGGTGACATGCTTCCATTTCCTGTCCACTGACTGGTTCTGGTTTTCCTTCCTTTTCTCCATCACCCTCTTCCATTGTCATTGACCCACTTGCCCCGCCCCCTCCTCCCTGTTTCCCATCAACCCTTTCACCTAAGGCTGGTGTAACTATCCCCTGGACCAGCTGGGCTTCTGGAGACGCATGGAGAGACTGATCCAACGACTGACGGGCCAAAAGCCGCGATCAGATGACCTGGCGTGGGCCAAAAAAACCGACTGATGGACGCATGGCGGTGCAGAAGGACAGACGGACGCCAACACACGCTCGACTAAAGACACTGACGGGAAGGAAAACACACGCGTATATACTTTTTAACTCATGTCTTTGTGCTTCTTGCTTTTTTTTGCCGAAGAGCAAACATTCAAAGGGACTCGTTTTATGTTGCAAAAAACAAACCCGTGGTTTCCGTACGCGCTGGAGTCTGTAGTTGAACGTCTGTGAAGGCAGGAGGTGAAAGTATCTGAGGCCTGTTCCAACCAATGACATGTGGCGGTGTGCTGGTGTGTAGGTGTAGGAGGTTTCTGGAGGTTGGGCTCTCCAGGAGTGACACCACGCTGCCTGTCGACGCCGACGGCAGCTTCTTACACCACACACACACACACACACACACACACACACGCACACGCACACACACAAATACCTGCTGTCGTCGATAATTTCATTCTGTCCGTTTTTTTAAGTGTAAAAACAACCGTGACCCTGTTCACACACAAAAACCAAACTGTAAATCTGACTCCTCCTAAACCTGAATTAATTATTCTTCTTATTCTTTTTTTTTTTTTTTTTTATGAGGTGAAAATGCAGAGATGTATGTGATGCAAAGAGACAGAATCTACACTATGTGGACAAAAGTATGTGGAGACGTTGAATCCAGGTGTTTGTTTTTCTAACAGTGTCTGGAATAAAAACAATAAAAACTAATGTCAGAATATAGTTTAATATTATGGGATGTATATCATTACATTGGTTAGTTTGGGTTACATTGTTATATTTGATTGTAAAATGTATCAGATTTTTGGACTGAATTTCTCTCAACATTGAGGTTTTTTAAATTTAATTAATGACTGATTTTAAATGTTCTTCTAAATTTCTAAAAGGTCAAAACGCTGTATTTAAAATCTCTCTGATGGGACATTTTGACAGATTAATTGTTGCTAAATCACCCACATTTTTACTTTTAAATTCATTTTTGCTTTAGTTGGACCGTAAATTATCCAAAACGTGGAGCAACTTTATAGTGAAATAAATGTTGAAATGACAATCAATTAAAGTTCGCTTCCTGACGGGACATTCCTGTGTTTTGACCCTAAGATATTTTTCTTTCCCTGACTGTAAATAATAATTTTCTAGCACGTCTAACCATCTACTGAGGTAGAAAAATCTACCACTAAACTTTAAGGAAATATTGATGTTTTTATCTCTAATCCTCATGAACAGGAACATCTTACAAACTGTAGAACCTGAGAAACGTGTGATGAGAGGATCCCTGAAGTAAAACAAAAAATCACATTTTACTGGTCAGTTAATGTGTGTACTGGCTTTTCCAGTATTTGGTACTGGCTCGACTCGACTCGGACTTTTTTCATTTTCATTCTGTAAAAGAACCTGGAATCTGAAACCTGGTACTAAGTTTTTAGGATCTGCTCTGCTGAGGTTCCAAAACTGGGAAGAATTACTCAAATGTAATCTGTGTTAAGTGTTTAATGACAAGTTTAATGGTAGATTTTTCTTCCTCATAATCAAAAATAACCAAAATAATCAACAAAATGAGCAAAATAATCAAAAAGATGAACACAAATGGACAAAATAATCAAAAAAATGCATAAAAAAGACCAAAAATAATCAAGAAATTAAACATAAATTAACAACAAATCACAAATAATCAACAAAAAGAACAAATCAGTAACAATACTGATGTTTCTAAACTATATGGACATAAATATTGGGACACATCATGTCTACAGCTGTAAGATGAACTGTTCATGAGGATTTGACATAAAAGCATCAGTATTTATTATTATTTATAGTCAGAGCAGGAAAATATAGAAATTTAGAGGAAGAATATTTAAAATTATAGTCATGGATTAAAAAAAATCTATTTAAAAAAAATCAATCATTTCTCTCAACATTGATTTTTTTATTTTTATTTTTATTTTTTCAGCCTGTTAAACTTGAAGGAAATATTGATGTTTCTAAACTATAGGGACAGAAATATTGGGACACATCATGTCTACAGCTGTAAGATGAACTGTTAATGAAGATTTGACATAAAAGCATCGGTATTTATTATTATTTACAGTCAGAGCAGGAAAAATATTTTAGAAATTTAGAGGAAGAATATTTAAAATCATCATCAATGTTGAGAGAAATTCAGTCTAAACCATCACTGAGGCATATTAGAAACAAATACAACAATTTAACCCAAACTAACCAATGCAATGATATGTTTCCCATAATATAAAACTATATCCTGACATTAGTCATTTTTGTTTTGTATCCCAGACTCTCTAGAAAACAAACACCTGGATTTAACGTGTCCACATACTTTTGTCTACATCGTGTCTGTACAAACCTTTGATAAAATCCACTGTTGAACATCAGCCCAGTTTCCAGAGCGTATGTTTGTATCAGATTCACACAAATAAACAGGTTTCACTAAGAAAGCTCTTACTCATCTTGACATGTAGTGTAAAAAACGCTGACAGTTAAAGCTTTATGATTCAACAAGTTAAAATTCAAGCGTGTGTGTGATCTGAACGTGTAGCCAACGCAGTTTATATGAGCAGCTCAGAAATAGATTGAACTGAATGGATGAGATCAGCAAAGTCTGACATTAAACCCACACAAATATAGAGAAAATATGTGGGGAAAAAAAGCTCAATTCTACAAAATAATAATAATAATAATTAATGTTAGTTTGAGCTGATTTCAAATGCATTCAAGCAAAAATAACAGAGGTTGTAGAGGTTGTTTTTTTTTTATTTTTATTTATTTTTTATTTCATCTGCACTTTTATGAACAACTGCATGAACAGTGAATTAAATACAAGAAAATACAGGATTTTTACTGAAAAATGCAAAATACACGAGATAAGATTACAATAAATGGCAATAAGTTATTACAGAAAGAACAACTGTGAAGAAAAATTCATGTAAAAGATCGAAACAATCACCGTCAACGAAAACCATCGACTAATCTAAACTGTTTGGTACCTGCAGATCAGTAATTCTATCAATGCATGAAAATAATTGGTGTCAAATACAGTTCTTCATCTTTTCATGGTGATCAGATATGACCATTTTTGGATGTTCAGCGCCTCTGTAGTTACCATGGAAACACGGTCATCTTCAACAACATTGATTCACGAGTTGGATCAATACCAGTGGATGGTCACACTGGGTTTATGTTCAATTATAACAGAAAATCACCCAAAATTAATAAAATACTTAGAAAATCCTAAATAATGTGACAAAAATAAGAAATAAATTTACCAACATTAAGTTAAAAAAAAAAAGCAACAAACTGAACAGATAATAAATCAACAAAACAATAGGTAACATAAAGAAAATTAGACACAAATTGAACCAAATGAAAGAAAAAGTAATAAACCCATGGAGTTGGATCAGTGACAGTGGATGGACACACTGGGTTTATGTTCAGTTAATGATGGATTTTAGTGAGAAAACATTCTTTTCCTTCAGTTTTTTCTGTTTCTGATATAATAACGTTTGCATTTACTCTTGGTTTTGATGAATTTCTAAATGATCAGTGAATTAAATGTTGGAAAAAACCTAATTTGTACTGAAAAATCCAAAATACAGAAGATAATATTATAATAAATGGAGATAAAATCATTATACAAAGAAAAACTGATGAAGAAAAATTGTGAAAGATAACCAAAAATTAATCAAATATTTCGAAAATCCTAAATATCACGAAAAAAGTGAAAAAAAAATCTAAATTAAGTTTAAAAAAAAAAACAACATAAATAAAAATGAATAAATCAACAAAAATAATTAGTAACATGAAAAAAAAATTAGACACAAACTGAACAAAATGAAAGAAAAACTAATAAACCCATGGAGTTGGATCAGTGACAGTGGATGGACACACTGGGTTTATTAATGATGGATTTTAGTGAGAAAACATTCTTTTCCTTCAGTTTTTTCTGTTTCTGGAATAATAACTTTTGCATTTGCTCTGAGTTTTGATAAATTACTACATGATCAGTGAATTAAATGTCAGATTTTTACTGAAAAATGCAAAATACGGAAGATAATATTATAATAAACGATGATAAATCACATAGAAAAGGTTAAATCTACAGAAAAATTCAAGTGGAAGTCGCCTCAAAAACCGTTCTGGGCCTTTAAGGGTAAAAAAACTCAAAAAAATCAAAGTTTTTCTTGCACTTTAGAAAATGCCACAGCGTTCATGGAACAGGCTGAACACCCCACCACAGTTTCAGAACACAAACCAACATGTAAACAGCTGCACTCGGATCCAGGAAGTTACGGCTGTATTTCATCCCAAACATTCACAAACAACCTGGAAAAACAGAACCTGCAAACACGTGTGTGAGATGCTAATTGATGCCGTTGTCGAGCCCGCTGTGCTGCGGATTCGACTGCAACTGTAAATAGAAACAGAAAAGTGTCGCAAACCTCCAAAGTACAGCAGAAAAGTTCACTTCGTTTTAACTACGGCGGCAAATTAGTGCCATATACGGAAATAAAAACACCTGTCACAGCGAGGATAAAGATGAAAATATAGATGTAAAACACGGAATTTTATGAGAATAAAGTCAAACACAAAAAAAGTCATTTTACAAGAATACAGTTGTAATATTTTGGGAATAAACTGCTAGTTTAAACAAAAAACCCCCCATAATTTAATGAAAATAATATCGTGTTTATAAGATGAGTCGTAATGTTTCAAGAATAAAATGGTATTTGAAAAAACCAAAACAATAATTTAACATAAATAATGACATATGTTTGAGATTAAAGTCATAACGTTTCGAGAATAAAGTCGTACTTTAAGAAAAACAACAATTTAACAAAAATATTATGTTTGTGATATTAAAATCGCAATATTTCAAGAATAAAGGCATAATATTACAAGAATGAAGTTGTACTTGTACAAAAATAATCTATTATGTTTATGAGATTAAAGTCGTAATGTTTTAAAAATCAATTTGGAGTC
Organism: Ostorhinchus rueppellii; assembly: GCA_030068375.1. Taxonomy (NCBI): domain Eukaryota; kingdom Metazoa; phylum Chordata; class Actinopteri; order Kurtiformes; family Apogonidae; genus Ostorhinchus; species Ostorhinchus rueppellii. The sequence continues at coordinate 4,178,318 of JAQQZY010000024.1, read as the reverse complement.
GTGGGATAAAAGTCATAATTTAGAACTTGTCAGCCTTAGACAAGTAAAGTAATTTACTCCAAATTTGTTTGGTTCTTACGACGAAACAAACCCAAACGTGTGCGAACTGTCTTCAGAGTCCTGTTTGACTAATGCTAATGCTAATGGTGGGCGGGGCTACTAGGCTCCGTATTTAGCCTCGAACTTCACAGAATGTTCTGAGTTCTCCATTATACGATGAGTGGGTACGACTTTATGCTCGTGAATTAGGATATTTTGCCCTGTTTTTTAATTACGACATCATTCTCATAAAATTACAACTTTATTCTTGAGATATTTCAACTTTAGTCTCATAGACATACGACATTATTTTCATGAAACTGTTTGGTTTTTTTAAAACAATGACGTTATTGTCGTTATATTATGGCTTTATTCTCAAAATATTTCGACTTTATTTGCGTAAAATGATGACTGTTTTTGTATGTGACTTTATCCTCATAAAATGTTTTATCTGGATATTTTACGACTTTCTTCTCGTCGTGACAGTGTTTTTATTTTCTTACGTGGCCCTAATATTCCGTCGTAGTTTTCTGGTTGCGCTGATGTGAAGGAAATCGGAAAATTAACGATAAAAATCACCTTTTCCTGCAGTGAATCTCTGATTTTGGCTCATGTCTTAAAGTGACACGTGCACTTTTGTCGGCTGTCCATAACTCTGTCTTAGAGTCTAGCTGCTTGATGTGTAGTTTTGGGTTTTTTTGTTTTTCTTTCCTTCAGTTTAGTTTTTTCCCTTCAGTCACAGAAGGTCAATGATACGAGCACTTTATTGTTTTGAAGTAAATGTCTGAAAATTGTCCTGCGAGCACTTGTTTCACTCATAAATACTGCACAAACACACAGGATTCAGTTACTAACACACACACACACACACACACACACACACACACACACACTATGTGGACAAAAGTATGTGGACACGTTGAATTCAGGTGTTTGTTTTCTAACAGGGTCTGGGATAAAAACAGTAATGACTAATGTCAGATTATAGTTTTATATTATGGGATACATATTATGTCATTGGTTAGTTTGGTTTAAATTGTTAGATTTGATTCTAAAATGTATCAGAGATGGTTTAACACTGGAATGCCCAGGGTTTTTTACCCCTGCTAGAAGCCCCAGAGGAGAGCCAAACGGCTGTGTGGTTGAAAATGAACAACTCAGAAGCCAAGGCTGCGAGCTGAGGGCTCTATTAGCGCCATTTACTGTGCAAATGTGGCCATTACCTGAAAGCGTGTGGGGGGGGGAGGGGGTTGAAGGCCAGAGTGTACCTGGCTGCTCATAGCCTATCACTTCAGTGCCTTCAAGATTTCTGTGGTGTATGAAGCTACTCTCCAAGGAACGAAGGCTTTGGAAATGATTCTGAGCGATGGAGAAGACATAAACCTTCAGCCGGACAGTTCGAACACTGAGCTGTCTTCAGATGAGGAGACTGTTCCTCAACCAAAAAAGAGAGCACGGGTGGGGACTGCTGACCAGACAGAGACGGCGAAAGATGGGACAGTGTGGCGTGAAGGAGAGGTGGGGGCGCGTCTCCATTTCACCCCAAAAGAACCAGACGCTGCAGATGGAGAGCCAGCAGCTGAGGCCAGAAGTAGAAGAAAATTATTATTTATAGTCAGAGCAGGAAAAATATTCCAGAAATTTAGAGGAAGAACATTTAAAATCACAGTCATGGACAGAGACAAATTGAAAAATGAGAGAAAGTAAGTCAAATCCATCTCTGAGGCGTTTTAGAATCAAATCTAACAATTTAAGCCAAACTAACCAATGAAATGATATGTATCCCATAATATAAAACTATAATCTAATATTAGACATAATTGTTTTTGTCTCAGACCCTGTTAGAAAACAAACACCTGGATTCAACGTGTCCACATACTTTTGTCCACATTGTGTATTGTACAAATCTCTTGAACACACACACACACACACACACACACACACACACACACACACACACACACACACACACGCTCACATTGTGTTCTGTCGTTTTTCTCTGGCTTTATAATTTTCTATTTTTTTTAATAATGACTCAAGCCTTGTCGAGTTGAATCTGACGTTCCATTTTTGCAGCTGAACGCTTGCTGCTCGTCTGCCTTAATGTTTTTATCTGCTCTTTGATTTTGAAATAAAGGTTTATGAACTCCGTGTGTTTCCTCTGCGTCTTCATTTACCGTCGGCTGAATTCAGACAGAACCTCTTCTGAATCTAGTCTCCGCTCAGATAATCTAACGGACACTTTTAGCGTCACTGTTGGAGAACGGGGTGTTCAAACATGCGGCCTGTGGACCAGAACCGGCCCCCCAAAGGGTCCAATCCGTCCCAAAGCAAAAAATATGACACTGAAGCTTTAACGATTGGCCACGTTTCAAACATGCTTTTAAAACCGCAAGAGTTGTGTGTGTTTTATTTATTTATTTCTATTGATTTTCATACTTTTAACTATTTGTTTTTATTGTTTTATTTGGAGCATTGTTATAGTTTTACGTACTTATTTATTGTTTTTAGTTTTTGTTTTAATTGTTTTATTGTTTTTAGGATGTGCAGCACTTTGGAAACGTTCTCGTTGATTAAATGTTCTGGAGAAATAAAGTGGATTAGATTAGATACTGATGTTTTTATGCAGGTTTATTAGAACTCGACATCAGACAAACTCCAACGTAAAAGCACTGTGACAACATCAGTGCCATCAGACAACATCACTGTCCTGTTTCTACTTCAAACTAAAGAGTCTGTAACTGCTGTAACTTCCCAGAATCCTCTTGTCATGACCCTTTTATGACCTTTATGCAACAAACGCTTCCATAAAATGGAGATTGTTTTTCAAAACGTACATGAGGTAATATCTGATTTTTTTTTAAAGCACAAACTAGAAACATTTTTTTTTTAACAATTTTTATTTATTTCTCATTTTAAGATTACAAAGAAACAAAAGAACCCCCCCCCCCCAAAAAAAAAGACAAAAAAAACCCCCAAAAACAACAAAAAGAACCTCCTGTGTTGGTGTCTGATTATTTTCAGGTCCATTAATAGACACTTTGTCGCTGAATGTCGGCCATTTTCTCAGTTTTTCATACAAAGATTTTCTTTTAGCTTCAGTTTCTGTCAGATGTTCCATGACTGCGGAATACTGGAATTATGTATCTGTCTGTCTGTCTATCTATCTATCTATCTATCTATCTATCTATCTATCTATCTATCTATCTATCTATCTAT
>JAQQZY010000024.1:3937413-3948123 GCA_030068375.1 Ostorhinchus rueppellii | reverse complement strand
ATCTATCTATCTATCTATCTATCTATCTGTCCTTCCTTCCTTCCTTCCTTCCTTCCTTCCTTCCTTCCTTCCTTCCTTCCTTCCTTCCTTCCTTCCTTCCATTAACATTACAAATCTTTTTTGCTGGTGGAGTCGTGGCTGAGGTAGCAAAGTCTGAACTGTATAAAACACTAACATGACAGACGATGAACAATAAAACAGAAGAACAATTATTCAACCATAATGGCCTCAAGAAAAACTGCGACATTCCTCCTTCAATGCATTCTCCATCTATAAACACACAAAAAGTGCAAGTAAGTCACCGTTTATAACTGCCAACTGCATGACAGTGTTCTTTTATCTCACTGGGTACATGGAGAAACAGAAAAGAGGTGATAAAGAAGGTAGCTATCAAGAAGGGAATATTCTTCAATCATCCTGTCAGACTGTAATTTATTCTCTAAGTGTGCTCTAGCAGCCGCTGTCGATTTCATTCGTATATAGTGTATGTTCGTTCAGAGCTGGACTCCTTTTACTTGACATGAATCGAGGTCAGATCCTGATCCAAGCACAAGTGATTGTTCCACTTTTATTCCTCAAAAAAGAAAGGTCGTTACCAGCGTAGCATCTGACTAAACGGCAGCACACACTCTCTTTATGGCAATAATATAAGGCCACCTATGGATCTGTTTGTCAAACTCGGGGGTGTGAAGGCTTGTCGGGGGGGCATAAGATCAGTCCTGGATGTTTTTTTCCCAGGTTGGAGCAGGTGGAACTAATGTTTTAGCATTGGTGCACCCTGGGCTCATTTTAGGGACGTACAACAAACCAATCTACTGCCGTGGTCTGTCTCTAGTGGGGTTGGGAATCTTAGTCGTAAGGATGATACGATACGCATCGCGATACATCATCTCCAATCCGATGTATTAAAGATACATGTGTGGCACCTCACAATGCGATACGATTCACATGTAAATCATTATACAGAGGGATTCATCACATTCTGATTCAGCAAATTCATCCTGGTAAACACACACACACACACACACACACACACACACACATATATATATATATGCAGTGTAATTCAATGATCAGCTTCTTTCTTTCTCCAATAAAAGCCTCATTTTGTCTAAAGCATCTTTAGTTCCGTTTCAGAACACGTGCCTCACATACAGTCAGTGGTTTCTCTCATGCTTCCAAAACTGAACTTGCTGCCTACTTGGCTGAATCTGTTCATAATGTCATGTATTTGTAATGTAGATAAAACAGAAAAAGGTTCTGTCACTTTAACAGACACCGGCCCAATGTATTATGGGATGTGCTGTTTGACCTGCATGGGACTGTTTAGGGAAGCCTGTGTGGTATGTGCGGCAGGACTCCATACCTTCTTGGTCTATAACTTGCACTTGGAGCTGTACTTGTACCACGACTGATGACATTTCAGGAGAATTGAAGAACAGACAAGAACGCATGTTGAGATACATTTAGAGTTTAGGTTTGGAGAATGGACAAGGATTTGACTGGAAAGAAAAATGTTTAATGTTTCTGTTTTTGTCCAGTTTGAACTTTAATGTTCTGAGATGTGTAATGAAAACAGGCTGACTGCGGCACTGACAGTGTTCAGATGTTCATCTTTGGTACCAAAATGTGTTTATTGTTCTAATAAAAGTAGCTTAATCGTCATAGTTGTAGATAATTACACATTTCCTATTTTTATTTGGACAAATATTGTCTGAGGGAGCAGTCTGGTTGAGTTTATTTGTATTACTCAAGCAAAAATCTGTGTTTTTTTTTAATTTTAACAAAAAAATATTCAAGGAAAAGCAAAAACTATTGTTACGATATTGATGGTTCCTTCAATAAAAGTTAGAATTTCACCACTGTTGCAATGTTGTTGAAGTTGAAGGGGCCTGGAGACTCCAAAGGGGACCAACACAAAAACACTGAAAACCACTGGACTAAAGTAATAAATGGATGGGATGTACAAAGGGACACTCAAAGCCGTCTGAATGTCATTGTATCCGTGGATACATGAGGCTGTTTGCCCAGGACCATGGATATGTCCACTGCATGAGGACGGAGGCTTTGGGGCTTTGAGTCCACTGTATGCTCGTCGCCTTAGTACGAAGCAACACATGTTTTTACAGCGACGGACTGATCAGACAGAGAAAGAGGTGAAAGGTCAGAGTCTGAGCAACGGGAGGGATCAGACTCAGAAAGTGATGGAGAGAAGGAAAAACACTTGAGCAGAACCTGACGACCTCACACATTCAGCTGGGGCTGATTCAGACGGAACAGGACGCCGACGTCCACGGACCCAGGAACTGTTTTTATCAGATGTAATCAGGTCGTATTAGGAGCCGAGGCAGCAAAAGTACTCGCATTCTGTACTGGAGTGGAAATACTGGTGTGAAAAAATACTGTCATAAAAGTAGAAGTACTGGTTCAACTCCTTTTCTTCAGTAAAAGCAAAAAAGTACCACTTCACAATTTTAATAAAGTACAAAGTAAAACTGCATTTATTTAACCAGGCAAAATCATACAAGTTTCCATTTTGTAATTCTGCAGTGAACGGTACTGACCCGACAGGTAACCCCCAAAGACATGCAGGTAAAACAAAAAAGTAAAAATTATGAGTTTTCACAGGTACAGGCACAAGTAAAATTAAACTAAATGCAGGCGGGTAGCAGCAAGGAAGTGAAAAATTAAAAGATTCATGGATGAAAATAATTGTCAGGACATTTAACAATGATCTAATTTCACTGTAGTTTTATCCAAAGCCGGTTCCTTTTATTTTGAAATGAGCTTCACTTCTGTTTACATCCGCCCACAGACGGTATTGAGCAGCAAATACTCAGACTGAGCTCATGAAATCGTCTTGTATGAGATGCCAGTTTATTTCATTTGGTGTGCCATATGTACGCATTTTCATCCTTTCACGTTATTTAACACCATCTGATGGTGTGTCAATGCACGAGCCGCTAATCGCTAACCCTAACCCCTACACCTAACCTTAAATGCTAATTGCGCTAGCTGCTAATCATGCTAATGGCATGTTAGTTTACACAGTGTAAATGTACACACTGAAAGCCTTTAACACGCCAATTAAAAGTGGTGTTATCTGTGCGCAATTCATGATGTCACACTGACAGACAAGAGGTTTAATGAGTGTGTTTAAGTATGGGTCGGGTCAGGTCACGGTACTCAGCTTTGCATGTAATCTGGACTCTGGTTCTGGTTCTGACCCTGTACTGGACTCTGGTTCTGACCCTGTACTAGGCCTGGGCAAAAAATCGATACGATTTAAAAATCGAATGGGCATGTCAAATCGATTCTTTTTTTTAAGAAACTCGAGTTTTACAGGTTGTTTTTTTTTAATCCACTGTCCCTGTGCAGTTTATGTTTCCAAGCGCACAGCACACACATTCCATCTTTAGATTCGCTGATGAATGCCAAACAACACCGCTTTGTAAATAGTGCCTGAAAACGGTTGTCGTAAGCTGTAGTAGCATGACAAATTAGTTTCAATATTTGAAGCGAAAACATCCCCTCAAGTGGGAGAAATGCTGGCTTCTTCGGCAGGAAAACCTTCCTAGCACTAGCGCTAACGCTAACTCATCTGCTAAACAAACTACCACAAAGCTTTTCGAGCTGTGTTCCGTACGAGAAGAGCGGAGCAAGGTGGAAGCAATCACAGATGCAGTTACCTACTTTATAGCTACGGATATGCTTCCAATTTATTCGGTGGAGAAGAGAGGTTTTCAACATATGCTGAAAGTCTTGGATGCTCGCTACAACGTCCCCAGGTGCAAGTATTTTTCAGATGTGGTATATATTTAGTATTTGGGTCAATGACTTTTTAGTTCTAGCACACGTCAGGGTGGTTAACACAGCGAATGCCACTATTGTATGGATGAAGTTATGTGGGTTTTTTAGTGGATTATCTAGGAAGCATATTCATTACAGTATACGAACTACAATTACAAATTAATTTATGGGCATTAGCTGTGGATGTAGGCTGCCACCTGACGTCTGAGCCCCCAAAAACGTCATTGACCCATTTGTCACCTTTACTGCATTAGTGAGATCTAGTATTATTATCTGAATCACATTTAAAGGACCACAGTTTTAATATGAAAAAAAACATTGTATCTAAGCTGTGGGTGGTGTATTCATGTGCTTAAAAAATCTGAATTTGTCATTAATTTTTTTTTTTCTTCTTTATTCTGCTGAATACAGTTACTGTAGCCTGAAGCACTTATTTTTTAAGAAAATAAATGTGTGTTTTGGAAATAAATTTACCGTGAGTAGTCATTTAATTTTAAGGGGCGGGCATCAAATCGAATCATGAATCGAGTTTTTTATGAAAAAATCGAAGATTTTTTTGGGGGGCGGTGAATCGTCCAGCCCTACCCTGTACTGGACTCTGGTTCTGGTTCTGACCCTGTACTGGACTATGTTTCTGGTTCTGACCCCATACTGGACTCTGGTTCTGGCCCTGTACTGGACTCTGGTTCTGACCCCGTACTGGACTCTGGTTCTGGTGCTGACCCTGTACTGGACTCTGGTTCTGACCCTGTACTGGACTCTGGTTCTAACCCCGTACTGGACTCTGGATCTGGTTCTGACCCTGTACTGGACTCTGGTTCTGACCCCGTACTGGACTCTGGTTCTGACCCTGTACTGGACTCTTTGTTCTGGTTCTGGTACCAGCCTGTTCTCCTTCTTTCTTCCACTGATTTTCATTTCATTTCAGTTTCGTTTGAAACAGTATGGAGCCTCTTCTGAGAATGGGATGAATATAAAATACAGATATTTATGGGAGTAAAAGTAAAAAGTTGCCAGAAAAATAAATACTCGAGTAAAGTCCAGATCCCTCATAAGTCTCCTGAGTACTTGTACTTAGTTACTTCCCAGCTCAGGTTAGCAGTGAACATCATAAAGCTCATGTGAGGCGTTCGTGTGCTGCCTGTTCTTTCCTAAACGCACACGCAGACACACATGAATCCGCTCTCCGGAAGCGTACTCATCCCCCCTGTGCATGACCTATGGTTCTCTGCGTGCTTTCACACGCAGGTACGCGCTGTTTTCACCACCCACTCACACAAACTTCCACAGAAAAAATTACAAGGACATTGTGTGAGAACAAGTTCAGGATGTGTTTTAATGATTAAATAAACACACAAGCGTCTCCACCTTTCTGCACTGGAACGTTGTTGGGTTACGTCCCGATATTTACGGCAACGACCACGACACATCAGCCGCTCTCATCAGACCAACACTCTGCCGATAACAGCTCCATTAAATGAGCTGGAATCCACTCCACAAACACACGGCTTCTTTCACACGCCTTAATATTGTTTCCTTTTGTTAGAGCCAAGGTCGCTTCTGAACAGATCTGTCGTATATATTTGTTGACAAAGGACGTTCGCCTCCATATGTCACTCTGTGTCTGTATTGTGTGTGTTCCTCTTTGCTTTTTCCACACAATGAATCTCCTATATTTTTTGTTTTACCTGCTGTAAGAAGCAGGCTCTAAAACAGTGACATCTTGTATCTGCAGGGGTTTATTTTCTTTTTTTTTGTCGCAGAAGGCCAAAGACTTTATTTTCAAAGCAGGATATTGTTGTGACCACCAGACCCCCCCAATGTATTTTCAATGTGTCATCATTTTTTCTTTAAACCTTTATAGGACAGTCATAGAAATGCTTCTGGGAACAACCTTTGTGTGCTATTTACAGAAGAGGATGAGGGCCACTGGAAATGTACTAAATTAAAGTCCAATATATTTTTTTTATTCTGATTATTATTATGAGAAAACTGTCAGAATAATGAGTTGAATGTCAAAATACTGAGGTAAAAGTCAAAATTTGGAGAAAATTCTGACTTTTCCTCATCATCATCATCATCATCATAACCATAATAATAATAATAATAATAATAATAAATAAATAAATAAATAAATAGGACCTTTTTTCCGGTGGCCTTGAACGATGTGTGTGTGTGTGTGTGTGTGTGTGGGGGGGGGGGGGGGGTATAAAATTAACATACAAAACCTGAGGGGCAACATCCTGGCCCCCCAGCACAGATATCTGTGGTGTATTCATGCATGCTGTACCACATTTGTCCAGCAGTCATCGCCAAAGTATTCATGTGACTCTGGCCACAGCAACGTGACTGTAAGACTGTTTATTCAAAATGACTAATATCTGCCAAAATATTGGGCCGATCAAATTATCCACCCCACTAGTCTGTTCATTGACCAAAAATACAAAAGGATGACAAACTGCAGCTGTCAGCTGTGTACGGATTTAGTGCGATGCCCGAGACACACACACTCACACACACACACACACATACATAAACAGAGTGTGGGTGTGTTTTATTGGATACAAGACAAACAAATGTAAGGTGAAAGGAACATGACTTTTTTCAAAAATTAGAACATAACTTTTCGAACGTCAGACCAGAACTTTTTGGACACTAGAACAGGACTTTTCTGACATTAGAACAACATACAACCTACTCATTTATCTGAGAAGGAAAGTACATGTGCAACACTGGTTGTGTCTCATTCGTTGCTGTGTTTATTTGCTTTAAACTGTGAATCAGACCGTTTCAGTGCAAGTCTTAATCCTTCTGGTCTGATCGTGGAGATGCTGTGGTTTATCAGGGCGCTGATAACAGATGGCATTATGGGTATTACTGTGATTTGATGGACACCAGAGTCTCATCCCTGTGATACACAAACCTACAGGCAATCACACAAACACACGCGCACACACACACACACACACACACATAAACAAACACACAAACAGACCCAAAGTGGTTTGTGCAGGACTCATATGATTTAGGATCCTGTTATTGCAGTTTTTGTGTATTTGTGCACATTATGTTCAAGTGTTAAACAGCTGATGTAAACAAACTTAAAGGCCCACACACTATATTTGAAAACATGTATTTGAAGTCACGTGACCTGCCTTAAATACTACGTTCCACTCAATGAAGGAATGAAACCTGTTCAGATAAAAGCATATATTTGATTCTTCTGTTCCTCTTCTTATTCTCCGTGAACGTCACACTATCTTCCGTCCTTTACTCTGATATTTCATTAATCCTCGTATCGTGGCGGTTTCACATGTAGCTCGGTTGGTTTTCTCCGACAGTCGATGTTATCCTGCGTTCAAAGTTTTCCTCTTCCTTCTGCATGTCTCTCTCCGTTCTGTCTTTACATCTCATCCCTTTTCATCTGTGTCCTTCTCTCTTCCTCTGTTCTCCAGCTGTTCACTGAGCCGTGTGTTTATTTGACATATTGAACTGTTTTGAAGCCAATAACCTTTCAGTAAGTACTGCTGCAGCTTATAGAGGCACACACCCCGTCGCACATCAAATGGCAAACGAGTCTAAAATATGTACATGCATGCACGCAACTGGACAGGAATAGTGATGCACATGTGGTGTGTTCGACCACTTTGTAAGAATGAATCTGACAAGAAACGCAAACTCAATGTCTGTGTAATTTGGACTTTTTTCCAGGTTCAGGTCTTAAAATGGTTAGATTTGTATGAATAGCCTCATTAAGGAAAATAAATCTGGCAATTGGGACAAGAAAAAAAATCACTTTGCAAGAGTTTTTAAAACTAGCATAGTTAGCCTCATAGCATAGCTGCTAAAGTCATATTTTTTGTCAAATATTTGCATAAAATGAAGCAGCGGTGTGAGAGTAAAAACAGTCGGAATAGAAATGAGCCAGATATTATTGATTCTTATTCTCTTGTCAGATTTGCTTGTTTTATGCAAATAAATAAATAACAAGACAGTTGGAGCAAGAAAATTAGCTTAGCTAGAAGTCTTAAAGCTCACATATCATTAGCATCATATCATAATTGCTTAATTCATGTGAAGTCATATAATGATTCTTATTCCTTCATCAAAATTTCTTGTTTTGAGCAAAAAAAATTAACCTTACAATTGGGGCAAGAAAAGTAGCTTCACTGGAATTTCTAAAACTAGCATAGTTAGCCTAATAGCATAATTGATTTTGTCATATTTTTGGCCAAATAGTGACATTTGCATAAAATGAAGGGGTTGTTTCTTATTCTTATTCTCTGGTGCAATTTTCTTGTTTTGAGCAAATAAAAACAAATAAATAAAAAGACAATTGGGGCAAGAAAAATGTAGCTTCACTAGAAGTCTTAAAGCTAACATATCACTAGCCTCATAACATGATTGCTAAAGTCATATTAAGTCAAATACTGTTATTCTTATTTTTCGGTCAAATTTTTCTACTTTTGAGCAAAAAAATTGTAATCTGTCAGTTGGGGCAAACAAATTCACTTCGCAAGAATTTTTAAAACTAGCATAGTTGGCCTCGTAGCATAGTTGCGTAAGTCACATTTTTGGCCAAAATGGGATATTTGCATAAAATGAAGCAGCAGTGTTCGGAGAGTAAAAACAGTCCTAATAGAAATGAGCCAGATATTACTAACTCTTATTTTTTCGTCAAATTTTCTTGTTTCAAGCATAAAAATAAAATAAAATTTGACCATTGGGGCAAGAAAAAATTGGTTCAGTAGAATTTTAAAACTCATTACATAATCAATCGATCACGTTTTTGGCCAGATTGTGATATTTGTTTAAAATAAAGCAGTACTGTTGGTGAAGTAAAAACAGTCCTAATAGAAATGAGGCAGATATTATTGATTCTTATTTTCATTCTTTGGTCAAATTTTCTTGTTTTGAGCATAAAAAATAAATGCATAAAAAAGACAGTTGGGGCAAGAAAACATTGCTAGTTAGCCTCCTAGCATAATTAAATAAGTCATATTTTTGGCTAAATGAGCCTTAGCTTTACACATTGTTCTGTCTTATGTTTCCACTGGTGTTTTTCAGCAGGTTTTATGATGGAATGAAACCATCTGATGATAATAATAATAATAATAATAATAATAATAATTAATAATAATAATAATAAGTATCATATCTGTCAACATCATGAGGGTCATATGTCATGTCTTCTATCTTCATATGTAATTCCTGTGAAACACTGAGGACTTCATATTTGATAAGCAGTTGTCTGTTAGTAATAAAACTGTGGGTATGTCGAGGGACATGTCAGTCAAGCCTAGTTTGTCCCCGCCCACTCAGTGCTGAGTAGAGGTCTAATGAGGCGGCAGAAGTGCAAACACCTGCGTGGGTGCATTATGGGTATATGGAGGCTTTAAAATGGGGGTTTGTGCGCCTCTTTCCACATGTTTCCCTGTAGTTCTGACACATTTCCATCGTGACAGTCGTATCAGTGCTATTTTTCACCGTCTCTAATCTTCAGGTCCAACTTTGAACCCACTCAGGTGAGTCCAGACTCCAGTATCTGGACTTGGAAAAGTGATGGGGGTCAAAGGTATTTTAGTTCAGGTTCCACATACAGACCCATATGATCCCAAATTTAAAAAATAACCATTAATATCATCAAAGAACAACCAATAGTCAATAAACTAACCTCTAAATAATATAAACTTCAAACTTTTATCTGTATTTTTAGGTGAAAACACACCAAACTGACTACCGACTGTCACCAGAAAAGGTAGCCTTCAGCTGGCTCTGGTTTCCCTGATACAGATAAAAAAGTACGAAGAACACAACAAATCGACTACTAATTCAAGCATTTATTCTGTGCTTGTGTGAGACCTAATGTGTCTGTGATGTTCTGCTGTTAAAAGCCAGCAAAGGAGGCCCCCTAGTGGTCAGAATAAGGTACAGTAACGTCTATTTTGTCCTTCTGGTGTTCCCGTAGCCAGTTCAGACATAAGGAACTACCAGACACGGTTTTCTCACTCTGTATGGACAGGATGTGTTATGTTCAGTTATTGTAAGAATGAAAGGTAAAAACATCTCTGATGTGAATCTTTGTTGCTGGATAAAAAGATGCTAATCTGTAAATGTAAACCGTTAGCATGTCTGTGGATTTTCCCATTCAAGTTAGCATTGAGCTAGCGATTAATTTCCTATTAATTTAAATGTGTGACGTGAGTCTCAAGTAAAGCTTTGACAGAAGTTTTGGCGTCCGGCTTTTCTTTGGAAACCTGTGGAGCTCGTCTACACACACAAGCAGAGGCAGAATAGTGTCTATAACAGCAGGTGGCGCTAATCTGTACTACGGCCCCCCTCAAAAAAAAAAAGAAAAACAAGAAATGACAGAACATCTCCGTAGAACAAAACACAGAACTCACTGTCATCGTTATCAGCAGAGTGTTGAGTCATCCAGAAGGACTGTTGCTGTTGGACAGATGGTTCATAAAAAGAAGATACTGGTGTTGTCAGCTCTAGAGCTTCTTCTTATGGAAGATGAAAAAGTCTGGTCTTCTCCTTCACTGATTAGCTCGTGAAGGACTATCCCTCCACCAATCAGATTGCTCCGACTGAACGACTGGATAGTGTTTAATGTGTGTTTTGTTGTAATGCCAATGAAATCACTATGTCTTGTTCCGTCCCAGCCTAGGGGTTCACCAGGACCTACGTAATATGCTCAACTCGTTCACCACCAACTCCCAAGTTACAAAATCCAGACCAGGGATTTCCGGTGACGTCATGTGCAGGGCATAAGCTGAAAGTGGAGCTCCGTCTATATGAATATAAAAATCCTAACGAATCAACGATAACTCGGCAAAAACAAATATACTGAAAAGATGGCAACATCATCGAGAGGCAGAGGATCGAACAAACGTG
>JAQQZY010000024.1:3741124-3756114 GCA_030068375.1 Ostorhinchus rueppellii | reverse complement strand
CAGACCCAAGCAGAGCATTTACAGTTTATGTAGAGCACAGGGAAATGTTTGAAAATGCATAATTCTGTTTAAAAAAAGTAAAATATCACTCCTTTAAAGTACACCGTCATCCATAAAGTGAGAATATTTTTTTGTTTTCAGACACATTCCTCTTTTTATTCCTATTTATACACATCAGTAATCACCTTTGACCAGGCACTGAGTCCCTGTTACACTTTATCCATTAAGAATAAATCACATTGTCACTATCATTCCGTCAAAAGAGATAAAAATATTGCAGTCCAACTTTACAGGCAGCAGTGTATAATCAAATGAAGTCCGTGCACAGGCAGTGAACTTCGCCTTTGTCTGTTTGTCATTAGTCTTTTCACCTTTATGTGTGTTACAGCCAAACATGTATTCACCCACTGACTCAGTGTGTTTTCATTTTATTTACTTTCTATGCACTGGATGACACATTCTGCTCACTGCCCTCTGATTTATGCCTGTCCTATTTATTTATTTATTTTCTGCTGTTCATTTGTGATTATTTGTGTGTGTGTGTGTGTGTGTGTGTGTGTGTGTGTGTGTGTGTGTGTGTGTGTGTGTGTGTTTTAATGCAGCTGGAAGAGACTCAAAGCCCTTTTTTTGGATTATTTGGCTCAAACACAACAATGAATGAACCCAACACACATCTATCAATTCAATATTCATGAAGCGTACTCCACATTTCTCTTTTCTCCCTCTTTATCTTCAGATGTGACTTACACACACATGCACACACACCATGGTCCTGTCATGATGCCAACAGCTGTACGGATTCTCCGCAGCAGTCGAGCTTGTCTCTCTCCATGGTACTGAAATCCTTGGTGTGGTCCGCTGGGCCAACCATCTGGATAGGACTATATGTGTGTGTGTGTGTGTGTGTGTGTGTGTGTGTGTGTGTGTGTGTGTGAATCATAAGAATTTAGCTTGTCACGAGTTCACTAATACCCTGATTTCATGCTTTCACGTACAGTAACTTATCAAATCATTGCGCTGCCAGAGATTAGACCGTGTCAATCTGTCTTTCTTTTGATATTTAGGTCTGTCTTGTGATTCAAATTTAATACTGCCCCTTGACAAACGTAGTAAATTTTCCATGTTGTACATCCATAAAACATAATTGGTTTAGAGGAGGTAATTGATTTTAATCTCTTTATCCACATCTGTCTCAGGGAGATTTAAATATTTTAATCATTTCACACTGTACACAATTAATTCATCGTATTCAGAGTCATTTTTATCAAGTTATTCGTATAAGTTAATTATAGAACTGACATACCCAGAGACACATGAATGATGCCTGGCAGATCCGTGCTGCTCTTGTCTGTTTTTATATCTCAACCATGGTCTTTGCCTGTAGCATGTACATGTTTAGCTCTACCCTTTGCTCTGACGTTGACAATTTAATCAATTCTCCAGCTCTTGCCAGTTGTGCTATCCTTAAATAAGCCTCTTTTAACCGAGTATGATGTGGGCTAGACCTGGTAGACCCCCTTAATCATGAATATTTGGTTGTGATTAATTGCTGTGGTGGAAGTAGTTCACACTTCTGCCTCCTGGGTGAAAAAATAGATTCGTGCTGTACTAGAGATCACAAACCCACAGACCCTCCCCTGACTCCTCATTAGAGACTGCAACAGAAGGGAAGGACTTCAGCGTTACACAAGCTCCTCCCCTTACACTGGTGCAGCGGTTGGTTTGTTCCCTCTGTCGGCTCCTCTTTCTGTGGCCCCAGGGATGAATATCTATAGAGGGGACTCCATTGTCTGGACTTTATCCACTGCTGCACAGAAGGCCTCGAAGCCTCAAGGCTGAATGCATTATGGACTTTTCAGTACACAAAACCAAAAGGGCTGCCAATCAGTGTCTCCAAATGATCTTATTCCTTAGGAAATAGTATTAAACTTTAATCTCACACACTGTTTTTCATGTGTTAATCAGCTTAGATAACTGTATTATGTATGCCCCGCTGTAGATTTATCACCGTAATGATACAGCATGCAGCTCAGTCTATGCTGTTTATGCAATTAGAACAGAAAACACACAGCCAACACAGTGTTATTTTTAGCCCACCAGAAGCCCACCACGATACAACAGCAACAGGAGGGCCTCGCCGTCATGCGCTCCTTTATTTGTACACACTAAGCCACAGCCATCAGTGTCACTTCCCCTTATTTCTTTTTAACGGAGCAGGAGGCAGATGGAGAAAACGGACGTTGAGGAACACGGAGGAGGGATGTTATGAAACCATCTGCCTCTCGTTACGCTCCCAAGACCCACTGTTTCCCAGTCTATGAGCTGTTCCTGAATCACATCCTGCAAATGGGACAGAGGCTGCTTATTTGGTTCTGTTCCTGCAGACCCTTCTGTTTGTCATGTGTTGGGAGGGGTATGAGGCCTCAGAACTTTATTGGAGCTGATGGAAATGTGTTTGCAGTTTGTTAGTTTTATGAGTAATGAAAGTTGGTTTGGTCACGTTTTCAATCTTCTCTACATCACAGCTTTGTTTAAATTGCTTATTTACTTGAAGTTTCAGTTTGTAACATTCACACTTTCTTGTTTTCATGAAGTTTGTGTTGGAGTCTGGGTTGTGCTGGGAGCTGATTGCTTGGGTGTGCTGCACGAGACCTGTCTTCAGTGGAAAATAACTGTATCACAGTCAGTGGAAAAAAATAAGTAATTTTTTTTAACCCTTTTTGGATTTTGCAATGATTACCCCGCCCCCTGAAGGAGAGACAAGGGGTATTGTTTTTGTTTTGGTTTGTTTGTTTGTTAACAATCTAGCAGCAAAACTATTGGTTGAATTCCTTCTAAATTTGGTTTATAGATTGCCAGTGACCCAGAATGGATCTCATTACATTTTGGGAAAAGTAGGTCAAAGTTCAAATTTGTAATGAATTTATAAAATCTTCCCATTTACATATAATGGGCAAAATATGTACTAGGGGCGGGGTTTGTTGTGCCTGGCACCATTTCTTTATATATATAATACTTGCCAGTTTAAAAGATTATTTATTAAGTCAGGAAAGTTTAGTTTTCTTGCAGAGCTATTGAGGTAGCAGCCAGGAAACATACAAATAGTGAAACTCGATGCCTGAAAATTATGGAAAATACGTCATATTAACCTTAATCTATCCGACCAAAATATGTCTGAAGTCTCTGAAAATGTCTCTGCAGCCTCAGTTTTTATGCTCTTGTAGAAAGAGGTTAAATATATAGGGAACAGTTGTTTTGGTGGTGGTGACTAAATGCAGTCCACAGAGCCATTTCACACCAAACTAGATATTACTACACTGTTTTTACAACAAACCACAACTTTCTTGACTAGTAAAGTATCATAAATTGTTAAATATCATATGCATAAATGGTGGTGTGATTCCTATAGGGCAAAGTTGATTGGGCAGGACCTCTAAGATGGTGCCTCTCTTTTTCCAGCATCTCTAACTATATTGTGTACTGTGTAGTTTTCTGCAGAGAGGACATGCATCGGTTCTTCCCACAAAAATCCTCATGCTTGCTCCTGAGATTCACTAAGCCTGTTTTCTGCTCCACTAAAGAAGCAAATGTGCAGCACTCAGTAGCATTAACTTCCATTCAAAACTGGATATCATCAGCATATACGCAAACACAGAAGCATGCCTGAATCAGGCATATTCATTTTTAAAGTAGACAATACAGAAGTTTTATGACTTCAGAAATGAGTGTGAAATCCACGGAATTAGAGGACATTTTTGAGGCAGTGAGTGTAGTTGATCAGTAGATGCACTAGCCAGGGTCGTGTCTTCTTCTTCTCAAAATGACAAATCGTGAAAAATGTTAGAACAATGACCAGCCCTTTTTGCGTCAAGTCAGAAGACACAGTGAAGGTGAAAGTCAAAGCCGTTGTGATCAATCTCCACTCTTATCTGTTGGCACACTTTTGGTTTTGTCTCTATACAGGTCCAAGCCTCTGGAACTTACTGCCCCGGTACACCACAACATCACATGTGCACAGTCCATCCAGTCCAGTAAATCTCTTTTAAAAAGACACCTATTTGACTTTTAATCCAAATGTGTGACTTTTATTATTTGTGTCTTCTGGTTGTGGTTTTAGATACTATTTATCTTATCTTATTATTGTGTATCTGTTTTTATCAGTTTTATCTTACATTTCTTTGTATTTTACTAGTTTTATCATATCTTGTATTTTTACCTATATCTTTGTACAGTCACTTTGGACACTTTATGTTGTTGTAAATTAGAGCCTGACCGATATGGGATTTTTGGGGCTGATGCCGATACCGATATCCGAGGCAAAAAAAAAAAAAAAAAGATGCCCATTATATTGGTCGATATCCAAATTAAGAACTTTAATGTACACAGGACATAATAGTCTTATATTAGATAATGGTGGATGTGAATTAACAGTTGCATCTATATTGGCCGATATCTGATACATTGGCCAATATATGAAATAAGAACATTGATATACACAGGATGTAATAGTCTTCTATCAGATAATGGTGGACATAATTAACAGTTGCATCTTTGTTTATAATTTACACAACTTAGTTTGTAAGACGGCAGGATAGCGGTCTGTAATCGTCGGAGTAGGGAGGGGGGGTGGTCTGTGATTGTTGGAGCAGGGGGGTAGCAGTCAGTGATTGGGTGGGGGTATAGTGGTCTCTGCTTTAGTATTCTTCTAACTGTCTGGACAGCACAGACACAGGAGCAAAGCAGCAAAAAAGTTATAATACCAGTTTCATATTGACTGATGTTGATTAACGCTGTTGTTGATACGCTATAATCATTAATCAGCACGCCAATTAACTGGTCAGGCTCTATTGTAAATGTGCTATCTAAATAAACAACAAGACTTTGATCTTGACCTACATCTTTTATTTCTTCACCTTTGTGTTTGCAGAAGTTCAACAGTATGGCCACATCTTCCTCATCCTCGTTCTCCTTCCTCGTCCTCCTGTAGGGCTCAGCTGTAGCTGTTGTTGTGAGGCTCGGACACAACAGCCTCTCATCTAAAGCAAGAATGGGGGCTCATTCAGTCCCCCTGTGCTTACAATTAATCATCTGTTTTTGTTCCAGACCCCCCCCCCCCCACCACCCCTTTAGTCATTCACTACCATCACACTGAGTCTCCATAGAGAGAAGGAGGGAAGGAGGGAAGGAGGGAGGATGAGCAAGTAACAGGGTATGAAAGAGAGTGAAATGATAATAAAGTACTGCAGGGAAAATGAAATGGAATAATAATATTGTCATTTTTGCATGACTGTTAGGACAGTTTTCATGGTCAAATGGCTCAGTGTTTGTTCTGTCTATTTGTGCATGTTTTCCTGAAGTGATTATTGTTGGCTCTGATTCATATGCTAACAGTAACATTTTGTAATTCAGTGGGAAAACAAAAGGGTCTATTCAGTTAGAATTAATACGTCCAACAGGGGACTCGACGCCGCTGCGAATGATTGCTTATACATAAACGCTGTGCTAATATCGACCTTTTGGCTGATCTGAGCTGATTGATTGTCGACATTATTAACATTGTTTGTCTGGCTGGTCGTGTCGGTGCAAACAACAACTCAAATGTGACAAAGGGTGCTAATAAATTCAAGTTAATTAACATGAGATGTGCTCTTATCTCCTTTTGTTCATGTATATTCTGCCAAAAAAACCCCGTCAAAATCCATCAATTCTTCGCTACTTTAGTGGTTGAAAATCAAAAGAAGACATTTTCTTTCACCTTCCTCTCTCTGCCAGATCTCTTTGTTCTATCGAATCTGTACTAAAATAGATTTTTGACTATAACAAATAGTTCCTGTGCAACAATAGAACTTCAGCATACTGCACAGTCCTTACTCAACCTGTTCGCTGATGAATCAGAAGTAAAGACAAAAATGAAAAATGTTCTTGGTGAAAAGCAGAAACAACTGCACATTGAGCTCATGTCTCCAAATAATGGAGGCCTATAGCTTATAAATAATTCATCTCAAATAGGGGGAATGTTTTTATTATGTTGGGCTGGAAAGGCTCTGGTGAATTATTCATTCTCTGGTCCCAAATATAAGGTTCTCTTATGATTTAAGCTGCACGGTCAATTTGGTTTAGAAGACGACACTATCGATACTGTCTATGCATGGCTGTATTGTTTACAGTTTCATATGGCTATTGTAAACCATAAAATATGCTCGAGAGAAGACAGTATTGATCCTCTGTCTCCTGCAGAGGCCACTGCGGGCACCACCATGCTCATTTTTCCTGCTGATCTGCAAAGCTAGTGAAGGCTTGTTCATAGTATGTATTGATCTGCTGAAGCACAAGTGGAACTGAAGTTTCAAGAGGAACATTTTTGGTTCACAGAAAAATAGACCAGGGCCCCAAATTTATTAGGTGGTTAGCTTTAACCTTGTAACTTTCCAACTAATTCTAGATATTAGCACCATCTTGCAAAACTGTTGAGGCAGCAGACTGGAAACATACAAAAAGTGAGACTAGACACTTGAAAGTTGTGGAAATTATGTCATAATAACTTTAATCTGTCCAATATCTGTCTGAAGTCTCTGAAGATGTCCCTGTCAGGATTTTCATCTCCTTCAATACATGGTTTCTGCATGTATCAGCAAATTTAATGTAATGCTTTTTAATGCCACTTTAAACAAATGTAATGCCCACGTCCAACTGCAGATGCAGTTTTATAAACAGTTCTATGTTTACCGTTGACAGGTTTTAACCAGGTTCTGAATAGCTCCTCCTCCAATCACATCTGCTGAAACTGCCATTTTCCCATTTTTCTGACATTTGCTAATATTACCTCCACTCTTTTGCCTCAACATTAGCACGCTCACAGCACATTGCATTGCAAGCATCCGGTGTTGTGACTTTGTGTTAACCTGGCAGGCCAAACTATACATGAACTGTATTGTCTGGAATCGGACCATTGAGAGAGCTGAAGCCTGTGGGTGGATTCAACCGTTGTCGTTCAAACTGCTTCTGCACGTAATAGGCCAGTTCTCTGACCAATTAGAGCAACCGACAGTGTGACAATGTTCACCAGGGGGTTTTCAGTAAGCCCCATCCTTTGAGCTACAAGCGGAGCCAGCTGGTATATTAGACTTTTACCGTAGCCGGTCGGCAAAACAGCAAATACATCCTTCTTTAAAACAAGTGACTTGAGTGCTTCTTTCTGCTCAACTTTCAAAGAAAAGCCCAAGTCTAACTCTCACAAAGTTGACGACAAAAGCCAATGCGGTTCGTTAGCCACATTCATCTTTGTTGCTCTCTATGGTTGTTCTGCTATCTCGCCCTCGCACAGCCCTGTCATCATCGTACAAAGCCCACCCCAACGACTCACTACACAGACAGAGCATTTTGATTGGTCCAACATACCCTGTGTTTCCTACCATGTGATGTTAGACCACAAGCTAGGCAAGAATATTTTCTGCCGCTAGGTGGTCTAAATTTCTAGGCTAACTTTGTGCATTGACTATCAACAATAGCCAATTAAAAGGTTAAGTCTGTCAATCATCAAACTGTACTTCCGATCAAAATTGTTAAATCTTCATATAATCAAAATAAATCGTGAATAACAATTTTTTTTCCTTCATCAAGTGTATTTCATTTTTTAATGCCTCTGGACATTTAATGAAATGCTTTTTAATGCCATGTAAAGCCTTAATTTTTACTAGATTTCACTAGTTTATGTAAATTTAAGTAGTATTTAAGTAGGAGGTGAAATATACAGGTCACAGTTGTTTTGGTGTTGGTGACAAAATGCAGTGCATCCAAAGTTGCACAGAGCATTCACGCCAAACTAGATATTACTGTAATATTTTTTACAATGAACCACAACTTTCTTGACTGGTAAAATATCATAAATGGTTAATTATCATATGTGTAAATGGTGGTATAATTCCTATAGTGCAGGGGTTCAGGGGCCACATACAGCCTAATATTGTATAAAGTGGGCTGGACCAGTAAAATAATATTTTAAAAAAATAGGATAATAACATTTGAGTGAAAAAATTTAAAATTCTGTAATGAAAATGTTTATATCTACAAATTGTACTTGACCAACCTGAAAATTCTTATGTAACATAAGTGCAATGTTAACAATATTACACCTTAGTTTATCATTTATATGTGAATCACAACTTAGAGATCACTGTGGATCTACAAATATACAAAACACTCAATAACAGGCAGAATTTTATTAAAATTCCAAACACTTATATTAAGAGATTTCAGGCTATTCACATTATTTTGTAAAAGGCTAGTCTGTAAATGCAAACATTTTTGTATAATTTACTTTTTTTATATACTAAAACAGAGAGAATAATTTGCAGTTTTCATTATTTATAGGTTATTATAATAGTATTTTACTGGTCTGATCCACTTTAGATTAAATTGACCTAAAAATATTTTAACACCCTTGACTGTTTATGTCTTCAGTGTAGTTTTTGCATTTCACAAATTCCTCCCAGGGGCCAGATCGAACTCTTTGGTGGGCTGGATTTGGCCCCCGGGCCGTATGTTTGACACCTTAGCTGTAGGGCAAAGTGGAGTGGGCGGGACCTGTCTTTGCCATTTCAGAATCAGAATCAGATTTATTGTCATTCAATAAAACCATCCCAGATACTGCTACAGAATGAAATTTCTAAAATGCACAGTACAAAAATATAACACAGGGGAATTCCTTTACAAGCAACAGCTAAAAGAAAACAACCCATATATGTCAGACGTAAAAGCTATATTAAAAAGACTGGATAAATAAATAAATAATTGCCTAAAATGATTTTAAAAAAAAGACATATAATGCACTGTACGAGGGTCAATTATTCTAAGATAATGCCTCTCTATTTCCAGCATCTATAAATACTGTACGTCATGTACTTAGTTTTCTACAAAGAGGACATGCATGGATTTTTCCCACAAAAATCCTCATGCTTGCCTCTGAGATTCCCTAAGCCTGTTTTCTGCTCTACTAAAAAAACAAATGTGCAGCGTTAACATCCATTCACAGCTAGCTATCATCAGCATATATGCAAACACAGAAGAATACCCGAATCATAGACATTCATGCAAGTGTATGAATAATGTAACACTCCTTTTGGACCTTCTTAAACATGTGCAGGTTGGACTGGGTCTGCTCGGGGCAGTAATGGTAGGCCTGTTGTGCTGTTTGGTTGATTTTCTCAATCAAAGCCTTGGCTTCATGATCAGGACAAGTCAGCTTTAAGTGCTGTGAAAACCTGTGTCAGGAAAACGGGAACAGTGTTTTCATCGATCACAATGAAACCTCACCCTACATATAAACGGAATGCAGGTATCCTTGAGGGGCAGCCTCTGCAAGTCTGCTGTCGGTGGGCAAAAGTACAGTCGGAGAACATCTAGTGGCCTTGTCGTGCCAGTGGGTGGAAATTCCTCATGTGGATTAAGATGATGATGTTATATGACTGGATTTAGATCAATGTCATGTAATTATGGCTTCACAAGGGGTGATGAGGGTAGTTTTATTGGTTTCTTTTGCTTCCATTGTGTCTATGCCCTGCTACGCTAATCTCTTCACAAAGATATGATGACTGTATGTATGGAAAACACAATTTTAGAGCTAGCATAGCACAATTTCTGCCATTCCTAACTGTAATTATGGTACTAATCTGGTGGGCTGTGTCATATTTAAGCGTGCACTAATAGATGTGCTGCCAAAGAGGAAAAGAAAGACCCGATTCACTGATTTAGAACGGAGGATTTTACCCTTTAAGCTACCACCTCTGCATATTTAGAGCTAAGAAAAACCCTGTCTGATCTTCCCACCCGCTCTGTGTCCCCAGGCATTTGGCCAGGCTTACACCAACCAGCGTAAAGTGGCAGAGGATGGGGAGTCCAATGAGGAGACGCTGCTGCAGGAATCGGCTTCGAAGGAGGCCTACTACATGGGCCGCCTGCTGGACCTGCAGACGGAGCTGACGCTAAGCCGCTCGGTGGCTTCCAACTCCCAGTCGGAGAGCGAACGTCTCAGTGGACTCGTACAGGAGTTACGAGAGGTAAGAGGTTGAAGATCCAGTGTTACTTCTGAGACAGTTCCTGAATGGTTTTTCCTCAATTTGGAACTTTTATTATGTGATTTATCAACATTTATTGTACAATTATTGTCAGTATTTTACATTTTTAAGGGAAAATCAGGTATTTTCCTACATTTAATTTACTAATCATTAGGGGTGTTAGAAAATATCGGTTGTGCAATATATCGTGATATTTCATTTCACAATACTGTATTGATATTAAAAAGTACTGTATCAATATCTTTAGGTATTTATTCAAATCCAAATATAGCAGAAGTTGTTTTTATTGTTTTGTTGTTTATATTTTGTTATTATTTAACACTGTTTTATTAAATAATGGTTATTTGAAGCATCCATAAAGCACTTTTTACTATTCCTCTGTTGGGCTCGCACAAAAATGATATTACGGATGAATAGAATAGAACAGAACAGAATAGAATAGAATATATATATTCTGTATATGATATATAGTATACAAACTTTTATTATGTGATTTATCAACATTTATTATACAATAATTGTCAGTATTTTACATTCTTAAGGTCAAATCAGGTATTTTCCTACATTTAATTTATTAATCATTCGGGGTATTGGAAAATATCGGTTCTGCAATATATCATGATACTTCATTTCACAATACTGTATCGTTATCAAAAAAGTACTCTATCGATATTTTTAGGTATTTATGCAAATGCAGAAGTTCATTATTGTTTTTATATTTTTATTGCTTATATTTTATGTATTATTATTTAACACTGTTTTATGAAAGGCTGATTTGTTTTTAAAGCACGTTAACCATAACATACGACTGAAATAGATAATTTAGGTTTTTATGCAGCAATATAAATGAAATTATTTATACATATACACATAGTACTCTTAACATGTATTGAACTTCAAGTGCTACCCACACAGGTGCCTGATCAAATATCATAATATAACATAAATATAACATTTTTACTACTGATCAAGTATCAGCTTTAAAAAAAATATAAAAATCAGACCGATGGCCGATATTGAAAAAAAAAAAAAATCAATATATCGGCCTGATACTGTATATCGGTCTACCTCTACTTTGTTAGTAGTTTAGTAAGCCTGCAAATTTGTCTTTTTGTAGGTATTATAAAGTTGAATCTGATGATTATAATTTAACTTTAATTCTAATCATATATTTAGATAAATGTATACTCCCCATCCTCTGCCACTTTACGCTGGTTGGTGTAAACAAATTTTCTTTTTTTTTTGTCTTTATATTTAATTTTTCACCCATTTGCTGTTGTTCTACCTGTCGTTTTCTCTGTCTTTGTTGGATGTTCCTGCCGTTGAATGTGAAATTCCCAACGGGGGGATAAACAAAGTCATATAGTATCGTATTGTATCACATCATACCTTACCTTACCTTGCCATACCATATCGTACCTTACCATATCGTATTGTATCGTACCTTACCTTACCTTACCTTACCGTATCGTATCTTACCTTACCATATCGTATTGTATCGTACCTTACCTTACCAAACTGCATCACATCACATCACACCATACCTTACCTTACCTTACTGTATCGTATCGTATCGTATCGTATCGTACCTTACCTTACCTTACCTTACCTTATCTCTGCATCCAGAAATATTAAAGTTACAACATAATAAAACTAATAAAAACACAATAAAACTCAAAAATTCCTTCAAAATGGGTTCAAATAAATGCATCTCAAATCAAAGAAGAGCAAGTTATCTTTACGGCGCATGAACTTACATTCTGTTAATATGCTCGACAATGGCCAATGAGTCCAACTTTTCCAATCCAACTTTATTTATAAAGCACTTTAAAACAACCACAGTGGATCAAAGTGCCGCACAGAAGACTAAAAACACAATAAGGAGAAACAATAAACTCAAATAAATAAAACAAGTTAAAATAACGATGGGCAGAAAGAGGTCAAACCCACCCGTAGTGAAAACAGTATGTATGTGTGTACGTGCAGAAAACTTGCGGTAACACACGCATACATGTCTGCAGCCACTGTGGCGGGCGGCACGGGAGTTCGAGCTGGGGTCAGACGCTGCGGCCACGACCCCATTGTGGGGGCCAAATCCGGTGCTAAGCTGGGGACTCAGTGAAATGCCCTGAGCTCGGCACATGTGTAGGAACAGAGTGAGCCAGGCTGCTATCATCACACAGCCAGCGCTACACTGACAGGACACACACTCTCATTCACGATATTCATCTGTGTGTGTTGTGAGGCTGAATTATGACTCTACAGAAAACAGACGCCTAAATACATGTATAATTGGACAAGCAGAACATACGTCTCAGCAAAGAATCGCTGTATGCACTGTAATGTCAGACAGGTTCATTAGATGTGATATTTACATAAAATGGCCAAATCTATACTTTCGATTGGAGAGCTAATCACCTATAAGCACTGTAAGCAGCGTGTGTTCCTGATTAATTGTTCTCGTACACGCTAGTTGTCCGTGTTTCATGATGTGTGGTGCCACATTCCGTTTGATTTTCTTTCAAGTACTCATTTGCATTCACGGTGCCTGTTAATGAGCAGGAGTCACCTTTTTATGTGTTGAAACAGGTGCCGGAGCTGCAGTACTCTGAGGAGTTCATTTATCACACGTCACATCTGGAGCCAAATATTTTCGCAAGTTTGAACATAAATTAAATTAGATTTATCAAGAAAAACTGTAACAAAGAGAGACTTTTTAGTATAAAATCATTAAGTTGGACTTCATTAGCTTTTTGGCCATATATATGTTTTTTATCTTCACGAAAAAAAACAAAAGGAGAGTATGTGTTTGTAAAATAAAATTTAAAAAAAGAACTATATATCAGACTTTTACAGCATAGAGATATATTGCAATAACAGTAACTACATATTCTATACAGGAGCAGAAAAAATTATTAGATCACCCTTGTTTTCTTTTATTTCTTGTTCATTTTAATGCCTGGTCCAACTAAAGGTACATTTGTTTGGACAAATATAATGATAAAAACAAAAATAGCTCATAATAGTTTAATTTCAGAGCTGATATCTATCCATTTTCCATGTTTTCTTGATAAAAACCAAATCACTTCAGTTCTTACATCAATATCTATGGCATTGTACTGACAAAAACAGTGCTTTTAGACATTCTGTGTTTTCTGTCTGTTTTAGTCAAATGATACACACAGGTGTTAGGACTGAATTGCATAACCATTGTTTTTGATGATTTTTAATGGTCTAATAATTTTTTCTGCTACTATACATTACAAATAAATAAATATGCATATCAGTAATTACTGCCTCGGGATTTTTTTTTAATAATGAAGGTACATTTGTTTGGACAAATATGATGAAAACAACAAAAATAACTCACACTAGTTTAGTTTAATTTCAGAGCTGATATCTAACCATTTTACATGTTTTTTTCTGTCTGTTTTAGTCACATGGTACACAGAGGAGTTCGTACTTGATGACATCACCATTGTTTTTGATGATTTTCGGTGGTCTAATAATTTTTTCTGTGACTATACATTACAAACAAATAAATATGCATATCAGTAATTACTGCCTCAGGGGATTTTTTAGTAATAAAGGTATGGTTGGTTTGGACAAATATGATGAAAACAACAAAAATAGTCCATAATAGTTTAATTTCAGAGCTGATATTTGTCCATTTTTTATGTTTTCTTGATAAAAACCAAAATCACTTCAATTCTTACATAATATCTATGGCATTGTACTGACAAAAACAGTGCTTTTAGACATTCTGTTTTCTTTTCCGTCTGTTTTAGTCACATGATACACACAGGAGGTAGTACTTTATTGCATAACCATTGTTTCTGATTAGTTTTGATGGTCTAATATTTTTTCTGCGACTGCATATTTTAATACATGACATGAATACAGCTTCTTGCCATTATCACAGCTACTCTGGTACTAATGATGACCGTGCCGTAGAATCTGTTAAACGTGTCACATTGAGAATCTCCTCTGTGATCTGCAGGTCAGCTCCGCCCTCTGGCAGGCTCTGTGCCAGTGCTGTGTACCACACTGTCCCTGACCCCCGGCCACTTTACCTCCAGATCACATATACTCTCACTGACTCACACATGTCCTTTGACCCTGTGCATTTCATACTCAGCTCTGAATTACTTCCCTGCATTATCATAAATATGGATTTGGATGACATGTAGCAGGATGAGGTGTTTCTAACAATGCTACTGCATCGAAAAATGTGCCATCAAATGGTTTGAGCTACAATGTACGATTGCAGAAAAAATTATTAAACCATTAAAAATCATCAAAAAATAATGTTTATGCAATCCAGTCCTAACTCCTGTGTGTATCATGTGACTAAACCAGACAGAAAAGAAAACATGGAGTGAATAAAAGCACTGTTTTTGTCAGTACAATGCCATAGATATCGATGTAAGAACTGAAGTGATTTTGGTTTTTATCAAGAAGACATGGAAGATGGATAGATATCAGCTCTGAAATTAAACTAGTATGAGCTATTTTTGTTGTTTATTCATTCATTCATTCATTCATTTATTTCACTCATGATTGTGCATTTCATCAGCAAAACATTCAATAATCAAGTGAATAAACATATACACACCCATGCTCGAAAAGGAGCAGGATGAAGAAAATCTTCTATTTCCTGCCTCCTTCTAAGTAATAATAGCCTTAACGGTTAGCCATACGCAGCTCGCTCTAAAGTCATACTGTATAACATCAAACAAATCAAACTAAATGCATCCAAAGATAATGCCAAATGAATCAAAACCAAGTGCAAGACGACATGTCCAGGAATTACAAAACATAAGTAAACAAATACCTGACGAAGATTTATCTTCTTCCTGCTCCTTTTCATTTATGGGATATGTAAGATGAAGTGGGAAATGTGTATGAATGAATTTA
>JAQQZY010000024.1:3673912-3691364 GCA_030068375.1 Ostorhinchus rueppellii | reverse complement strand
TTACATTCTTGCTGCCATTGTTTTTATGTAGTTTTACACAGGAATGCAAGATAATAACTGGAATTGTATAACTTCATTAAAAAATAGTCATTTGTTGCTGCATTTCCTTTTGGAATTTTGGAAAACATTAAACTGGAATATGTATGGATAGTAACAATAGTTCTACTCTAGCATTAAAGATATGGTTTTGATTAAAAAACAACAAAAAAAAGTAACAACTTGCATATACTGGTGGATTAATCATTATAAGACACATAAATAGATATTTAGGTAAACAGAAATACTGTTCAATTATGTCAGCAGTGGAAAACACCTTATACTGGGTGGAGCTGGGAGAATACATGTGTTAAACACTGTAAATACAATTATATTATCACATTTATGCGTCCCCAAATGTCTTCTTCTCTGTTTGTGCCTGTATTATTCATGATGTTTGTCCAAATTTGTTCTGTGTTGCTGGGACTATGGATGGAAATTAGCAATGTGCTACAATCCGGCATTTTTACATGATTTTAATGTTCATTAATATGCACTGTCCCATTCAAATAAACAAATAAATAAATAAATAAATAAATAAATGTCTTTTTTATTTTACAGCCCCTGTTGGCAATGAAACACCTGAATTCAATGTGTCCCAATACATTTGTGAAAATAAAATGATTGATTCCAAGTTTCTGTAGTCTAATTAAGAAGCATAAAAATAGGTTTTCTGCATGTCCAGGTAATACTCACTGCCCCAAATATTCCTAATTAAAGCTGGTAATTCTCTTAAGATAATAGACTTAATCATGCATGTACTGTTTTACAGGAGTATGAAGGTCTCCTCTACAGACCACGTGCCACTTAATCCGTATTTTTTTAATCAAAGGAGTTCAGGCAGGTGGAAAGTGGTGAGAGAAAAAAAAAATAATTCTATTGCTCTACATCCACATTGTCAAGAGTCAGTCGAGTGTGAAACAAGAATCTTATGCTGGTGCAAAATCTCAATCACTATGGTGTTACTGTACATGATGAGTTTTATTTTAACTGAAGAACAATGAGAATGTAAAGCAGGCGGTTTGTGTGAGAAGACGTACAGAGGGGATTTAGGCGTAGACTCAGAATGTGTGACAGCAGATTGATCTGTGGTTGCAAAGCAGCGGGGACGGCTTTATCTGCCGCCGAGCAGCACGCGTATTAAGGGCTTCATCATATTTCTTACACCAAAGCGGTCTCTATTTCTGTTTGTATTCGTCTGCCTTCTCGGGGTAGGTATGTATGTGTGCATCCTCTGCACATGAATCCAATATGGCCATGGATTTGTGGGATGTCTTCAATTCCTACTTGCGTGACAGTAATAGTACCTGTATATATGCCTGCACACTTACATCTGATTGGATATTGCACTGAGAATGCTTAAACAGAACCATCACTCATTGTCTGAAAACCAATACCTCTGTTAAGTGTCGCCATGGAAACAATAAGACCTCCTGCTGATACGGATCAATAAGTGTGCTGGTTCATGAAAAGACGTTTGACTTAACTTGGATTAACTACACTTATTAAATGTTCACTGCAACACAGGTACGTGACTTTTTTTTTTTTTTTTTTAATAAAGTACTCCTGTTCTCAGCTCACCACATCTAAACACTGATTTAAAGGAGTGATATTTTGCTTTTTTCAAACGAATTATGCATTTCCCTGTGCTCTACATAAACTTTAAATGCTCTGCTTGGGCCTGAATTCTTCATTAATTCAACTCCACAGGTCCATCTTCATCCCTATTTGTGAATAATGACATGTTTGTAAAAAAAAAAAAATTATGACATCGTTTTGAGCGCTGGCCCTTTAAATGCACATGAGCCACTTCATGCCCCGCCCCCTGCAGGTTGTTGACTGTGCTGCTCTGTCCCATTCAGCTACTTCTTTTCATTAATACAACCAGTAACTAAACATTTGAGGTATTTTCAGTTAGGGCTGTGCAATTAATCAAATATTGATCATGATTTCGATTTTGTTGTTAAACGATCTCAAAACTCATGTAATTGAGATGAAACGATTTATTTTCCATTTTTCTTTACACAATTTCTCAGAGATGTGCATGGAAAATACATTCCATTCCACTACAAAACAGCTGTAAAGTACATATAAGTATCCAAAATGTATTTTCTATTTGAATGTTTTGCATAAAGAATCAATAACAAAGTGTTTTTTGAGAGAGAGAAATGCTGAATAAATGCATTATGAAACTCAAAATTAATCATTTGAATAATCGTCATTTCAATATTGACCAAAATAATCGTGATATTGATTTTTTCCATAATTGAGCAGCCCAACTCCACAGGTCCATCTTCAACCCTATTTCTAAGTAATGACACCAGAAAGGTCATTTTGAGCGCTGGCCCTTTAAACGCACATGAGCCACTTCATACCCCGCCCCCTGCAGGTTGTTGGCTGTGCTACTCTGTCCCATTCAGCTACTTCTTTTAATTAATACAACCAGCAACTGAACATTTTACTTATTTTCAGTTTTTACTACAACCGCTGCTGCTGATAAACAATTATGTCGTACTCAGAGAAATGTTTGTGGGCAGTCTTAACCTTATATGTGCAAATATCATGAGGTAACTAGTTTTAGACATAACAGATTTGGAAGGAATTTCAATGGGCTGTAGAAATTAGAGCCCGACCAATTAATCAACCAGGCCGATTATTGATAACTGATACATCGGTTGTCGGCTGATTTGTTGCATATCTGCTTTTCTTAGCTCCCGATATCGCTATCGGCCTCAAAAATCCCTTATCGGTCAGGCTGTAGTAGAAATCCACTCAATTTTGAAAGGGTTGAAATTCCACAAATTCATAAATCAATGAACCAAAGATGAATAAAAGTGGGTTTAAGAAAAACATGAGCCCTTTGTGCACATACAAGTCTAAGTTCAGAGTACCACTAATCCAGATATACCACAAGCATGCATGTTTATAATAATAATAATAATAATAATAATAATAATAACACCTAGAAAAGCACTCGGAGAGCGCAGGCCTCCGCCAAGGTAGTATTTATACTTTCCTCCACTAGATGGCGTTGAAGGACCTCATATGCAAATCTGTGCTACCATGCCCTATCTCGCAATGATAAAGAATCCTCTAAAAAATTCCTGGACCGGATCGCCTCCAAAATGTAATCACCTCTTCCTTGACCCAGAGTGGACATATCCTGAAAACTGCATCAAAATCCGTCCATAACTTTTTGAGTTATGCTCCAAACAAACAAACAAACAAATAAACAAACAAACAAATTGATATAAGGTCTACCAAGAAAATTTATTAGAATTGGCATAAGATTAATGCTGACTGGGGACCAAAGTTGTCTACAAATAGAATAGCATAGAATAGCATAGAATAGAATAGAATAGAATAGAATAGAATAGAATAGAATAGCATAAAAGAATGGAATAGGTTAGAATATCATATCATAGCATAGAATAGAATAACAGAACAGTATATAATAATAATAATAATAATAATAATAATAATAATAATAATAATAATAATAATAATAAGCATAGCATAAACAAACAAACAAACAAACCATGGCAAAAACCTAACCTCCTTGGAGGAGGTAATGATATATTTTATTTACAGGTTCCTTTCAGGACACTCAAGGTCACCATACAAAGTTGTAATAAATAAATAAAACAATTAAAATTGCACACACACACATACACATATACATAAAATTATGTGTAACAGCTCATATGTATCATTATTCTGCAGAACTGTCTCACTAATGTCGTACACAGTCTCCAAAGTTTTTAATGAAACTGACACCAATTAGACCAAACACCGACATGCACAACACATTAGCAAAAGCATTTTTAAAGACTTTTTTTTTTTACTAGTCCCACTTGTCTTTTTTGTTTAACACATTTACTGCAGCTCTTAATTAGGTCCCAAATCACTGTATCTAAGTAAAAGCCAGCAATATTACCACATTAAATCTGTGTACGATGCAACGTTATTCATCCACATACTACAACCTTCTTAACTGAAAACCCCATGACATTCAGAACATGTCTACAAACTAAGTGCGGCAAAAAGTTGGACTTGCAGCCTGACCTCTCCTCCTGTCTGTGTGTTTTACGTGCATATAGCTGCAGGCTTTGTGACCTCAGAGCAGCAGTAATGACCTGTTGGCACTAATAGCTCTGTGCGCTGAGTGGCCAGGAACAAGCTGAGCATATACAGTTATTTCTTTAACACCCTGACTTCCTGCTTGTGGTAAACACACACATAGTTCACAGTGACATATAGGGTAACACAGCACACATACTGTGGATCTGGATGTAGTTACTGCTCTCTAGGTCTTCTGGTCGCTAATTACTTTGTTGTTTAATGAGGCCTGCACAGACTCACAGTCTGTAAGTGTGTGAGACAATAAGGCTATGTTCAGACTGCAGGCAAATGTGACCCAATCCCTTTTTTTTTTTTTTTTCGCCCATATGTGACCTGTATCCGATCCGTTGAAGACTGAACAGCACAAATCCGACTCAGGCTACATTAATATGTGGTTGTAAATCTGATATGTATGATTGCAATGCGATTTCAGTCTGAACAGCCAGGTCGCATTTATCCGAACTTTACGTCATTGAAATGCAAATGTCACAATTCTTCATCCCAGATGGTGGAGTGGCAGGGATCTTAAATTCTGTAAACACTATGTGGTCATATATTATGTCAGGACCCCTTTTGTGCTTCAGGGCTGCATTCACTTCATACTCAAAACTGATAGAAGTTGCGTTGAATGTGTAATTTAACCCTTTCATGCATAGTGGTCACTGCAGCGGACATTCTATTCTCCAGCTGTTCTTATATGTATTTATGGATTTTGTTGTTTTAGTTCCATATTAGCCAACACAGTGGACACTTATGGATCATACCATACACTGGCATTCATGCCATCACTGGAACTTTGCTATTTTTGGTAAACCTGATCTGCAGTGACATGTTTGTATGAAAATCAAATGCTTGTTATTAGACTGTAATTAACTTCTTTTTTTCATATTATCTCCATGAAGCAGGGTTCTCCCTAGGTGATGGAACAACGGCGCTGCACCAGTATACTACTAGGTCAGTGCTGCTATACTCATTTTCAAATTTAGGGTGTTTTTTTTCCTATTTTCCCCCGATAATTTTGCTAAAATGTACCAAAATCCGTGGGTTTGCAGGCACACGCTCAATTTTCCAGCGCCATGATGTTTTTCCTTTGAAATCTCGTGGAGTTGCTTCTATCACGAGGTTTTAGCGCAAGAGTTTCTTTCCATTGGTTGGATATGATGTAATGCATTAAATCAAGCAGTGTTATTGGTCGGGATCTGACCGCACGTAAACTCACTTCCTGTTTACATCCAGACGACACGAACCATGACAAAACGCAAGCGTTATACAAAGCCTGATGATCAGAGAATGATCTCTGCATTTTTTGAAAAACGACCTTGTGTGCCGGGTGCACACGAAGTCACATATGTGCCCCCCTGAACAATCCATCCGAGGGGGGGGGGCGCCAGGATACTATACATTTCTGGGGAGAACCCTGATGAAATGAGTAATGACTAGTATTAGAGTATGCAAAAATGTGAGAAAACATCAGATTAGCGACCATATTAAAAATGTTTTTATGTCATAGTTTTCATAGCATATATTAGTAAAAAAATACTTCTTTCCTTCTAAAATTAAACACGTGTCCAGCTGAGTGGTCATTTTTACAACTCTATGCAAAATAGGTTCATAAAAAGTTTTTTTCAATCGCATTGTTTTTTTTCAAACCTAAAGAGGATTAAAAAACACTCAGGAAAAAAAAAAATCGTGATTAAAGTTCTCATAATTCATGCATGATAGGGTTAATGTGTGTGTCACGAGCCAAAAAAAGGTTGGAAACCACTGCCTTAGTGTGTGCGATATAGAGAACATGTTGCATGCTGCAGCCGAAAGAATAAAATGTTAATGAGCGTCCATATCCGGTGTTGTGATTTAGTGTCGGACAATGGGGACTATGTGTATTATACGTAGGAGAAGCTGGAGAAAGGAAATGAGGAAGTAAGGATGATAGGAAAGGTCAGAGGACAAGATAGCAAAGGTCAGCAAGGGTGAAACTGGTTAAATGTGTGGATTAGAGGGGGTGGTGGGGTCAGAAAGGGGACGACGAGTGAATGCAATGGCAGAGATGAGCATAAAATCGAGGTCAGGGCTTTGACGGCTGCCAGTCTGAATTAGGAAAGAGATGGATAGAGTGAAGCTCCTTCACATGGACGTTGTTCACAAAGCAGAGGTGTGAGTGTATATGTGTGTGTTTCATATCGAACCTAAATAATGTCACTGTGGAAGAGCATGTCTCTGTGAATATTTGCAGCCGTGCCTGGAGGTCTGTTTCACATACAGGTTTGACAGTCTTAGTGCCAGTGACTGCTTCTCTTTTTTTCTCACCAAGTCAACACTAAAGGCGTTCTGTCCAACCACAACACGGATGCACCGCGCTCTGTTCTTCTCACAGTTGTACAGTGAACAAACCGGAAGACGCTGCAAATTGCAAGTCAGCTATTTCATATTTTTAGACTGAAGTTGCTTAAAATACTAGGAAACTTTTCAAGTCTTCAGCACGTATTCACGTAATCTCCTTTTTGTTTATTTGAGCTGCGCGATTAAGGGTTGACGAATTATAAAACTGATTTTAAGACTGAGAACTTGGAATAAATGTGCATTGTCATCAAGCTACAAAAAAGCACTTCCTCAATTGGCAGCATTTTGAAACGTCTGAAAGCACTTTAAATTAAGCTTAAGACGTCAGTCACAAAAATAAGGACGTTAAGTGTGACCTGTGGCCGAGTCAACACTTGACAAGACTCACAACCTGATGATATAAGCTCTACCAAGAAAATGTATTAGAATTGGCATAAGATTAATGCTGACTGGGGACCAAAGATGTCTACGAATAGAATAGCATAGCATAGAAGAATAGAATAGAATGGGTTAGAACAGAATAGCATAGAATAGAACAGAATAGCATAGCATAGAACAGAATAGAATAGAATAGAATAGAATAGAATAGAATAGAATAGAATAGCATAACATA
Source organism: Ostorhinchus rueppellii (assembly GCA_030068375.1). Taxonomy (NCBI): domain Eukaryota; kingdom Metazoa; phylum Chordata; class Actinopteri; order Kurtiformes; family Apogonidae; genus Ostorhinchus; species Ostorhinchus rueppellii. The sequence continues at coordinate 3,684,253 of JAQQZY010000024.1, read as the reverse complement.
GAACAGAAGAGAATAGCATAGCATAGAATAGAATAGACTATCATAGCATGGAATAGCATAGCATAGAATAGAATAGCATAGCATAGAATAGACTATCATAGCATGGAATAGCATAGCATAGAATAGAATAGCATAGCATAGAATAGAATAGAATAGCATAGAATAGCATAGCATAGAATAGAATAGCATAGCATAGCATAGAATGGAATAGAATAGAATAGAACAGAATAGAATAGCATAGAACAGAATAGAATAGAATAGCATAGAATAGAATAGACTATCATAGCATAGAATAGCATAGCATAGAATAGAATAGCATAGCATAGAATAGAATAGCATAGCATAGCATAGAAGAATAGAATAGAATGGAATAGAATAGCATAGCATAGAACAGAATAGAATAGCATAGCATAGAATAGAATAGCATAGCATAGAATAGACTATCATAGCATAGAATAGCATAGCATAGCATAGAACAGAATAGAATAGCATAGCATAGAATAGAACAGAATAGCATAGAATAGAATAGCATATGATAGAATAGAATGGAATAGAATACAATAGAATAGAATAGACTATCATAGCATAGAATAGAGTAGAATTGAAAAGAATAGGATAGCATAGCATAGGATAGCACAGAATGGAATAGGATAGCATAGAATAGAATAGAATAGAATAGAATAGAATAGAATAGAATAGAATAGAATAGAATAGAATAGAATAGAATAGAATAGGCTTTATAGCCATTACTCCAGTTGTGTAACTGTGGTATGAATAATGTTATCTTGCACGAATAATATATATTGTAAAACATGATAATTGTTGTGGAAATTCAATTAAGAATTAGTGCACAATAAATTCATTGTACTTTGTTACTCTTTTATCTGGAGCTGATCAGAATGACTTGTACTGTATCATATGTTTCCTGCTTGCATCCATGTACCAGAATATAAACTGCTTATAGGACAAAATATATAACCATAGAGAGTGTGATTAGTGACTGAATGACGTAAACAAGAGAGCAGGACATTAAACAGACATTTAATATGACAACCAGGTAATATGACCAAAATTATATTAATATGACATCTTGAATTCCATCAATGTTGTGCACGTTTAATGCTTTTATTAAGTGTTGTTGAGCTACAGTGGACGAACTGTAGAAAAAACGTCATTCAAAAGTATTTATTCTATGCCATATTTGATTGGAGAAAAATATTTGAAGAAATTCTTTTTTAAATATTCATTTTTGATATAAAGATTTCAAAAAGCTGTTTCGTTCAGTTATGTTGCATCTCGATATATTGAGACTTTGGCACTTTAAAGGGTTAATATATTACAAGAAGCAAACGGGATGCATTACTTCCTCAAACAGAAAAGGGCTCCAGAAGATTAATCTGAGTTTTTCTGCCATTTTGAGAAAGTAAAATTCCTTCAATATATCACCCAGCTGTTGTCATATTATATATATTGTCATTTAACACAACTCTAGTGATGACCAATATGTTGTTGTTGTTTTTTGCCTTAAAACCCACCTCAAAAGTCTGCCCGAATTACATTAGACAAAGAAAATCATGTTATTTCTATTCACTGTCAGCATGTGAACATTTAATCTACCATCTGGAGCCCTGGGTCATGCATTCACACTAGACGAACGCTCCAATTAGCCATTATCTACCGTCAGATTCACACATCAGATCAGTGCTGACTTCTGGGTTAGTCTGTATATTCATAAAATATAAGTCGTGTCATTGTTGAAACACTGAGTAAGTCATTGAATATCACAGATTTGACTTTTATCACCTGAGGCTCATTTGTAGTTTCTAATACTTCTTTGAAATGGATTTGGAATTTTGAAAGAAAAAGCTCTGACTTAACCCTTTGTCATTCAAGTGACTATTTTCTGTCATTTCTACAAACATCAAAATATGCCTCAGTGAGGTCTAGAAGGATGTTGGTTTTTCTAACATCATATATTGACTCGTATTTTATACATTTTGAAGATGTAAATAGTGAATATGAGCGATTTTTGTCTGTTTCTGACCTCAGAACAGTTGTTTCATTGCATGTATTTACTTTAGTAAGTGCTGCTCAGATGTTTTATTTGAAGAAAACTGGAGATGATGATGTCCAATAATGTACAGCGGTTGAAATTTGGAATTTCAGAGTATCTCAATGAGTGTTCTATTAAGGGTTAACCCATAAAGACCCCAAACATCTACCATCAAACAAAACCATCCACTGATACAAATGTTGAAAACCTGTTGATCCACTAATCCTATCAATACATGTAAATAATTGGTGTAAAATAGAGGTTGCCATCTTTTCATGGTCATCAGATATGAACAATTTGGATGTTCAGAGGCTCCATAGTTACCATAGAAACACCATCATCTTCTACAACATTGACTCACCAGTAAAACCCCATGGAGTTGGATCAATGACAGTGGATGGAAACATTTCATTTATGTTCAGTTCATGATAGATTTGACTTAAAAAACAAAAAAAAAGTCACTTTTTTTTGTTTTAGTTTCTGACATAATAATACAAAACTTTAATCTGAGCTTTTAGGAACATCTACATCAGGGGTTCCCATACTTTTAAACTAACAGTGACCCCCAGTATCCCCAAAGTGATTGAAACATTAAAAAAAAAAAAAAGTGTCTGCACTAAAGATTTATCCAAACATGGGCATGACAACACAAAAGAACAGAACAGCCTGACAACCATGATATGATTTAAATCATACGGTGGCACATTTGCCGCATTGCATTGTGGGTATTGGACATTTGAATATTCAGAGGCTTCATAGTTACTATGGAAACACCATCATCTTCTACAACATCGACTCAACAGTATAACCCATGGAGTTGGATCAGTGAAGTCAATACAGGAAAATACCTGATTTATACTTAAAAATGCAAAATACAGATCATAATATTAGAATAAATGGTGATAAATCAGTTAAGTAAGGTTGAAAATAGGGAAACATTCATTTGGAAACTGACTTTAAAATAGCACTGGGTCTTTATGGGTTAAAAAAATGTAATTTACTCTGAGTGTTAATAACTTTAAATTCCGTATAGGAGATTAAATATAAGAAAATACAAAATTTACAGTGAAACATGTAAAATACAGAGGATAATGTTAGAATAAATGTTGATTAATCACTTGAAAAGTTAAGTAGAGAGAAAAATTAATTTGCCACTGGATCTTTATGGGTTAAATGATACTTTTATAGACCATCAGAGCTGAAAAGGAACTGTTGTCAGCTGCAGACGTGTCTTCAAACATCCCATTTATTTGTTCTCTTTGTAAATATTTCTGTCTGTTAGTGTTAAAACCACTGGTTTGGTTGTCATGGGAAAAGAGTGGGTGGCCTTTATTTCCAGTTCACCCACCTCCAGACTGCACTGTACTGTACTTCTGTGTGTGTGTGTGAACCCTGATGAAAGCGTCTGAGGTTACAAATGATCACTGAGAATGTGTAAAGCTCTAGTCTCCAACACACAGATCAATTCTTCATCATCTCTCACACCCCTTCTTTGATTGTTCCTTTGATTTCCATGTGCACCCCCCTCCACCACCACCCCCCACTGACGCCCATCCTCCTCCTCCTCTCTCTTCGTAGAGGGGGTTGTTTTGTGTCACGCTCAGCGGCACCTCTGTCTGCTATGGCCACCAGCAGCAGCAGGGACAGCAGATGAGTGCGACCATTGGCTTCTTCCCCTCTACTGGCCCTCCCCTCGTCCAACACAATAGGGCTGATTGTCCATACAACACACACAGCCTTATATATACTCACACACACACACACACACAGAGAGAAGGGGGCTTTACTCTGTAGCTGAGTGGCACTCCCCCGCCATATGCCCCATCTCCAGTGGAATGCGATTATCTTCAGTTGCCGTTCAGGGGAACACGAAGCAAGGAGGAACGGGTAAAAAGAAGAAGAAAAAGCTTTAGAGAGAGAGCAAGACAGGAGGCTGAGCGAAAGGGCGAGTCAGTCTGTCACTGAGTGTGTGTGAGCGAGCAAGAGAGAGAGAGAGAGAGAGAGAGAGAGAGGGAAGGGAGGATGCAACCAATGCAGCGAGGCAGTTCAGCACGAGCCTGAACCTGCCAGAGTGACAGACAGAGGCACAGGAGGAAGGAGGTTTATTTTATCACTTCAGTCTAGCTGTGGATTATAATCTCTTCCCTGGACTCCACCCCCCCAGTCTGGACTCCACTCAGGTTAGTGCTGCTCCACCTTTTTTTTTTTTTTCCTTTTCCACACCGGTGTCCCCATCAGCACCACATAACCATCAAATGCACAATGCAGCCGTGCGGGGCGTTGGGTTTACCAGACAGAACTGTGCGCTGAAGGACTCGAACGTGGCGGTACGTGACCACAGAGACACTTAAACACTGTTTGGTATTCTACACACATATATTTAGAAACACGTCAGCCGCTCAGGGTGATGGTTAACAAAGGGAGGAGCACACATCACAAAAGACAAACCGTAGATCTCACCACAGGATGTTCCTCTTGCGGGTGCTGGAGATAAGTACAGCAGTGGTGGTGGTTCTGTACGTGTGTGGATGACAGAGAGGTGTGTGTGTGTGTGTGTGTGTGTGTGTGTGTGTGTGTGTGTGTGTGTGTGTGTGTGTGTGTGTGTGTGTGTGTGCTCCAAGCAGTGGGAGCTGTATTGGCTGGAAGGGACTATTAATTTTCTTTAAGGCGTTGTTGACGGAGCCTCTCAGCTGCAGACGGTCTCAGGATACACAAGAGTCTGTCACACACATGTACACACACACACACAGAGTCTACTGCTGTTGATTTCAGTTAACTCTGGCATGATTGGCGTAATCAGCCTCAGCTGTCCATGGGGTGCTGTGGGAAAATATGCAACTCTGTGCATGTGCGTGCATGTGTGTATGTGTGTGTGTGTGTGTGTGGTTCATGCACTGTATTTGCCATTTCTACGCATCATGCAAACTCCTAACAGCAGATGTGAACCAGACTTCTCATGCTGCAACTCTATCCTGATTCCAACCATTAAGGAAAATGACTTTGCAATATTATTCATGAAGCTGTTTTTTTTTTTTTTTACTGCACTATGACACCTGAGAATGTTCCCCAGCCCGGTCTCTGCTCTTCATCTCCGCTGCGTGCGTTCATTGTAACTCATCTGGCTCGCTTCTGTACCTCTGCAGTTGAAACCATTAAGTTTATCTGCAGCAATATATTTTCAGCTTCACTCTTTAAGCCCTTCTACTCGCACTGGCAGGCAGGCGGGTGGCGGTAGAGGTGTGATCAGATCCTGCTGTTTGTGTTGCAATGGAAGTGGCCGTTCAGTGGTCCTCGTGCTAACAAGGCTCCTCGCTGGGTCTGTGTGCGATCACAGTGTGGGGGTTCAAATCCGGGACATTAGGAGCTGCTCATATTGAAGTGTGGAGCTCTGCGTGATTCATGTGTCATGCATCACATCAATATGCATCAGAGAAAAGTCTCCCTTCAGGTTTAAATAAGAGTGGGGCAGGATTGGCTCGTAACTGTACTCTAAGATGTTTATATGAACAGACTCTGGTGGATGCTCCGGTGCAGATTTGTAAGTCTCTTCATCACCTCTCCCTCTGCTATCATCTGTTCTGTTATTGGCCATGTTATGATGTCTAATGAAGTAGCTACAAATGGGATAAATAAGTGAAAATGTTCACGTGTCACGTCTTAGACCACAGTATTAATGCTCTGAGGAAGTGAACCTCTCATAACTGCAGCAAAAGGCCAGGTATGTGACGTGACTTTAACCCATAAAGACCCAAACATCCACCATCTACTGATATAAACTGTGTAATCCATGTCAATTCACTAATCCTATCGGTACATGTAAATAATCAATGTAAAATAGAGTTTGTCGTCTTTTCATGGTCATCAGATATGACCCATTTGGACGTTCAGAGGCTCTGTAGTTACCATGGAAACACCGTCATCTTCTACAACATTGATTCACCAGTAAAACCATCAATGACAGTGGAAGGGCACACTGGGCTTAAGTTCAAATAATGAGAGATTGGACTGAAAAAGTCACCTTTTCTTCAGTTTTATCTGTTTTTGATGTAATAATCCTCAACTTCACTCTGAGCTTTTATAAACATCTACATGATTCATAAATTAAGTGTTGGAAAATTCCTGATTTTCACTCAGAACAAAAAAAACCCCCACACAAAATACAGAAGCTAAAATTCTAATAAATGGTGACAAACCACTTAAATATAGAGAAAAAATCATTATCATTTGGGAATTTGGGAATCATTTGGTTCTTTATATTTCCTCAGATTATTCACACATTTTGCAAAATTATACTTTGGTTTTGGCGTAAATACATGAAAAATATTTACAGAGTTGTGAGTATTTATTGGATATTATGGTAGTATTTTATTCATTTCACCCACTTGAAATTGAATTGGTCTGTATGTGGCCCCTGAACTAAAATTATTGTTAATATCTTAGTTTCATTTTCATATTTCACTACGTCATCACAAGGGCCTTACTTGACCCTTTGGCGGGCCGGATTTGGCCCCTGGGCCGCATGTTTGACACCCCTGATCTAAACGATATGGACATCCGATAAAATATTTTGCATTTTTCAGCCCTGAGCGTTATTGTGTAAAGTGCCCCTTAATGCATATCATTCCTCTCTGTCCGCTATCTGATTCTGGTCTGCCTCTTGTTTCAACATGTAGGGAATCACGCTCTTCCCCTTCAGCCTCCCCTGCTGCTTCCTGTCTCCCCTCTGCGGTTTTGCTCATATTCAACGTTATTTCCTCATGTTTGTTTCTTAAAAGTAAAAATGCTGTGTCACTGTGCTGTAACGAGGTAAATGCAAAGGCAAAAGGCGCCACTGATTGTGTTTTTTGGCAGCTCATCGTCTTCATTCTGTCCTCCCTGTGTTCGCTGGTTTGTCTTTCTGCTGAGCCTCCTGTGACACACGGTAGAAGTGCTGATTCTGTTGGATGCCTCATTCCTGTAGGATGCGTGATACGATGATGTGTGAGTGAGCGCAGAGAGCTGGGGACTGAGTTAAAGTGCACTGCGGTCGGAATATTTACTGCACAGATCTGGTTAGAGAAGTGAATACTTTTGATATGCACTGCGTTACAAGTGAGTAACAGGGAAAATAATTTTAGCTCAAGCATGAACCCATAAAGAGGAAGTTGAATGTTAAGTTGTTGCTTTCTCTGGTTCTGTTCCTGCCTCATTAGGGCCCCAGTCTTGGCTCCGGGCTGGCTTGCAGGCTTGCTTTCAGCACTGCTGGGTTTTCTGTGCATTCCAACTCTGAGCTGAGAATATGTGTTCCAGTGCTTCCAGTCAGAAGGGCTCATTCATACCGAACACAATGATCCTGTTTGAGCCACAAGTTTTTACCCACGCTGTTTGATTGGCATTAGAGTCTGCTTCTATCTACTTCATCCATAATGCATCGAGCCAAATCTGTTTAGCATTAATGAGTATCTTTTGCTTACTGTTTCCGGAATGCAAAGGGATCAGTAAGAGGGGGCAAATACATGGACATTGAGTGAGATTGAAAGGACATATTCATCTGGAGGAGTTGCGTAAGGATGATTATTATTGTGATGTTTAATTCATTAGGCTGAAAAAAACGGAAATTTTAAGTATGTCTTTGGGCAAAATATGAGCCATTCTTCATAAAACATGCTGCTGTTGTATTTTTAATTATTTATTTATTTAACCACAAAGTCCCATTGACATTAGAAATCTCTTTAGCAAGGAAGAGCTGACCAAAGTAGCAGCCATACAAAGTCAAAACTATATAAAACACATGCATGATACGAAATGAATAAAACAGAAGAGCAATTATTCAACATGAATGGCCTTTAGAAAAACAGTGACATTCCTCCTTCACAGCATGCCTGCATACAATATATCCTTGCAACGCCATAAATACAGTATATACACTGTTAAAGGGCTCATATGTATCTAAACCCACTTTTATTATCATCTTTGGTTCATTTATTTGTGTATTTGAACCGTAATAGTTTATAAAGTTTGAATTTGAACCGTCCAAGTGCTGCAAAACTATCTTTATATTCATTAATTCCAGCAAAAATCAAGTTGATTTCTATACCCCGTTTCAATTCCTGCTTATTTTTTATGTTTATAACTAGTTATGTCACAACTTTTGCACAAATAAGGTCAAGACTTCTGCCAAACATTTCTCCGAGTATGACATAATTGTTGATCAGCAGCAGCGTTTGTAGTAAAAGCTGAAAATATATCCAAACTTCGAGCCCATTAGGTAAAATGTTCAGTTGTTGGTTGAACAACCTCGAGGGGGTGGGGCCTGAAGTGCCTCATTTGCATATACTAAAGGGCTAGCGCTCAAAACGACCTTTCTGGTGTCATTACATATCGTTGAAGATGCACATGTGGAATTGGATTAAAGAATTCAAACCCAAGCACAGCATTTATAGCTTATGTAGAACACAGGGAAGTGCTTTAAAATGCATAATTCCAATTTAAAAAGCAAAATATCTCTCCTTTAACATAATTTTCCACTGAAAGATCAGTTGCTTTTTTTTTTTTTTTTTTTTTTTACCTCAGATGGTGGACACACAAAGTCCAGCAATGGAGTTCATATCCTGATTCCCTCTGATTTTTACAGATATTTGAGTTAAAGGTGGGCTCTGAGATGTTAGAAAAACGGTTCAAGCAGGCTACATTTTGAAGACACAATTCAAAAGTCCCAACCCCTTTCTTCAGACTCCCCCCCTGATGCCATGCCTCCAGACTCTAGAACGCACAGTGCAGGGCGCAGGGACAAATGGCAAATGATTTTGATAGACATATCAGTGTTCAATTATTTTGAGTGGGCGCTCAAAATGATTGGATGTTGTTTTTCTAGTCCTGTTGGTCCCACAGGTGACTAACACTTTCAATTTTTGTGTCGGAGCATTTAATTATTTGTTTGCAATCAGGGTGTGAAGGAGATTTTTAGCAATATAATACAAAAAAAATGCTCCAGGAAAACATCTCAGACCCCACCTTTAAACTCAGGAAAATAGATTTTTTTTTAGTCCAACAAAGTTCATAGAGTCTATATTCTTGACTTTCTTCTATATCAGACATGTAATTTGTCAAACATACCTGACATCTTTCGGTGGTAAACTTCCGTCTTCATCGGAGGTTTCATAAGATGGTGTGTGATGTGTTTTTAATAATTTTGATCACCGTCTTGTCATATTACGTGTCTGACATAGAAATTCAAATAAACTATATATATTTTTTGCTTTGGTTTGAGCAATAATGAATACATTGTGCTTTTGTTTTTGTGTTTCGGCATCTGCTCTGGCTTTTATTCAGCGCATTCATTACCATGTGCTTTTCTTCAAACAGAATAAGTAGTGACCAACATCAGATGAGTAATAACTTGCTCATCAGCATTCAGTTAGCGAAAATTTCTCATGGGGGTATTTCTGGAGTTGGGGCCGTATTTTAGGTTCAGGAAGTCGTTTACATTTGCAGAGCTGATGGAAATTTTAATGGCTATTTTTGTCAAGGTTGGAGAAAGTGGCTGCATGAACGTTGAATTCCCATGTGGCTCTCCAGGGTTCAACTTCACTGACTTAAAAGATGTACAAGAGCACAGATGTTGTGTTTGGGTTTATTGCTTTTTATAGACACTCGCCATTTTTCGTGTGTGTGTGTGCATGTGTGTGGGGTTGTTTTTTGGTTGTTTTTTTTACTAACAGAGTAATAGTCTACAGGATTTGGGTCAGTTTCACTGTCTGCACTTAATCTGTGACACTCTTCAAATCCATTCGTTTCAGTCTTATCATAAAACAAAGCAGACCGTGAATAAGCACCGCTGGTCCGATGCCCAGTCAGACGTGGCGATTGGGCGGTCGGGCTATTGATTGACACATTTGGGAGCTCCTGCCCAGCAGCTGTGATCTGTTTTCTGAGGTAGTCACAGCAGTCACTATGGGAGGAAGGTATAAGGGGAACAGAATGAAAAACAACAGGAAAAAAAAAAAAGCAAAGCAGAAAATAAGAACAGCCTAAAGTAACGGTCAACAAGAGTGTCCTGCTGTCTCCAATGTCCTTTTGACAGAGAGAGGTGTTGTTAGTGTGTATTGTATTAACTCTTAATCAGCCCTGAGCATTGTAAAGAGGACTTGGTAAGATTATTTATCTTCTATTTGTTTGTTTCTTTTTTTGTTTTGTTTTTTATTAGTGAACAAACCAGGTGACAAAAGACAGACATAAACAAAGCATACATACAGAACAAAACAAAACAACAAACATATGCAGCGTACAACAACCTAAAGCAGTTACAT
>JAQQZY010000024.1:3583268-3605183 GCA_030068375.1 Ostorhinchus rueppellii | reverse complement strand
TATCTTATCTTATCTTATCTTATCTTATCTTATCTTATCTTATCTTATCTTATCTTATCTTACCTTACCTTACCTTATCTTATCTTATCTTATCTTATCTTTTCTTTTCTTTTCTTTTCTTTGTTAGCATGTTCTTTTATTGGAAGCTCCATGAATGAGTCTGGATTCATCCCGGTCTCGAATTTAACAACATTTATTCTGATCACAAATAAACTAGATGTTCAGCGCTGAGTGAACACCCAGTGAATTCTACATTTATTCTCCCTATGGGTGGGCTCACCCGTACAAATGGGTTGGTCTTTAAATGAGCATCATCTTATCTAGATCAGGCAGATGGGGACCTCTACTCTAACTAAACTTATGGCAACAATAAGTTTACTTCTTATCACCTTTTGTGTGTGTGTGTTTAGATGTGGATATAAAGAAAGAACAGATAATACTTAACTTCTATGTATAAAAGTTTAAACTAAAACAGGCATAAAACAAAGCATTATCTACTAAATAATAAAACAATTTATCCTCAAACCTCAATATCTGGATTAAAATATTTCATATTATCTTATCTTATCTTATCTAAACCAGTGTTGTGCAAGTTACTTCCAAACTGTAATCCATTACAGATTACTTGTTACTGTTATGTAAAAGTAAGTATTTTCCTTACAATATAACTGCCTCAGAATTGTACTGTGTTACATGCATGCATGTTTTACTTGTGAGTTACATACAGTCTCGTCATAAACGGTGCATTAGTGTTAGTAATAAGCAGACATCCACGTGACCAGTGTTCTGTCTTCTACCGTCTGCACCCATTGGCTGAACACCAACAGGAAATAAAACTTTACAGATCCATTTTTGATTCCACAGTCTTGCTGTTTTGTTTTTTTGTTTGTTTGTTTGTTTTTCAATTTGAGCAATTAAATTATGAGCAAAAAGTGTGTACTATTGAACATGTACCAAATAAAGTATGACTGAAAATGGATTAGTAATGCTTTACACTACTGTGTTACAGCAAGAAGTAATGCATTCCTGTAATGGATTACTTTTGTAACGCGTTACTCCCAACACTGGTCCTAACGTGTGGCTGTTCTGTCTTTGCAGATTGGGGCGGGTCAGTTCACAGGCAGCAGCATCATGTCTGGGTTCCTACAGTACTGTGAGAAGAACAAACCCTGGCAGAAGGTGTGGTGTGTCATCCCTGAGAAGGAGTGTCTGGTGCTCTACCTCTACGGAGCTCCGCAGGTAAAGGCTTTTTTTTTTTTTTTTGTAATTGTACGAGTATATACATATACCTGGAATTCCATACATACATATCCATTTGAGATTTTTGTCCAAATGATTTATTGAGCAAAGTCTTTTCAAATTGGACACATGTTAGGAGAGGTGCAGTGTCTAGTTTGATGGCTGAATTTCAATTTTTGGATTTTTTAAAATGTATTTATTTCAACTTAGAAATTTTGTCCAACTCAAGCAATGCCAAAATATCCAGAGTTTTAAAACCCTTTACAAATGGATGGTGTGGTCACAGTACAGGGAGGGCGGGGCTTATTGTTAACTGTTGGGCCACTCCATCTTCTGCTCTTTCTTACCTTTGTTTGTTTGTGCTTGTTGTTGTTTACCACGTTAGAATGTGTCACTTCCATTACCACTGTTGATGTGTAATTATCGTTGAAATATCTGGTATCATAAGTTGTGCAGACTATTATTTTGATAGTTACTATATACTTCAGTTTTCCTAATCTGTTATTTACATTATTATTATCTTATTAGCCTGTCTTGTTTATGCAGCCTTCCTTCTTGTAAATAGGGTAGGCATAAATGAGCTGTTACTTCAGCCTACGCCTTTTGTCCATGGTTAATTTAGAAACCCTAACTATATGTATGTATGTATGTATGTATGTATGTATGTATGTATCATGTTCTAATGGACAAATAAATTACATAAAAATAAATAAATAAAAAGTTGGTCTGTATGCGGAACCTGAACTAACATGATTAATTCAAATTCATCCCAGGGGACAGACATGTTTGACACCTCTGCTTTATGGAGACCATAGGGAAATGTTAGAAAATGCATAATTCCATTGAAAAAAAAAAAAAGCTAAATATCACTCCTGTAGGAAAATCTGAGTTCAACCACTAACCGTGCCGATGTTTTTCCTTTTCCCTTCGGCAGGATGTGAAGGCCCAGTGTACCATCCCCCTCCTGGGTTATTCTGTAGAAGACAGCGCCCGACCCACGGACCCCCCCGCCAGCTTCCGTCTCTCTCAGTCCAAGTCTGTCCATAACTTCGCCGCCGAAACCGAGGATTTAAAACAGCGTTGGCTGAAGGTGATTCGTGTTGCGGTGACGGGAGAGAAACCAGAATGCCCTCAGCAGAACGGCGCCAACGTGATGGACAACAACAACAGCACCACACAAGAAGCTGGTACAGATAGCACATAAGGAGCCACCTACAAGGAAAAAAAAAACAATACAACTGCTGTTCTGTTGCTCAAGGAGGACAGGATGTGCACATTTGTGTGCTGCACAAACAAAAACACATATGCACGGTCTCCATGCTGCCCTCGAGTCAAACATGAAATAGAAATTCATCGCTGGATAAGCTGCCTTTCCCCGTCTCTCCACTATTACCCCTCTGGATTTTCTCATAAACCCACACAAGACCTGTTCACTTACACTGAGAGCTGTGCTGGATTATTCAAGGACAGATCTGGCACAATCAACACTAGAGCAAAAACAAACAAAAAAATCAGCCACTATTAACCCCTGTGTTAACTCCTGTTGAGCCAGTGGACTAAAACACTTACACAGTCCGCTGCACAGGATATGGATCAAAACCAAGACTGCCCAAACTATGTCCACTGGTGCTGGATCTCAGCTCTGTGTACCTGTACAGTATAGGTGTATAGATGTTTGTTTGTTTTTTTAAATGTATATATACAAAAGCAGTCTTGAACCCTTTTTTTTTTTTTTTTTTTTTTAATATCGCAGAAAACTATCGAAGTATGGCATAAAGTATTTACAGTATTCCCTATGTTGTTTGCTTGAGAAGATGGTTCCAAAAACGATAAATTATATCACGTGTTTGGACCAAAATGTTATTGTCTGTAAATCAAACTCTGGATGCACGTCGGCTGATCTGTGTGCCTGTTTTGCAAGAAGTAGCACCCCTTTCTAAAGACCACGCCCCCCCTCCCTCCCTCTCTCTCTCTCTCTCTCTCTCTCTCTCTCTCCCCTGCTGTGAATTCAGTTGAGCTGAAAATATTATCCTCTTATACCTGGAAATGACGGTATTATACTGATTTTTTTTTTTTTTTGTGTGTAGAAAAATCAATCAAGAAAGCAACTTCGGATCATAGATAACTAAATACCTAACTAAACAATCAAAACTATAATAACACAGATTATTAATTTGATACAATACTTTCAATAGCAGCCAGACGTAAACAGTACACAGTATATTGTGCCATTTCACCCAACCTGTGTCATTTTTTATTGCTACAGCACATTGTATTCTAGCTAATGAGTCATTTACGTACAAAATGAATGAGTGATCAACGACAGGACGTGTGGAGAGCTGTACAAGGAATCATCATTTTTGTGTGGCAGGGTTTTCTATTTAGATGCAAACGCAGCACAATCAGATATTACAAGCTGGTGCAAGAAATGTAAATGTGTTTTAAATGCTGTAATTAATTTTATTATTTAAAAGTAATTTATAGAGTCTGACAAGCATGATCTGTTAAAGTAGCACAAGGTTGTTCCCTTACTGTCAAAGACGTGCAGTAGGTAGATCTTATTTTTGTCTCAGAGCAGATGGTTTTTTTTTTCCACTAATTCATTGAACATGTTGGATGGTCTGTGAGGGGAAATGTGCCTATTTTCCATACTGTGTTTATTTACACGGTTAACCCCCCCCCCCTCCCTAATCTGACCCCTCTCCCTGTGCTCGATGCTGGTGCTCACCCCTTCTCAGTATTCAAAGAAATAAAACAGCACAAGACCCCGCCCCCTGCCTGTAAGATCTGAATGTATAACCAGATTTTTACGTGTCCCATCTCTTGTCCCCGTACCCCACCCCCACCCCAAAGGTTTGAGAATCTACGCACTTTACAGTCTTATAAAGTGTACCTTCAAAGAAATAAAACAAGATGAAATGAGGTTTATGTGGATGTCATTTGTTAAGGTTGAAGATAAAATAACTTCGTCCTTCAGTGCGTCTTTGGCTCACTTTCTGTTATTGCGATGCTACTTTCACAAAGATAAGTCTTGTTTCTGTTCCTTGTTTTACTTCTCCTCCTTGTAAGTTTTTCATAAATGAGTCACCACAGGGGTCCACCTAAAAGCAGCTAAAGTCGCTGAAGTGCTTTAGAAATCTGTAAGATAATAACTTTTGTAATGACCTTTTTTGCCCAAGTAACACAAAAATCATAGTGAATAATTAAAAATGCAATATATGGTTTTATGCATCACCGTATGTATGTGAACTACACAGATTTTTAACAGATTTAGAAAAGGTTTATTTCCACATTAAAAAAAAAAAAAAACAAGCAGACTGAAAACAAAATTATTAAACTGCTTTTACCCAGTACAAATTTCATTAGTGAATTCTGCTGTTTCAGGTTATATAGTTCTTACTTCCTTGCACAAAATTAGTTAATAAAGATTGATCAGACACAACGCACTACACACACACACACAACGGCAGCAGGATCCTACAGTACTCCAGAGAGATGCTGGAACACGCCCGAGAAAAGGGAAAAGGAGTGATGTTGCCAAAAGGAGTCAACAGCTCAGCTCAGAGTCCTTGGTTGTTTTCTCTTGGTACTTGGCTGTTTTGCTTGCCAGAGTCTTTTGTGTGATCAGAAAAACCGGACTTTGGGTCCGGGCCAGTCTGTCTGTGATTTGAGTCTCAGCTTTTGGGCTGTCGGACCAGACCGCGGATCCTGCGGACCAGGGCTTGAATGAAAGTGTAGCGGGAACGGACTTGACTGTACAAGCCCTCCACCTCCAGCAGCTTCCTCTGCAGAGCCTCCCCGAAACCCGCAGCCATGTCGCTTTTCAGCTGCGCACGACAAACAGACGGTCAGGATTAAAGGAGGGATATCTGTTTGTTTGTTTTCAATGGAATTATGCATTTAAAACATTTCCCTGTGCTCTACATAAACTGTAAATGCTCTGCTTGGGTCTGAATTCTTCATTAATTCAACTCCATAGGTCCATCGTCAACTCTATTTCTGAGTAATGACAGGAGAGAGGTCGTTTTGAGCGCTGGACCTTTAAATGCAAATGAGCCACTTCATGCCCCACCACCTTCAGTTGTTGGTTGTATTAAAAAACACAAGTGACTGAACGGGACAGAGCAGCACAACCAAAAACCTGAAGATTTTAGGTAATTGGCTCAAAGTTTGAACATATAAATGTAACAAAGACAAATAAGTGAGTTTAGCAAAATATGACCCCATTAATGTAAATGGTGACGCTATCTATCTATCTATCTATCTATCTATCTATCTATCTCTCTCTCTCTCTCCTTACCAGGTCTAGGTCTTGCTGGCTGACTCTGGAAAGACCAAGGCCCCGTCCTCCACTTGCCTGCAACCCTCCAAATGAGTCTTTAAAAAAAAAAAAAAACAAGTGCATTACAACATGATTTATTCATTCAGTCTTTTGTTTCTAAGAAGCCTCCTGATAATGAGTGCCGTAAATAGAACTCATTTATCTGTGACAGTATCTCACCATCTGTCAGACGTGATCGGTATAAACCAGCTCCAGGCAACAGCGAGTCCTTGGGGTCAGCGGGAGTACAGTGCAACAGGTAGTACTCCAGGTGGCGCCACAACACAAACAGGCAGGTCTCGATAACATCTGGGAGATAGGCGGGTCAAGGTTTTTCAACCATGCTTCTGATAAGGCATACGAACAGGGCGTAATTCCAACTCACTAATGAGAACTCTCAGATAGACAAATACAAAGTATAAACAGAACATTAGAAAGAAAACAGTTTGGATGAATAAAGGGAATTTTTAACTAATGTGCAGCTGAAGGGTCATCACATTGTGTAAATACGACTGAGCCCATGCAGGGACTAAGGATACAGGAGCACAGGGCCAACAGCTTGGCTCTGTTGTTGATAAGCTGGACCAGGCGTCTCTTTGCCAACAGGCTTCTCTGGACTGACGAGATTTTCTCCACACCTCCTGGGCCTGACACCAGGCCTTGGCACAACTACAGACAAGACAGCTTCAGTTCGACTTAAACCCAGTGCACTTAGCAGCCCATATAATACTTAAAAACATAATAAATTTTACTAAATCCTTTCATTTGTTAAAAGCAAGAATTTTATATTATCACATAAATTAGATGAATCTGTGTAGTGTATTTTACTCTTCTGTGTATTCATTTGAGTGGGTGTATCCACAGTACCAGCTCTGTGGCCAAAACAACTACAGACACTTGAAGGGGGTGAATGTACCATTAAAAAGGTGCAGATTTGACTTTGTATCTCTCAGTGCATCTTAAATATTCCATATTTCTGCACATGGCTACTTTTTTGTGTTAATAAAAGTGAAAACTGAACCCATTTTATTTAGAAAGTGCTTCAAAAACAAGATGACTGTCCTGTAGTTTTTCAACACTAATGCCTGTGTGACTCAGTACAGATACATTACAAAAATACAACCGGTGCATACAAACTTTCATTCTGATGTTCAGCTTTAATTATGTCTACATTGCAATGAATCTTGGTAAAAAAAAATTTGGCCCTAAACATTGCATTCTGTGATGCAGTAGAGCAAACTGTAGTAGCCTGTGCATCAGCAGTGATATCTGGCAGGACTTTAAATAGCGGTCCCAAAATGACGAGTACTTTCTTTCTACATTTACTTTCTTGATCTTTACTTAGTTACATGTAATCAATGATTAAAGAGGATAAGCTTAGTTTGTAATGATGCATTTTTTTCCTCACTAGAATTTCTTTTTTACATTTATAACCAACCCACAGAGAAAAGCTTTTATGAAATTCATCAAATGAGGCAGATGAGAGAAGCAACTTCTGGATGAAAACCCACTGACTAGTATTTTGTGCTGGAATGGGATTACTGCACTGGTCCATCATTACCTCCTTGAGCTCCTCGGGGGGCAGTTGGTCAAGGCTTTGCAGTTTGCCAAGGTTCTGTCTGTGACTCTGGTGGAACCGAAAGAAGTCCGCTGCACTGTTCTTCAGCAGGTACAGGACCAGACCAAGGCTGGGGGCCCGGGAGTACGCCATTGGAGGCAGAGAAGAGGAAAGATCTAAAATAAGAAGAAAAGACAAATTCTGTGAAATAAAGGTGGATACAAATCTGACAATAAAAAAAACCCCAAAAAAACAAACAAACTCTGGAATCTTATTGGATATTTCAGCTATGTGAAACTAAATAACAGGATGAATGTCTTCCTATGAGCTTCTAGAGAATCTCTGACCTGCGCGGCCTCCATCCCTGCCAGCTGGTTCGCTGCCAGATGGGCTGAAGAGGCAGATACTGAACTGGGCCTGAGCTGAGCTCTGCAGCAGCAGGGTCTGGCAGTACTCCATGATGTTAGCACACACCTGGGGACAGAGGATGGCACGGCTCAGGTCACTGACAATGGACAAGTTATGAATAATCATGACGATCGATATAACACACAAAAAGTGCCTCTCAACACATACACACTGTTCTTCACACAACCACCACCTTTTCTTCCCATTTTTTAGATTGTGCCGAAAATCACAAAAATCCATATTTTATAAAGCTGTTTTGCTTCTAACCCTGTTCAGTAATACACCCTAGAGCCCCCAGCTCCCCTACACCACACCGCTGTAGACGAAAATTAACAAGTAAGAGCTGCCAACAAATCCCTCACCCATGCATCTCCTGTTACTCTATTTATAGTGTTTTTCAGACCTGTTGCATTGCCACCTCCATCTCCTCTCGCTGTTCTGCTGAGTCTCCAGGCGCAGCGATCTCAGCCTGCTTCAGCAACCTCTCTCGCTCACTCCCAGCTAGACGGCTGAGCAGAGACAGACACAGGCGCTACAAGAGAAGGATAAACTGCTGAAATGGATGTGCATTACCATGGAGACAGAGGACTGCAGTGCAAGAGAAAAACAACGATGAAACAAAATACATTAATCACACCAGTGTTCTCACCTGGAATCGGTTGATGTGACCTTGAAACTCCATAAGAGCACTGCTGTTTACTTCACCCATCTCAAGGACACCTGAGACACCAGGCAGGACATAAACAGCATATGAGGTTAGATTGTTTACAGAAGGGAAATAGGGAAATAAAAGCAGCAATGTTGCTAAAAAGGGAAATGTTTGCTCAGCTTAGTGCGATTAATGATGTGATTGATGTTTTTACCTGGCAGAGCAGTTTTGCTGATGATGCCCGTGAGCAGAGAAAGCTCCTTCAAAGCTCCCATACTGAGCTCCTGACAGCGAAGCAGAGACTGAATGGTGTCTGCATGGACTATTAGCCACTGAAGAACCTACAGACACACAGAGAAAACCAGGGCTAAATTACCTTGCACGTGCAGGAATGCAATATATGAAGTTGTTATTAACAGTGCACATATTGACCTCTACATGCTCTCTCTCACTACAGCATTTTTAATGATTAGATAGAA
The DNA here is from genome assembly GCA_030068375.1 of Ostorhinchus rueppellii. NCBI lineage: Eukaryota > Metazoa > Chordata > Actinopteri > Kurtiformes > Apogonidae > Ostorhinchus > Ostorhinchus rueppellii. The sequence goes on along the minus strand of JAQQZY010000024.1, from coordinate 3,596,529 downwards.
AAATAATCTCTAAATAATTTCAATTCTGGTCCCACACAGTCTTCTTAGAAACAATCCATCCATCCATGAATATAGTAAATGACCCCTGATACACTATGAAACTTGTATGCTTACCTGTGCTGCCCCCTGTTGGTGATTCATAGTGGTAGAGGTCAGGATAACCTGAAAAAGCCTCAAGGTAGGTAAAAGAATTTGTCTGTAGCGGTCCATAGGGCTTGGGATGAAGCCTGATGGGTCCCTCATCAACCTGTAGACCCCATGGGGAAAGACATAGCATGAGTCATCTAGACAAGTCAATAAATAAGAGGTGGATTCCTCTCTTCATTTAAAACTCCATTTAAAAGTAGCAGCATTAGCCTCATAGTATAATTGCCCAGATCTTTTTTTTCCCCAGGATATAGCAAATATTGCAAAATGAAGCAGCAGTGATAGGAGAGTAAAGGTACACAGATTTCGTTTTCCTCAAAAATCTGACTTCAGGAATTATGCTATGAGGCTAATGACATATTGATAAGTGTAGCAAAAATATTTTTTAAAAAAGGCATTTCCCGCTTCCCAACATTTCTACCTGTGTGCGTCACTGTCGGGAACCATGTCAAACACCTGGCACTCCATCAGCTGAGCTACCAGCCCACAACGCAGCAGCTCCACAGCGCCCTGACCAGTCTTGGCCACACGAGTCAGCAGAGCCTAAAAAGACACAAGTATCAACGTTTATAGCAAAACTTTACCAAGAGCCTCCTATTCAACTGTGCTTACATTTGGTTGCAAAGTCCCGAGGTGCTATTATTAAGTGTCATCTCACCATTTTGCTCTCATAAATGTAGAGCGGTTTGAGGAGAGGAGGCTGGGGTGTGAGCATGCTCTGCAGGGCACCGTCATCCTGTCTCAGGCTTTCCACAAGTGAGCGCAGGTAGCCACTGTTGCAGATGTACAGCAGCCACTGATTTTGACGATCTATTGACAGGATCCGGTCCAGCACAGCCAGGGCCAGCATCTGACCGAGAGAAGACAGAGTATGACAGAGGTCGCAGACAAAATCAAAGAGTCTGACCAGCTAAAAATGGTCACATGCTTAATCGTAACATCTGAAACAAACAAAAAAAAATCCTTCCCATCATTTTCTGTTTAATGCATTTCCAGTTTCAGTCACAATGTCTGAGAAGACAAAAAAAAAAAAAAAAAAAAAAAAAAAAAAAAGCACATGGTTTGGAGCATACCCTGCTAATTTCATGGCCATCGCACGCATCCCTACACACCACCTCCATGAGCGACTTGCCATAACTCTCAATGATTGCAAGGTTCTCTCTCTGCAGTTTGGAGAAACTGTCTTCAGGAGCTGTGAGACGTTCCCACATTGCCTTCCCTGCTGCAAAGAGAGTGATTTTTCAGAAAACAGAGGAAATGGTAAGACAAGGCAAATCTATAAATGCATGTCTACCTGTATGAAAATATGAATAAAATAACCAATTTAATGAAATATTAATGAATGTATCTATATTTCAAGTTAGATCACCAAAGCTCAAAGCTGTTTTATACCTGTCTGCAGAGTGTCTGGTTCTTCAGGTTTCTGAGCGATTTGAAGATAGTACAACAGAGAGCCATACAAGTGAGCACGTAGACGCTGGTATCCTCCACCTGAAATATACAAGATGTTGTATTGTAGCTAAACTGCATCTGTACAGCCATATGGTACAATTCTGAAACACAACCCATAAATCCTAAACCTCATTCCAGCTATTAAATGACTAATAGACCAAGGTGATATGACTGACAGCAATAAACAGACTTAATGAAAATATACGGCCAGTGTAGTTTTAAAGTTATCACTAACCAGTACAAAGGATGAACTCAAGCAGCTTGCGAAGGATGAGGTGCAGGGCAGAATTGGCAATGGAGGCAAAACCAGAGGATGCTTCTAATCCCACCCCCTGCTGCTGCTCAGACAGGACTGACTGGCTGAGCTGAGCTGTCAGAGTAAACACTGCCCCGGCAACGATGGGCATCAGTTCTCCAGCAGCATCCTCAGACAATACCTGCACAGTGAAAAGAATCGACAGTTTACAATCAAGATCAATTTAATATGAGTTTATTTTCGCTGTGTGAATCAAACTGACCTTATCGTGCAGGTCTAACAGTAGGTCTCTGATGATGAGCTGTCTGTCATCAGCGGGTATGAGATCAGCTGGGCAGGCAGTCAACAGAGTCTCCACCAAGCTCCTCCATGACTGTAGTGCGTGACGCTTTGCACTGAGACTCCGACGGACTCGGTTACGTTCCACCACTTGCTGAAGGATGGAGTTCACCTCCTTGAGGAAAAAAAGGACGAAAGTGACCAAAGTAGAAATGTTGTTTTGCTTGAGTATTAGCAGCAGAAAATGTTGTAAAACAGCCTAAACAGTGCACTAACTGATTAAAATAATGTGCCCAAAAGATAACAAATATTATTTGAGAAAATTTTTCAAAGAAGACTGCAAATACTAGAAGTTATGTTTATGTTACAGCCCAGAAAGTTGTTAGTAAAGTTGTTAGTTTTGTTGCCTCACCTCCATCAACAGCGGCCTCTGTCCAATGGCTGCCATTCCTTGAAGGGCATTCACCTCAGCAACTAACACTCTATGAAGCAACTGTCGAGAATATTCGATATTAAATAGCAATACAAAAATACAGAAAACACAGCAGATAATGACCAAATTACATGTTTATCCTTGAACGCACCTTCACATTGCACACAGTGTGTCCTTGCTCATTGACGTGCTCACAGTTGGAGATCACCTGCTCTATCTGTGTGCGCTCAAAGAAGTCGAGCTGCAGGAGTTCTGGGATGTCTTGACTGAAATCGATGGCGTCGAGTACACTGAGCAACTTTCTACGCACTGGAACGTCAAAGACATGGGTGAAAGAAGGTCAAAGTGAGTTCATTTTAGTTCATGAAAGGAATATAACATTTTTGCTTACATGAATTAATTAGTCATCTACAATGTAAAAAGAAATGTACAAGTAGTTTTGTGTCATAAAATACCACAAACCTTTAGAAACTGTGTCAAAGTGTAGGAAACCACTAACGGATCTGGTCTCTTCCTCCATGCCTGATTCCCCATCAGCTGAAAAGGAAGCATTTCTTAGTTTAATTAACTGATTAGCTTTGTTGTTTACATGTACAAGTGAGAATCTATGAATAGAACTTTGGTGCACAGATCCCAGTATCTTCAAGCTCAGAAAAATTACATTTTAAAAGAATTTGATCTAAAAGGCTTTTCTATAATATGGATACAACCTCATAGTTGAGAGATTTGAACTGTATCAATGGTAAAAACACAAACAAACCCTATTGCAAACAACTCATACCTGTGTGCTGAGTGTGTGGCTGGTCATCTAGCAGAAGACTGACTAGGTGCTGTGTATGCGAGCGTTGGCGATTCAGTGAGGTCACCCTCAGTTCAATGGCTGCAGTCTTCATTAGCCAGGACATCTGGGAGAGGGCAGCGATCTGGTTACCTGAGAAGATTAAAATGTACAAATAAAACTCAAAAAACAAGAATATGCATTTTGAAGGCTTAACAGTGCTGCTGTTTCCTGAGTTTGTTTTGACATTTCTATTCAAGGTGATGGAATTGTTCCCATTTATTGCTTCATTCTGAACAGGATCCATAAGTGAATTGTCACCTTTTCATTCAACACGTCTCTAATGCTGCTTCTTATTTTGTCCTACATATGATCAACGGTGATCTTATGACTCACTAGGAAGAATGAAGGGCAAGTGCTGCAGGTGTGAGAATAGAAAGTCCTGGCTGGTCCTCAGATAGCGCATAGTGGGTCCAGATGTGTCTGGGCAGGCACACAGCTGGTAGATCACCTGACACATACAGAAGAAATCATTAGTCAAACAGCCAACATGGGAATCAAACATTTTCTTGTGTTGTATGTAAATGATGTGAATGAAATTGCTCATTTGAGGAGTACCTGGTAGCAAAGCTCAGCCAGGTGCGGGGCCTGTTGGGTGAGAACAGGTCCTGATCTTTTTTCAGTGCCTCTCTGGAGCAAACTCAGGATGGCGTGTAAACAGCTCCGTGGACATCCCAACACACCTAGAACACAGAGCGATCCCCATGAAATCAGCTAAGAACCAGCAATTCTCATTTAGAATTCAATGACTTGATGTGAAATGTGCCAAAGGTAAGAATTAAAGCTGTGATCTGACCTGGATCCTGGAGGTTGGTGGAGGAGACAGGCTTTTTAACTTCATATCCCAAGAGATAAAGGGCCAGATTCGGGGTCTTGAGCTCCAAGGAGGTGATAAGCAGGTTCAGAATATGAATCTGGGTTTCATGCCGAATTCTTGCTACTTTCTTTTGTGCATCTGGGTCTGAAAGTTAAGTTAGTGAGAAACAAAAACTGTGATCTGAATTTAACAAAAAATTGAATGACAACAAATATACAGACAAAAAAAAAAAGGGGGGGGGGGGGACAAAGTCAGGTCTTTCCCTCACCATCTCCTTTCTCTATTCCCTCTTCTGCTTCGTCATTGTCCAGACATTCCACAAATCCTGCCATCAGCTTTTCACTCACAGCCTTAAGTACAGAGACATTAAACAAATAAAGCAATAAATGACTACATGAATAAATAAATCAATATATTTTCAAATGAAACCCACATATTTACACATACCTGATCATGTGTAAAGTCTCCCACCAGCCTCATCTGAATGTTAGGGTAGTTGGAAATGCGCCGCAAGATCTTGGAGCTCTGAAAAGCAGCCTCTGGGTTGGAGCTGCTGTGGTACAGATACCTGCCAAAGACAAACACTCACCTATATAAATGCACTGATATACGACAGGGATAAAGTCTAGTGAAATAGAAGTGAAAATATATAGGAAAGTAAAAAAACTGAACTGAAATGATATGACTGCAGGGTACACACAGTTTGAAGTAATATTTTGATGGTCTTACCTGGCAATATTGACAATGTGATCAGCCCTTCGAGTCTGAGGACTGACCCCCTGCAGGAGTTGTTCCAGTGGTGAAATCAGCAAAGAAGACTGGCTCTCTCTGAGCAGGTCCGTGAACACCATCTCCTTCTGCAGAGCCAAATCCAGCAGGCATAAACAGTGCAGCACTGCGGACTCCAACTGTTTTTTACCTGAATATGGGCAGGGATGGAGCATATGATTAATACATTCAACTAAACACTCTCTCTCTCTTTCTCTGACAGTAGCTCCAAATGTTCTCTCACCAGGGAATGGGGCATAGGTGTCCAGCTGGCGTACACCCTCCTCCAGCAGACTGAGGCAGAGGGCTAGTGTAGGCGAGTCGTTGAGCAGGTGGAACATGATACTGTGTCCAGGAGGTTTGTGGGCTGGGATCTGCTCACCCTGGAGCTCCACCATTTCCTGGATGAAGTCTGAAGGTTGGGGTTCGTAGTCCCGCAGGAGTTTGTGAAACACCTCGAGGACAGAGTCAGCAACCTCCCACTAAGACAGAGCAAAAGAACAAAAATAGAGCGTAAATTTACTTCTATGTGCTGCATTAGGTTGAAAGTTAACTCTGTTTTCAGCCTCTGCATTTTACCCATCCCAATACACACAGTAACTAGCATAAGCATTAGCACTTAGAACAATAGGAGCAGTCAGCTGCCATTGAGGGCACTTGTGCCTATGGCCTGGTTTCTAAAGGACTTCACCTTTTCTGCAGGCCGACGATATGCTCTGGTGGGAAAAGGGAGAAACACAGAGTCTCGCAAGAAGTTCAGGTAGGGCTGAAATCCTGGTACCCGAAGGCCTGCACCCAGATTAATGGGCAGGCTGCTCTCAACCAGTGTGCTGATCAAATGGCAGAATGCTCGTGTCAGGGGATACTCCTCACAACTCGACTCAATCTCGTTCAGTTCAACCTGGGAAACAAAGGAAGAAGTCAGACACTTGCAAGTAAATTTAGAATGGGTTATATAATGGAGAACAAAGTGTTTCACTCAGAACATTTGCTGAAACCCATCACACATATAATATAAAAGGATCAACAGGACAGCCCAAATTACAGCTTAGTCTCACAGAGTTTTACAACAGCAGCTCAAACAACTGCATCGTTACGCATCTCTATCTTCAAAATGAAGGCGGTATTTCCCCCTTTGGAAAGTAGTTAAATGATGCAATTTAATTAGAAATGACTTCATGTCTCATGTCATTTGGTCTCTCAATCAAAGAACATTTACTTGTTTATCTTAACAGAGAAAACTAAAACATAAGTACTTTTCTCCTTCAAATTCTACATCCTTCAATCACAAAAGCCTCACCTCAATTCCAGCTGCCTGCCTCTGTCCTGGGGCACGCACTGTCTGAAGGATCTGTGAGGAACAAGAAGTTTTGACACTTGAGAAAGAATAACAGAACATCTGTAACCACATCCTTCAAAACTCAATGTCAGATCGGGTGGAAGTAGTACTAGTAGTAGTAGTAATAATAATAATAATAATAATAAAGTAGGTAGGTTTAAGTTTAAAAATTTCTCCAAATTTTAGGAAATCAAAACCAACACTATCAAAAATGACACATTTCCCTCCTATCATTTCGATATTACATGGGTATGAATGAAAAAAAATGTTACTAAACAAGTTACACCATTTATTTTTTTACAGGACTGTGTAATACTTTATTGGTAGACTCACTTCACAGAGATAATACATTTAACTTGTTACCTGTGTATACTCCAGTGACTGCCACAGTGAGGCAGCAATCTCTGGTGACTTCCCAAAGGCTGCTAGACACTGGAGGAGCTCAGCTTTTAGGACTGGGGGAACACTGCACTGGAGCAAACCCAGCATCACTACAACCGGTGTCCACTGTGGATGCTCACAGAGCGCTAGGCGGGCATTTTCACTCTGGAAAACATATACATGGAACCACAACAGTTGAAGCAAAGTGCCAACAAAAATAATTTTAAGAGCACAAATCAACAAGAATTAAAGGGAAAAAAGTCATACTCTTCTTTATACATCTATTTTTGTTAACAGTTTGCATAATATACCCATAGACATACCCATGTAATGATGGTGGTGAGGAGCTGCAAAAACGCAGTGAGTCCATCCAGCTCTCTCTGGGTTATGCCCCTTAGTGGTGGGTGGCGGTAATGTGCTGCATCTGGATTTGGGAGGTCTCTTCGCAGGTTTTCATGGTAGAGCATGAGAGAGTGGAAAAAATGTTCCCATGACACTGGACTGCCTGAAACTCCCTGGATGTTGTCACCTGAACAAAAACACATCCAGTTAGTTAGTATATGGATATAAATGTGAATAGAAACATGCTTTTCCTTTTACTTAATTTAAAATACAACCCATTGATGTTGACTATCATTCAAAAGTTTAAAATGACCCCATGTTACTTTCTACCAAAAAAAGTGAATTTTCAGTGTTTGAGCAGGAAGTGTGTCAAGTTTTCACCTTGTGTTTGTAAAGGTTGCCTGCTAAATGGATCACATCTTGCCCCAGAATATTTGAGACAATACAAATCTTAGGTGTAGGCATGTGCTCTAACTCAAATTGTCAATTTTCTTCATTCCAGAAAATAAATTCCGTTAGTATGAGAACAAGAAGACATTACTGTGTGTAGCTCCATTGGTTTTAAGCAGGCTGAAGCAGTAGTGGGCACACTGTGGACCGTTTGCGAGGCCTTTGAGCATACGGAGGTAGGAGATGTACAGAGTAGAGGGCAGAAGGTCTCCCATCTGACGAACAAACTTGGATAGGACCACCTGCATTAATGCACAGGGAAAAAATATTGGTTTATAGAAAAAAGTAACTGGTTTCATATGACCAAACATCAACATTTTAAGAATCTTTCTACACCTTTAAAAGTTTTAAACTGAATCAGAACCAAAAAAGGTATACCGTCCTTACCTGTTTGTGTGGAGGCCTCTGCAGTGCCATCCCCAGGTAGGATCCCTGCAGAGAGGTGTGCTGAAGAGACTCTGTTGGACACCAGAACTCCAGACCTAACTCCAGTCCAAACATGTCCTTACTATAAAACTCTCCAATCTGAAAACAAAAAGAAGCAACAAATGTAGACCTCTGGGTTATGTTTAGATTTTAAAGCTGCACCAAGTATTAATTCTTGCTCATCCAGGAAATTGCAGCTTTTTCACTTCAGCAATCACTCATTAAATTAATATCACTAAAGCCTATACAATTTGAAATGTGTTGCATGAGTGTATGCATGCGAAAATACTGACAAGCATCATTAGGTGGTCTAAGTCCTTGCGCAGTGACGATGGAAGCTCACTGTCCATCTGTAGGGACATGTGCACCAAACGGGCATCTTCATCAGCACGGTTACGAAGCTGCTTCACCTACAAAAATATCAAGAAGTTGTCAATTAATATCTCAGTCGGAGAGGATTGCAAATATTCAACCTTACAGAGTAGAGAATGTTTAGTCAAAAACATGGGCAGTAACATTTGCAGCAACTTTTACCTTCATTGGCATGAGTGCGAGAAAGTCTGTGATGAGTGAATGAAGTCGGCGGATGTAAAACTCTTCCTGGGCAAAACTCTCACATCCCAGGATACCTTCCTTCATAAAGAGGAAAACATCTCCGAGAAGGGCTTGGTCAGCCAGGGCTTCATCTGCCTCAGTGAACTCAACCAGGGCTGTGAAACGCATAAATATTCCACACTTAAAATGCACACTGTCACTGCAAGCAACAAAAAGATTCCTATGGCACAGTTTACAGGTTTAAGAAATCTGGCCATACCAGATCCCTGAGGTAGCTGGGAAAGGACCCTCAGAGAAAGAGCCCAGGCCAGCCTACATACAGCCTGCAGGCCAGGAAGCTTCCAGGGTTGGCCATCCATCAGACGACTGTGCACAGCAGACACATACTGCCTTTCTGTGAGCAATGGCAGTGCCTGAATCAGATCTAGAAGAATGTGACACAGATTGTTAATTTATACCACTTTTTACAAAACTGGACATAGGCATAGCTAGAGTTTACAATTCTACAGTTACAGTTAATGGTATTTAACATATTGTTACCTTCTCTGTCTTCTGTTCCCTGCTCTACAAAGCTGACATCCAAGCAGTAGAGTAAGGCCATAACAAGAGCCAGATTTACACTGTCCAGGGAACCATCAGCTTGTGCAGGAACTGTCTCCAGGTGGTTGATGAGAGCAAGGGTGTCATCTTTGGTCAAAGCTGACTGGCACGTCCATGAAAACAAGCTGTCTGCAAGTGCCTGTCTGCACTCTTTGATGAGGCCAGAAACCTAATAATAAGAGTAAATTATTGAATCATCAGTATTACAAAATGAGCATTATTAGATCAGATTTTCTGATTAATACAAAGTACATGCTCCTACCTCCTTCCTGTGTTTCTCATTGCCCAAACCACGTTCCTTCTGTAGCCGTTCAAACTCACGTGTCACATTTATGTCTGACACCAACGTTAGGATGCGTTTGGTCAAACCCTGGCTCATTAGTTCATCTGTAAAACGTGTTGTCAAAGCCACCAGCTCTCCGCTGTGTAAAAAACAATAATTGGTAAGCCAGGTCACACTCATTGTAAAAACTTTTAAATAAACTGTAATTGCTATAATCTGCTACTTTCTGATGCCTTGGTTACCTAAGATCCAGGGTGAAGGTCTTGCCCTGGCGTGACTGAATGAGTGTGCGTAGGGAGTTGGCCACACAAAGTTTTCCATCCCAGTACAGTAGAACAGCCACTAGGCCTCGAGTTAAACCTGGAAAATGTGGCTGCTGGTGCTCACCTTAAGACAAAAAAGATATGCATGTACAAAAATAAATAAACCATCTTCCAATTTCTACCATGTTGAAAGCCATACATGGCTATGTCTACAGATTATACAAAATGACAATAGAATAGCTTTCATGAGACCACTTCATACACAATACCAAATACATCAGATTTATAACAAAACTCATTAGAAATGTTATTTCCTCTTTACCTGCCAAGAGGAGCTCCAAAGCTGCCAACTCTCCAACATCAAACAAATCACTGAGGATGAAGGCCTCTGTGAGCAGCTGCTCTGGAAGGAGGCGTGACCCCTGTTGACCTTGGATGGCAATGCCCTCTGTGCTGGCCTTGCGTACTTTTTCTCTCTGCTCTGCACTCTTTGGCTAAAGATGATTAGAATAACACCCTTAACACAATAATACAATGGAAGAGTACAAGTTGCTGATCCAAGTATGCATAGATTCAATACTGCTACAGCATTTCCATATAAAATGAGTATGGAATTAAACACTATTATATTTACTCACTGGGTTTTTAAAGAGTGATAGAAAGTGTGGTTTGTGTTTTTTCAACTGTAGATCAAGGAGATGGCCACTTTCTGGCTGTCTCCTCAACACAGCCCCATCTACTGTCTCCCACAGCTCCTTTAGTGGCCCCCACAGACTGGCTCCTGTGTGGGTAAATCAATAAATAAGTTTCAGATAGCATTCTGCAGCATACACTAAATACATAGATTCTGTCAACTCTTACACTGAAAGTTCAAGCATTTGAATGTAATTGTCATCAGTTCATGTACTTGGCAGAAATGAGCAATTTGCAACCTAGAAATGTAATTAACTTCTTAAGCTTGGAGATATGTCCATTTACCTTTTATTTTCCCTAATGTAACTTTACACTTTTGAGTTGCACTTTGAGTCTGTCAGAGACCAGCATGTCTCTATGCAACAAAAAAAGTTATAAATTTATTTCGACTAACAGATTCATTGAACAGGAAACATATACAAGTAATTACAGTAATCTGGAGGGTAACATGGTCATTGACTAACACTCAGTACAGTCGTTTAATTAAACGTGGATCAACAAAACAAACACTTCAATGGCAGACAGTGATGCCAAACACTGCTTGAATCAAGTCTGTTTCACTTTTGCTTGTCAATATGTAAACCCTTCTAATGACTGCTGTTGAAGGAAAAGTGCCCATACTAATAGCTAGGCATCAGTTTTAAATACAATATAGACAAAACAGTTACGTTTTCCACTAGCTTCACTTTGTAAAAGCAGTTAAAGCTAACCAAACGTTGGCTTACGAGCTAGGCTAAGCTAGCCAACTACCGGATTGATCTATCACCATGTGGTCAAAACATACAACATGGGGTAAAAGTAGCGCTTAGAAGAGAACAGGTACGCGTTTTTATGTGAACTAATAGTGGCGATGTACTGTTATAGATATATACGAATATGTTAGTTAACAAAGAATAAACGTAAAACATACCCGAATTTACCGCCATCTGTGTCGCCATGATAGACTCGGAAAACGGGACAGGGGCAACTGTGCCCAGCCGGTGTAAAATATAAAATATTTTTATTAATATATTTTGGTCGTATTTACAGAAATGTATACCAATATATAATATAATATCAAAAACATGCAAATTTTGTTTGAGAAATGTTTTTGTTTTAATTTTTAATCTGTAGATTTTTTTTCAGGCGAGGTCCTCCGTTATTGGCTTTGGTTAGCGAGATGGGAATTGTAGTTTGGATTTATGGACAGACGGATGACAGAGTTTAGTTTGTTTTCTGAGGATTTTTTCAGTCTGATATATTTTCAAAAATCATTTTATATTTATCTAAGATTTTTTAAGCTATTTAAACAAAACTTTCATGAATTAAATCGATAAACTACATACGGTACATTGATCCTTCCGCCTTGTGTTTACCCGTGCTGTTTTCGTGTTGCACCAGTTCATCCATGCCCAAGTCACAGTTGTGTGTATTTGACCGCTGTGGTGAATAATTGTAAAATTATTAACTAAAAATGTCAAATCTGCCGTAAATGTAAGGTTGTATTAAATTCTTGTCTTTGGTGATCTTATAAAAATTTGTTAACGTCATGGTTGTCAAAGTGTTTCGGACTCTTCGGAATCACTGGAAGAAATCCACATTTGCTGTTTGTGTCTTGTCCTACGGGGGACACTGGCTGTATGGAAAGTACTGGTGAGTATTTGAACAGATTGTGTTGCTACATAAAATGACTCAGTGTGTAACAGTGTGTGTCTTTTATCATATTAGCGATAGTGTTCTGCGACGGGAAGCTTGTCTTGAGGCAAGAGTAAGTATTTCAATAGTACTATATTTGTATTCTGCCAGTACTTTTACCCAGAGGCATCATATTAACGGAAACTTTTTAATGCAAATTTGTGTTAGGAATTTGGGCGTCAGCTAATAGGGTCACAGGAGAGACTTAGGAAAGCAACTGTCATCTTGAACCCTGCAGCTTGCGGTGGGTGAGTAAATGCCCAAAAACACCTCAGGTCTGGATTCAGAGCACCTTTTTTTCCTCCTTCTAACTACTGACCATGTGTGTTCATCTCTCCCAGTAAAGCCAACAATCTTTTTGAAAAGAATGCTGCTCCCATTTTACACCTGGCAGGTGTCGAGATTACAATTGTCAAGGTATGGCTTAATATTTTTTCCTTTAAATAGTTTGCACTGTATACCATTGAAGAATAATAGTAATAACTCATATTGTTATTTTCATGTTCCTCTGCAGACAGATTATGAAGGCCAGGCAAAAAAGCTGATAGACCTAATGGAGCAGACAGACATGCTCATTGTGGCTGGAGGTGATGGCACCTTACAGGAAGTCATCACAGGTTTACTGCGAAGGCCAGATCAGGTACAATGATAACATTCGCTATGGCTTCCCTTCCAAATGTTAGAGATTTTCTTGTGATCAGGCAAGTAGAACTGACGAAAAATGTTTTGTTTTGTTTTTTTTTTTGTTTGTTTGTTTTTTTACCCGCTGATGGTTTTGGCTGTAGCTTGTAGAAATTTTATCTTGAAAAGTTTCCCAGCCCAATCATCTCCTTTTAGACACGTCACACCAGGACGCATTTGACAGCTCTGATGAAAGCTGAAGCTACAGCCAAAACCATCAGCAGGTTTAAAAAAAACCAAAAAAAAAAACATCTTTCCTCAATTCTACTTGTCTGATCACAAGAAAATTGATGGCCACATCAAGTTAGAAATAATGTTCCTCTGTTGACTTTTCTCACTGTCTAACAGTAACAATAAAAATAAAGTGAAATCAGTCCAAACTTCACCTTCCTTTACTTCTTTTTTTGACAACAGAACATATTCAGTAACACACCTATTGGATTCATTCCCCTGGGCACTCACAACTCTCTGAGTCCAAGTCTTCATCTACTTAGTGACAACAAGGTCAAGTGAGTATTACAGCAAGATGATACAGTTAGAGTGTAACATATTACACATTTATGTAAATACATTTATTTATATAT
>JAQQZY010000024.1:3545163-3569461 GCA_030068375.1 Ostorhinchus rueppellii | reverse complement strand
TGTGTGTGTGTGTGTGTGTGTGTGTGTGTGTGTGTGTGTGTGTGTGTGTGTGTGTGTGTGTGTGTGCGTGTGTGTGTCAATCAATACTTTGCACATATTTCTTGTTAAAAATAAACACACACGCCCTTTACAACACTGCAAAAAACAACAAAGCTAAAGGCTGCCTATGACTTTCGCATAGTGTTGTATATTTCAAGTATTTTCACACTGAGTTATCTGCGTATATCTGCAGAGAAACCTTAAAGCTGTTCGTAACCACACACAAACCGCAGCCTTAATTATCGCACTCTATTCAGATTAATTCAGGTCATTACCACATGTAACCTCAAACATCAGATGTGTGTGTCTTACATTTAATACATAGTCAATGAGGAGATAAGCTTTGGTGTGACAGCCCGTGCCGAAGAGGAGAACCGCTGAAGAGGCTGTCAAGGTTTTCTTTTCCTTCCATGTTAACACTTCATACAAAAACCGCATGGAAACGGGCTCTTGTGACGATAGCTGTTACTGGGATTCTGGCTTCATGTTTAATAGATGAGAACGTTTGAAACAAAGCAGCGATGAAAAACAGGAGACACATGAAGAGAAATCTGTGAACACTACTGTTAGGGTGAGAAGTAAATGTGGTAAACAGAGCACAAAGGTGGAGGAGGCGGGAGGGGGTGGAAAAACAGGACTCGAACACACAGCACGTCTTATTACCTGACTTGGTTCTCCAGGAAGTGCATGTATCGGTAAAGAAGGGTGTAGGACGGAGACAGAATTCCCACTGACTTCATCCTCGCTCCTCTCTCCAGCTCACTCTCCACAGGCATGTTCGCAAAACAGGCCAGCCCGAAGTAACAGCCTTTACGGAAATATCTGCACAAAGGCAAAGCAAAATGAGAACGGTGCTTTGTTTTTTAAACACATCAAATACATCCAAGACTGGGCAATAAAACTAGAAAATTATGTGTCCGCTGTTTCTTTTGTAGATCAGCATCTAGGATTATTGTAATACAATTGTATAACATAGTTTTCCTCTTGTCTTTAAGATTTTTTCTTATTTACCTTCTCAAATAAAAAAATTTAATCCTTCAATGTCATTGTACACATTATGATGGTGATCAAATATTTGATAATTATAGCAGTTTTGAATGTTCTACCTCTAGATTTGTGACATGTTCTGTTTACTGTTTGTCATGTCTGACCAAACACAATGATTTAAAGTCATGAATAATTACTTTTGTTTTTTGTGTTTTGTATTATATCTTTTATCTTGTTCGATTTTTTTTTTTTTTTTTATAAAACATCATTTTTATCTTGTAGCATTTTTTACATTGTTTTTTTTTTTGTTTTTAATCACATTAAATATTTTAACCAATAGTTAAAGGCTTGTAATAACCATCAGGTTTCTTCAGAATGCAACTCAGAACCAAACATCACTGTAAAACTTGAACAAATTAATTATTTGAAAGTTTTTTATTGACTGATATCAAAAGTCTACATAGGTTTTTTGGTCATATCACCCAGCGCTACACTAAGTGGCCACTTTATTAGGTACACCTTGCTAGTACTAGGTGTAATAATAATAATAATAATAATAATAATGATGGATTAGATTTACATACAGCTTTTCTATGAACGCATACTCAAAGTGCACAAGGTGTGCCTAATAAAGTGGCCATGACAATAGATGATATTTCTCTAGCCCATTTTCTTCAAAGTTCAATGTATTATGCATTCAGTGATGCACATCTATTTTCTTTAATTGTAACCAGAGATTATTTCAGGTCCTGGTTCCTTTCTATAAGCTCCAACCAGTATGGTCATTCTCCTAAGACATCTGGCATTACTGAGGCATTTTCAAATATGGAATTGCTGCTCATTGGATGTTTTCTCTTTTTTGGATGATTTTTGTAAACCCCAGAGATGGCCTGTACAAGAAAATCCCAATAAATCAGCAGTTTCAACAGCTCTGCAAATTTCTCAGGTCACCTAAGCCACCTTTCTTCCCCATTTTGATGCTTGGTTTGATCTTCAGTAGATCATCCCGGCCATGTTTATATGTTGAAATGCATTTCATGACTGCCATGTGATTGGTTTATTAGATATTTGCATTTACGTGCAGTGGAAGACTTGTACCTAATAAAGTGACCGCTTAGTGTGAGGCTTTTTTAACTGATTTTTTTTTTAACTGGTGGGAGTGAGTGAACACAGTGTACGTACATAAAGTCATTGGTGATCCGGTGGGAGCCGCTGGCCATAGACTTGAATTCAACCCCGTCGAGGTTGATGTCGTGAGGCAAACACCACTCTACCATGTTCCCTGTAGGTCACACAGATGAATGTACTCACAAAAAACTGCAGTGTAGTAATTTCCACAGTTCTGCCTTTCATTTTTACTTTCCCCCTAACCACTTCCTCTAATTCTGCATATTTAGTCTTGAAGTGAGAGGTGAAGGACAGAGGAAGCACTGAGTCAGCTACTGTAACCATCTGACACTGGTCCGTACTTAAAGCATTGTGTTCTTCCTGTTGTGTTGTGAACATATATTAGTTACAAATTTGATCTGTTCACAGCACTTAGGGCTTCAATATCACAGTGTGTTGACAACTGATACCTTGAAAAACTGAAGAGCTGTATAACACATTTTATTTCTAATGGTCAGCAAGGAATACCCCAGGTTTCCTCACTATAATTTTGATTTATTCCTTTAATAATAAGATCCTAAACTGCGGCAGAACAAAAAACTGATCCAGACACGTTATATTACTTTCTCCATTGATGCATTATTAATAGGTGCCAAACACTAATATTTTCAGCACAATCTGTGGTTCTTGAGTGGGTTTTTAAGATGAACTAAGCAAAGATTGTACATTCTTTGTCCATCTGTTCAGTCTAAGGGCTTTTTTCAACAGGTTGACAAATAGTGGATTTTTAAAGGGTGACATAATAAGAGTCTGGAGTGGAAAAAGCCCCAATTTAACCCTTACAGGTCGACTGATTTAAAATGTTTAATATGTGTTGGACTACTAATCCTATCAATACATGCAAATAATTCAGGTAACATTCAGGCTAATTCAGGCTTTTCATCATCAGACATGACCAGTTTGGATGTTTAGAGGCTACGTGTTGAATGTATCACTGATTCACCAATAAATCCAAAGTGGCACTGGTTGTAGACAGTTATTTTTATGCTCAGTTAATGATATACTTTGCTGAAAGGGCACTTTTTCTTCGTTTTAAGCCATAAAGACCCAGACATCCACCGTTGAGCAAAAGCATCTACTGATCTAAACTGTTAATCCATTAATCCTTTCAATACATGTAAATAATTGGTGTAAAATACAGTTTGTCATCTTTTCATGGTCATCAGATATGACCCATTTGGATGTTTACAGGCTCCATAGTGAACATGGGAACACTGGCATCCTCTACAATTTACTGATTCACCAGGAAAATCCATGGAGTTTGATAAATGACAGTGGGTGGAGACACTTGTTTTATGTTCAGTTAATGATAGATTTTATTGAACAAGTCACTTTTTCTTTTTTTTCCTGTTTTGATATAATAACCTCTGACTTTACTCTGAGCTTTAATGAACATCTACATGATCAGTTAATGTAACACAGGAAATACATGATTTTAATTAGAAAAAAATGCTAATTCAGGAGATAGTATTGTATTAATGATGATAAATCATTTAGGAAAGGTTAAATAGAAGCAGGAAGTGTCACAAATGTCACACTGGGTCCTTATGGGTTAATATAATACTGCTGAATTAAATCTGAGCTTTAATGAAGGTCAGTAAATTAAATACAAGGAAAATAAATGATGTTCACTGAAGAACAAAAATACAGAGGGCAATATTACAATAATGACTCAGTTAGGAGTCACCACAAGAAAAACTGTAGGCCTTTAAGGGTTAAGATCTTATTATGTCAACCCAAGACCCAGGGAAGTAAAAGTTTTTGCCTTTTTTTCCCCACATTAAATAACTGTCTTTTTCCACCTGTAATCTTAATATTTAAAATCCTAATTAACTCCATAGACTGGTTCTGCAGCAGCATATCTCCAGCCCCAGCCCAACCCTCACTTAGTATGCATACACTACTGCAGATTTAACAGATGAGAAGAATGAGATTTTAATAAGACACCATGAAATACTATCACATCAAACTTAGTGCGCAGTTGTTGTATAAATGATCAAAAGCCCTTCCTGCTCACCTGATCTGGTATCAAAGGTAACCACGAACACAGCCACGATCTGATCCTTTTCCTCCCATTGATCCCTGACGGAGAGGACGGGGAAGGGAACATTCCGGTCCAGGTGATCCCGCCTGTGCAAGGACGGATCGACGGTTCTCGGACGGCCCGGGCTTCCGTCCCCGCTGGGAACAACAGCTGTTACAGCCTTGTTGTCGGTCGGGCTGAGGGTGGCGGGGGTGGTGGTGGCGTCGGCGGGGCTGCTCCACCCTGTGCCCGCCGCAGTGCTGGCAGGTAGACGCTTGGGCGGCTGCGAACTTTTCTCCACCGGTGCGTCTTTCTCCGGAGCGGACGGCGGCTGCGGTGGTGGAGCCGCCTGGTTCGGATCGGGAGGTGGGATCTCCTCCCAGTCCAGCAACGGGGCTCGGTCCGACTGCTCCACCATTGGTGCTGCTGCCGCTGCGGCTGCGTCTGTGGAGTTGGGACGGGAGAAAAGCAACACACAATCCGCCGTGAAGTGCCCTAAACACGCGTCTGTGGACTGATCATGATTTCCTGCTGCTCGCGGGGTTGTTTTCTATCTATTTGTAAGCGTGTCACATCCACGGACGGGGCTGATTTTCCTCCTCCTGCCTCACTGTTTTGATGACGTCACCAACTTCCGCCCACGTGTCTACATTACTATTTCATGCAGTGACCTAATTTTTGTTCATGGCTATGTACTCTGTCCCAACACAATAGGTTTTCTTCCACAAAAGTTTAATTTTTTTTTTAAAATATTGTGAGTTGAGTCTTTTGTGTCGATTTGATTCTGTTTTGCTAAAAAAAAAAAAAAAAAAAGAGTAAACTGTCCCATTTTCTGACTATTAATATAAATTTTACATGTACTGTATGTCTCCGGGGAAATCTATATTATTATTATTTTTTTTAAATTATTATTATTATTATTATTTTTAAATTATTTTTATTTTGTTTATTTTTTTCAGGTTCACCACAATTTCTGTTTTTCTAAATCATTTTGAATTGATTCGATTCATTTACAATTCTAATATATCATTAAGATATTTAAAAAATATATTATGTTGTAAAATATTCCTTAGTATCATTGCAACACGTACAATAAAAATGAAGTGACATCCAGGACATTAAAGAATGCTAGAATAAAGTTGACAAAACAG
Organism: Ostorhinchus rueppellii; assembly: GCA_030068375.1. Taxonomy (NCBI): domain Eukaryota; kingdom Metazoa; phylum Chordata; class Actinopteri; order Kurtiformes; family Apogonidae; genus Ostorhinchus; species Ostorhinchus rueppellii. Next base: position 3,564,094 of record JAQQZY010000024.1, on the reverse strand, counting down.
CTAAACATGGTGTGTTTAAAAAAACGCTACTTGGTATGAATCGTCTTGAGTGATTCAGTTTTACTTATTTACCTTTCTTAAAATCCGATATGTATTTATTATTTTAACATTTACCTGACTTTTATGGATATTCTTGGCCTGATTTTGTAGTTTTATGGCATGAAGAAGTGTTTGAAAAGTGTAGAATATCATATCCAAGGTAAAGTCATATGAAGGTATTAATTTGCCGTTCAAAATCAAAAATCAGGTGCGAGTGTACTACTCAGCCAATCAGAAAGCTAGAATTTAGCGGATAACTTATTTAAACAGGAAATAATTTACATATGCGGAGACTAAATTGAAACGTGGGGTTTGGAGTGGAGCAGGAGTCGTGTACGTGAGTATACATGTTAAGCATACGCAAATACTTTATTACTACGTATAAATGTATACGAATATTAACATTCACATATATTTGGCGTATTTGATGAACTTTCTGAAATGTGTGACGTAAAAGAACCTAACAGCAGCATGTGCTTCTATTTATCCTGATAATTTAATGGATTAAATTAATGGCGGAAAAAGAAACATCGCAGGACTATCGATTGTAGAAAATTGATTAATACAGGATTCAACAAAAGTTCTCTATTTCTTGGACTGTCGTAATGCCTTAAGATTTAGTTTTATTTTTGACTTTATATTATTCTATTGTTCAGGAAAGCGCTGGATAATAGAAAATTTTCACGTCTTTCTGCATTCTTTCAGTTATAGAATCTGTATTTTGGTATTACTGTGTCATTTGGTTTGTAAAATTGCATTGAGTGTCTGAAATCTGAATCTAAACCATTTACATTCAGCCCTTGAAGCATGGCGATGTTTGAAGTGATCAGCCAGAAGCTGGACTTCTCTAGCTGTGAAGAGGAAGGAAGCAGCAGTGACAACAGTTCAGATGACTGCTCCTACAGGATTCTCAGTTGGAGCCCTGTTTATGGGACCCCCAGGGTGAAATGCCACAGAACCCGGATCAACACCCTGTCCTCCCCTATACAGTGCACCAGCCCCATACCTTATGCTTCCTGGAGAAAACTGAGGCTGTGCCACACACCAAGCACACCCAAGGTGAGGAACGGGTCAGACTCATTGTCCTTTCATTTGCCTGTGTGGCCTTGTGTCATTTTTCAAAGTGAATTGTCCCTTTTCTCCACCTTGTAGAGTCTGCTGTCCAAGTCATCCCAGCCTTGCTCCAGTACTAAGATAAGTTGTCCTCAGAGGACCCTCCGTTTTGGCTCGGCACCTGCAAACTTCATCCAGGCGCCTTTTGTCAATGTGAATCCTTTTACCCCTGATACAGTACATAGGACCAACCAGCAGCAGTGTAAGAATAATTGCAGGGATGACGATGATGACAACTATGGGCTCAGGTACCTAATAATTTACACTGTTCTGGAAATTGCACCCCACTGATGCCATATAGCATATTCATAACACGTTTGTTTGTTTTTTAAATCAAGTGGAAGTCTCTGTTTAGAAAACTATCATTACATGTACAGAATATCTTGTATTACTAAGAAATGAATCTAGTTATATCTGTATCAAAATACAGTCCAAGCTATTTTTATATACAAACACTTGAATTTCTTGGCTGAGACTGAAATTTGTTTAATGAAATATGATTATACTGAAATTTTCAGCTTTTAGTGCCCAAATTCAAAGATGTGACTTTTTGTCATACTTTTGAATATGTACAGCAAAGATCTTGTTTTTTTTTTTTTCTTATCTTTCAGAATCAAACACAGTCTAACGTCATCTGGGGAGGATGATGAAGCATTTCTCCCACCAAAGGTACAACTATTTTTATCAGTGCATTGTGGTGAATAACCCTCCCACTCAGATGCGTTTGATATGATTTCATCATCAGGCTCTGTCATCTTCGGCTGCCTACTCTTTTGTTTTGTCCAAAATAACATGTTGCCAGTCCTACTTCCGGACTTTCTCTAAGGAATCTCCAATGAACAAAACCACTTTACTTGTGGAAGCACAGCCATATTTGGTATCACATCGAATAAAAACGGTGGTTCTCTAATTGGCTGTTATCAAATTGAAGCTTCAGCGCTCTGACGTTTGTTCCGTCTTAAGAGATGCTCTTGTTTAAACACGAGGCTCTCCATCTGTTTATCTGGCAGAGACGAGCTGTCGAAGCTTTCATGCTGTCACGGTATGAGAGTGAGTTCCTGGAGCTGGAGCGCATTGGTGTGGGTGAGTTTGGGGCAGTTTATAAGTGCGTGAAGAGACTGGATGGTTGCCTGTATGCCATAAAACACTCTCGTCGGCCCCTCGTGGGCTCTGCCAATGAGTGAGTCAGCAACACTGATCTGTCATGTCGTACATGCCAACATTCTTGCACAGACCAGTCCACTCTTTGAAATAATAGTAACAAAACACTTAATGTCCTTTCAGGCAGCTGGCCCTGAAGGAAGTGTATGCACATGCTGTTCTTGGACACCATTCACATGTTGTTCGATATTATTCAGCCTGGGCAGAGGATGATCACATGATTATTCAGAATGAATACTGTGATGGTAAGGATTAATGTCAGGAACACAGTGAATGTAATTCTAAATGGATCACAATTGGAGATGAATCAATACATCTGTTAATCAGTCTTATTGACAGCTGTCGATAAAGAAGAGGACACGTCACTGATGACAGAGGCTGATGTAGCTGTCATATCCAATATATTTTCATAAAGTTTCCTGCTTGAATTTTTACATTAAGAGAGTGATGAACTGAGGAGGGGGGGGGACTACCGACTGTCAGCCAAGTAGTTATTATAAACAATGATACTGGCCCAGGTTTTCACAGGCTGTGCTGATCCTAGTCAAATGTGGCTTTGTAAACATGACTGAACTATGATTTTTGACCTGCTTTGTCTGAACCAGGTGGAAGTCTGAGTGACGCCATTGTGAAGAAAGAGGTGCAGGGTGAGCTGTTCTCAGAAGTTGAATTGAAAGACTTGCTCTTACAAGTGGCCATGGGTCTAAAATACATCCACAGCTCAACCCTTGTACACCTGGACATCAAACCAAGTATGACTCGCTGAGCATCAGTTTGCATTTCTGATATTGGTATGAAACTTTGAATTTTTTGGCATTGATAGTTTGTTCCAACTGCTTGTAGGCAACATATTCATTTGCCACCGTCCAAACAAAACTACAGCAGGTGAAGGGGACAGTGAGGAAGATGAAGTTGGGACCTCAGCTGGAGTTATTTACAAAATTGGTATTTATTTTTTTTACTGGTTGTATAAAACCTTATTCCTGCAAAATAGATTTGTAATGTCACCTAGTCTTGTTATATAAAATATGACCAACAAAAAACTGCAGCCTTTTAATCTTCTAATGCCAGTTTGTGGGATTTTTTTTTTTTTAAGGGGATCTGGGCCATGTTACATCAACCAAGAGTCCTCAAGTTGAAGAAGGGGACAGCCGTTTTCTGGCCCTTGAGGTTCTGCGTGAGGTGAAATTTTGTTACCTTTTAGCATGGGCAGAAGTTGTGTTCAGGGCTGCTCTAATATCATATGGATTTATTTTGCATTGTTATTAATTTGTCTTGCAGGATTATAGTCACCTCCCCAAGGCTGACATCTTTGCTCTGGGCCTTACAGTTCTGCTGGCAGCTGGTGCCCCTCCACTTCCTCAAAATGGAGAGGAGTGGCATGAACTTCGAAAAGGGCAACCACCCAAACTTCCACAGGCGCTTTCATCTGAGTTCAGGGCATTACTTAAGGTACTTCAAAGATGTTACAACTTTCCTGCCATGAATGTATGTACATGAACATTCACACAAATTTCTTGCCAGTCCAAAAGAAAATACTTTTCTCTTTAGTCAACACTGGATCCAGACCCAACAAAGCGGCCGTCTGCAAGGGAGCTCTGCAAACACACGGTCTTAAGGGAAGAGGGTACTACAAAGCTCGCTGCTCAGCTACGCAAAGCTCTCAACATAGAGAAGTTCAGGACAGCCATGCTTGAAAAGTAAGAGAAGCATTAAAGCACCATCTGGGAGTCTGGATTACAAGCCACATAAAAGACTACTGTCCCATTAGGATTTAAATGTATGTTTTAAGATTAGGATTTGACCAAACTTCATAGAAAATTCAGTTTGGCAATCTACCACTTTTTTTTTTTTTTTTTTGTTTTTTTTTTTTTGTATGGCTTTTAACATGGCCTTGAGTGTTAACTTTAATGCACTGAAAAACAGTTACTGATTGTTTCCATTAAGAACTAACTGTCCACCGGCAACTAAAATAATCTGCTGATCTAAAATGTTTAATATCTTCTGATCAGTTAATCTTATCAATACTTGTAAATAACTGAAGTAAAATGCAGTTTCTCAGCTTTTCATAGTAATCAGATATGACCCATTTGGATGTTCAGAGGCTCCAGTGAATGTGAAATCACAATAACCTTCTGCAAAACTGATAAACCAGTCAAACCTGTGGAGTTTGATAAATGACAGTGGGTGGAGGTGCTTGTTTTTATGAAAAAAAATCTTTTTTTTTTCCTTAAGTTTTCTGTTTGTTCTAAGCTTCAATGAACATCGATATGACCAATGAATTGAATGTAGGAAAACCTGATTTCCACTAAAAATGCTCAGGATAATATAATAAATGGTGATAAACTTCTCAGATGAAAAAATAATCATTTGGATGTTTCACAAGAATTTCCTTTCAGGTTTTATCATGGCCCTCAGTTGCATAACTATGACCAACAGATGGTGCACTTCTACATTTAACTGATGATATTCATTGTGCTAATCAAGTGGGTTTTGGAGTCTTAATGCTCATTTTTATGCTCAGTAAAAGCATTAACCCCATGTGTTTCCCTCTCTACAGAGAGCTTCAGGAGGCTCGTCAGGCAGTGCTGTCACCCAAACAGATTATTGGTCCTGGATTGGAACCCATTGCTCAGAGGGAGTCCCCACCCAGATCAGCCAGAAGGCTTGTTGGTAGAAGGGCAGCACGATCCATAAGTTTTGGTTACTCGGGTTATGGTGCCTGATGAGGCTATGTTAAGCCTCTGCTTATCTTTCAGCAACCAGTTTGTGGTAGAAGTGCAGCATCTACACACATGAAAACAAAACAAGTTTCCTTTTAACAGCAGTGGTTCTGAGCCTCAGACAGTATGTGATCCTAGTTATTTTTAAGTGACTTTTACACCTAGAGACACACGTACATGACCAGTCAAGGACTTGTTTTTAAACTGGAAATAAAATTTTTAGCATTTCAGTGGCATTCCTTTTTTTTCCTCACTTGACTAGATAGTTTTGTTTTTACTGTGCCGTGAAGGAAAAGCAGAACATGGGTCTGTAAAGAAACACAGGAGGGACTTTCCTATGGATTATTTCTGTTCTCTGTAGCTGCACAGTGACTTGCAAAGAAAACTGTGAAACAAGTGTTCAACAAGTGTTATGATGATACTGTCAGTTTAACATGTATTCAGTAAATGAGGATACTTTTTATAATAAACGCTGGAAATTTTACTTTCACATTTTATCACAGCCTCAGTTGTGTGATACTTGATTATGGGAGCCAATCAAAATTCCAAATTACACCAATGTCTTTCGCCTGCATTAACGCTATGAATGTCACTTTCAGATTTGTTTTTAATAGGACACTGCGCATTCACGTCCAGACTTCCTGTGTAACTGCATCATTACGCTCGGATGGCTCCACCTACACTCGGATAAAAACCTGCTAAAAAAACATCTGGTAGTTTTTTTTTTTTTAAGCGGCTTGCATTCTTCGTGTTTGGTGGTGGGTTGTACCCTCTGTCCGATGGCGCACCTTTGAAGAAGCAACAAGTTAGCTACTCGGCTACTTCGGAGAGCTAGCATAACTGTTTTAGAAGTCTCCTGTGCTGCGGGTAAGTGTGTGCAAACCGGTAAACCACTGGATGCTAAGTAGTTTGAGCAGGCACAAGTACCGGGTTTGCCTTTGCTAACTTCAGCTAAGTTATTAGCTTATACCGTTCGCTAAGATAATCGATAACTTAGTTTAGCATCACAAAGTTTAGCTTCTTGCTAGCTAGCGCAACTGTCAGTTGTAAACTTGGCTAAACTAGCTAATTTTTTGAAAAGTTTTAGTGGAGGAATTTATTGGGTTGCTCTGGTTTGTATTACCGGTTTGGATTGGGGGTTTTTTCTTCTTTATTTAGACTCGTGATATCTTGCAACTGTCAATAGGATTTGTGGTTATCGATGGAGACCTCAGGGCACAACGCCTTGGTTCTGTGGACTTTCCTGCAGACGGATTCCGGAAATTCACAATACCGCGACGAACTTCGCTCCCTGGCCAAAGACATCAGCTGCAATGGACCATGCGTTGTCTACGACCAGGGCAATACGGACCTGGAAAGTGATGGTTACCTGGAAAGTGATGGCCACCTGTGCAGTAACATCTCCCTGTTGGTGCGGGACGCGGCGCATTTAGTGAATGTGCGGTTGCCTGGTGAGCTCATTAAATCATTCACTCTTAGCTGACTTAATTTACGCTACCAGCAGTCAGATACTGGGATAATGTTGAAGTTGGCCTGAAAGGTCATTTTATAGGCTAAACACCGCTGATGCAGGGAAACCCCCTACTGTATTACAGTCAATGGCATCTGATGTTTCCACTTAACAATCTGTCATGAAGGTGAACTAGGAACACAGCTATCTCCGTAGATTTGATACAATGAAAGCTGTTTAGCTGTAAATGTTAATGCATGTATAGACTTTCAGTCAACTTTCATCTCATCTCTGAATTCAGATGCTCATAGTATCCAGGGGATGTTTTGACATTCTTGTTTTAGTGGACCTTAAGAAGCATCAGCAGCTCTTCACTTGTAGCTGATGTTAATTATATTAACTGCAGTCAGACACTGAGATAATGTTGAAGTAGGCCTGAAAGGTCATTTTATAGGGTACACACTTGCTGATTTAGAGAAACCCCCCCTTTTTACTGCAGTCCAAAAGTCTAGCCATTGACGTCTGATATGTTTGCACTTAACAATCTGTCATGAAAGTGAAACTAGGAAACCACAGCAGTCTCAGTAGATGTGATAAAATGAAAGGTGTTTGGGTGTAAATGTTAGTGTCATAGATTTTAAGTAAGCTTTTTCTTGTCATTTCTGTTGAATTCATGCGCTCAAAGTATCCTGGTGATGTTTTGATATTCTTGTTTTAGTGGATCATGAAGCGGCAGCAGTTCAGCGGGTTGCAGAAGAATTGAGGGAAATAGCAGCTCAGCTTGAACTCAATGTGGTCGCAAACGCCACCCGAAGCCTGAGCAACAACCTGCGAACATCCCCCACTGACGTAGGTTTGCTTGGATTTCAGACTTTTTTTATACTGCTCCCTTTTTTTTCATGTTTTCTGTTGCAATTGGGTTCTGCAAATTATGAATACGAATTGAAAATATGTACACTTATTTTGGAGATAGTCTGTAAAATGTCACACTAGATGTTACTGAAACTGAACATTAATGCTCTCTAGTCTTATACAGAGTTATAATGTTATTACCAAGACTAAACATGCTAATTATTCTGCAGCAAATATGATAAACCATTGCATAGTAAGGCTTATGTTTTGGCAGTAATTTTTTTTTTTTTTTTTTTTTTTTTTTTTTATAAATTCAAATTACTCAATTTTGGAAAAAAATTATTAAAAGACCAGGATCAAACATGTTGTCTGCAGGTTAAAACCAGCCCACCAAAGGCCCCCATCTGGCACATGGGATGAATTTACTAGGTGCAAAACTTACTGAAGATTTTAACAATGAAAGGTGTTGCATTAATTTTAGCTTGGGTAGCACATACAGACCAATATGAGTTCAGGTGGATCAGACCAGTAAAATAACTGTCAAAACCAAATATTTCTGGTTTTGGTGTGATAAAAGTACAACTATGCTATGAAAATGTATACATTGACAAACAACCCTTCCACTCGAGCCTTTTTGGAAATTTTTTTGCGAAGTGCATTGAGAATGGGAATTCCACTCAGCAACAGTATGGCCACAGCTGAAACAAACACAGAAACTACTTCATTGTTTCTTGCTGCTGCGTGGATTCCCATTCCCACACGGCAACAAAATCTCCAAAAAGCCCAGTGACAGATCAGTTTGGTATGTAAGCAAACAGACAGCTTGTGATGGGAGTAGACTTTTGAAGTTGTTCACCATGATCAAAGTGATTCTGGTGCGTTGGCACAGAAGGATTTATGGATTAGTGATAAGGAGGCTATCACTCGAGTTCTACAAATTTGAAGAAAAGTTGGCTGAAGTCATACACAGCTTTAAGAAAAATAAGTGCAATTTTAACAATATTATGCTTCAGCTTATTTACACCTGTGCATCACAACTTGCAGATCTCACTGGATCTACAAAGGCACAAAACATTTAGTAACAGACCAAATAAGGTTATCTTCAGAGTAATTTTTGCATTTTCACAAATTCACACAGGCCAAACTAGACTCTTTGGTGGGCTGGTTTTGGCCCACGGGCTACATGTTTGACACCCCTGGACTAAGATGTTAATAAAGATGCTTAAGTATACCAGACACCTAAACTACATAACAATTAAAGTCTTTAAAGATGCAGTTTACTGACTATCCTTTTTGTCTGTTATCTAGCACTGGAAGGACCTCCTTAAACAGGAAGTGGAGAATGTGCTGAGGCAAGGAGTGGGTTTGGAGCACCTAAACCAGGAGCGAGTCATTGTTGCCCTCACTTTCACCCTTGTAAAGAAAGTGTGTGAGCAGGCTCCTGCACTCCTCAGAGGCCTGTTCAACTCAGCACTGCAGTACATCATGCCTAGAAACATTAGGTGACTTCTGAGTAGCAGAATGACATGAAGAAACCTGAGACCCAAAGAGTAATCTACTCATGACCAGTCAATGAAGGAACATGGTAGTGTTGGGTTGCACAAGTAATGCAATCAAAGTGAAGATAAATGATAAATCAGTTTACAGTCACACTAAAAAAAAAACGAAGGTTGATGTTGTGACACTTTTTTTGTTCCAACTATACTGCATGTTAATTTTGTTTGTTGTTGGTGTTCATTCAGTTTTGGGGTTTTTTTTCTATACACATCCTCTGTGTAACTTGAATAAGTGTTTATTCCTGTGAATAAATGTCTCTGAAGGAAGTTTCATGACACTGAGCTTTATGTAGCTGCAGGGAAAAAAACAAATCAAATACTTCTGAAATTAAGTGTGAACAGAGCATGTTGACAGGATGGTCATTCTAAAATACATTTTTTTTTTTTTTTTTTTATTTTCATCTCAAACAGTGTATCGTAGGAAACTGAAGGTACAAAGTGTCGCATCAGGACCTTTTGACAGCCATCCAGCCCTGTACTTTAATGTTTCCCTTTTGGAAGCAGACAGTAGGTTGAGTCCACGGGTACTTGCTTTTGACACATCCGTGACAGAAAACAGCCATTTACATAGTGACAGATTACAAAGTCCCCAGGTGCTTAAGGAGAAAATATACAAGTAGTCTGGCAGCAGCAGTGAGGGCAGTTAAGTGTCATTCGTACTTTGAAATAGCTGGGATTTTCCTAGTTTACCCATTTATGAAATTGTGTTGGAGTCTGCTCCACAGTAACCATCCTCCAGTAACCCCATACAACACTCGCAAGTGATTTTGCAAATTCTAACATGATCTATGTCATTGCATAGTAGCACACAAGGATGGCTGTGCCTACAGAACATTTACTTCACCAGAAAATCTTTAACAGTATTGTCCAGTGGAAGTTAAAAAAATTAAAAAAAAAAAAAAAAAATTTTTAAAAGGCTGCTCTGATTGTCACAAGGCCAATTCATGGGTGTGGAAGGTGAGGCTGGAATTTTAACTTGGTGAACTAGAGGGTTATGGTAACCACAGCATTGAGGTCAGGTGTACCTGTTACTGGAGCACAAAGGTAACATCAGGAAGTAAACTGCCAATAAAATAAGAATCAACGTTTAAGTTTTCTTTGAGGAAGTGCTTCAGTGTAACTATCAACATTACAGGGAAGACTGAACTCATTGTAACACATGCAGTCAAAATCCTTCTCGTATGGTTGAAGTAATACCACTCAAGCATGGTACACATGTAGGAAGTGGGCGATTTAATCCTGTAAGTACAATGTTATGAAAAGGATATCAAAGTTTCATACGTGGGGATCTCCAAGGCATTTGTTGAACGAAAAAGTGTAACTGATTATCTGAATTCATTTCAAAGTGACACAAAACCAAAATAAATGGCACAGTCAGGGGCAATGAATACTGACAGTGCTGGTTTCAGTTTCACCTAACTTTTGGCTTGTGTTTCACAGTAACCGATAATGGGGATATAAGCCAATAACAATTCTGAAACTGGTATCAGCTGAGGGAGATTTTTTCCAGTGAACTTTCCGTTTCGGTACACTGGCCAAAACAAGCTTCAACCCACCTCAACAGCAAGCCGTCGACGACATGAACTTCAACAGATAAGAGGGGATATGAATCTGCACAATAGTCAGACAGAAAAAAAGGATGGACTCACAAAAAAAAAATGACCACACTTTCCAAATGAACCCAGAAGTATGAAAACAAAAATAAGGACAGTGGAGCGGAGTGTGTCATCAGCCTTTTATGCCATTGGTGGAGTGAAGCAATCAGGCTCCTGGCAGTACATTGTAAATTAAATTAGGTTTTTGTTTGCTGGTGAAAAACTTTAAACCTTCAATTAAACACTTATTTTAAAAAAAGAATGCAGCTTCATATCTTGAATCAAACACTATTAATAAGGAGAGTTCACCATGTGTGCACTAAGATGGGTTTTTTTCTATGTTTATGTTGCAATTTGTATTCTCTTCAAAGGCCCTTTCCTAAGAAAGACACTTTATTGAACCTACTTCCGTCTGTATGCAATGACACCATATGCCATTACAGCAGTGAGGGCCACTAGTGCAGCGCCTCCATAAAGCAACACTGGGAGCTCTGACGCTGGTTCTGGCTCCACTGGGGGCTCCTCAGGTGGTGCCTCTACTGGGGCCACCACAGCCTCTGGGACCAGGGGTTTATCCAGCACCACCTCAGGCTCTGCCACAGTATCTGGTTGAGCCTGAGACTCCTCTGGCTCAGGAGGCACTATGGCAGGCTCTAGCACTAGTTCAAAAGGTGGCTCTGAAATGGCTTCAGGCTCCTCTGGTTCTGTGGAACTAGCAACAGGGGCCTCCTTGGCTGGAGATGGGGGTGCCACCTCAGCTAGAGATGGGAGGGCCACCTCAACAGGCACTGGGGCAGCAGCTGGTTCTGGCTCAGGGTCTGGTTCTACTGCAGGAACAGGCAAAGGTGCTGTAGGTTCTGGCTCTTGGGCAGGGGGTGCAGCAGCTTCAGGAACTGGGGGAGGCAGCTCTGGTTCTAAGGAGATGAAGGAAGGCTCTGCTGACAAGCTTGCAGGTGTCTCTATAACAACTGGTTCCTCCAATGAAATGAGGGATGCTGGGGCTGTGGATTCAGCCTCAGATGATACTGGAACATCTGGAGTCTGGTCCTTAAATTCTTCCCTGAGCTCAGCTAGATCACTCTCTGTGCCTAAAACACTCATCATGCTTTCCTCTATCGCCCCGACTTCACCGCCTTCCTCGAGCAGCTCAGCCTCCTCGCGCTCAACGTGGACAATGTCCGAGTTTGAGGAATTGTTTTCACTGCGCTCCTCAGTGAGAGCTACTCCCTCGTTGCTGTCCAGGCTCTTGACGTCTTCAGGGTCCATTGTTCCAACCTGCGCCCAAGACTCGTGGCCTGCCAGAGACACGGGTAAGCTTTCTGTCTGCCAAGAACTTTGCTCACTGCTATTGCCTTCAACACAGAGCAGCGAGGAGGGAGGGCTGAGATGATCCGGATGCTGCTCGCCTGAGAGGATGTAAATGTCGTTGCTGTCTTCAGCTATGGTCACACCTCGGTCCTCCTCTGACTCAAGGCCAAATACTTCACCCTGAGGTAGACACAAAAGGACAAGAGTTCACCAGTATTCTGGACACCTAAGATTTCCTTTATAAAGACAGAATCCTATGTGTAATTTACATTGTATAAGTTGTGATGCAGGAAGAGATGGCATTACTTCCTTTTGCAATACATTCTTGATGCAAGGACAACAAATGTTTCTATCAAAACACTTTGTACACATGGTCATGATCAAGTCAAGCTAAAATTCTGCACTTTTATGCATATAATTTCACCTCAGTCACCAAATTCTATTAATCCAACACACTAATGGAGTCAATTAAATTTACCTTTTTGAGGGTATTTTTAGATGAACCATGCACCTGTCAAGTTTCGTCTGCCAGTCAGTTGGTCATTGCTACATTTAAATTGCAATATTTTCTACAACAGCCTTAAAGCAAATGAATGAATACATATCTTCCATTCACTTGATGTCCTGCAATGCCACCTAGTGGTATGAAGCCACTTTAACAAGGTTCCATATGTATGTAATGCTCTGCTGTTATGCAACAGGGACCATTAGGGCAAAATACATTACCCAATAAATGAGTGAATGTAATGAAAGAGTACGCTCTGTGTATATATCATGTAAATGTTTTACATAACTGGAATTAGGATTAAATATTGTACCTTCAGTGATAATGCCGTTCTTCCATTTTGCTGATGATTAATCTACTACATGTGCCTCAAAGCAAGGGAAGTGAGCGTTCACAAATGCCCTGACACTATTACTGACATTCTCTCCGTCTTAAGGACACATCTTGTTATGGGTGGTAGTTTCCTAAACTCACATGAGAGGCAGTTAAAGTCAAGTTATTGGTTATAGCTGATTTCACTCTGCTGAGTTTCTACACTTTCTTATATGGAGCTACTTAATCTGACACATTGAGTTAAAAACCTGGACTCTGAGCTGCGCAAGCTTGACTGGAAGGAAGTTAAATTTGGATTTGTCATAAGAAGGTTTCTGTTGTGCTACTGCACATGTCACATGGGTGTGACCTGAACAGATGAGATTCAAACAGACAGTGGGCACAGAGGTGTTTGTGTAAGACAGAGGCTGACTGTGTGTGTGTGTGTGTTCACAGCGGACAGAAATGATCTGACAGCAGAGATCAGCTTCTAAGGCAACACTGTCAGGTAAAACACGAATATATGTCATGACATGTTCTTTAGAGTCTCCCTGACCTTCCATTTGCATGTGATCTGCACACCATTAAACTGCTGAAGAAGTATATGCAAAGGAGTATGAACCTATGTAAAAATGATTTTTTTTAAATGACACGGTTAGGCTGTGAAGGTTATTTTCCTTACAAGGACACTCGCAGCATCGTGACTGGCAGATGCATCCTGGGAGATAGGAAAGGGATTAATAGCCTCCATCGTTATCCAACATTCGCTTTCTCCATAAGCTGATTTGCATGTGGAGAGAGGCAGAGTTTTACAAAGACCTCACCCTCAGGTTACAGTTGCAGCATTAGCTGGACAGGCTGGAGAAGGGTCACCATGTGGCATTAGATCCACAGAAATGTGCATCTGCTGCTTTTCATGAACAATAATAACTAGTCCTCAGACATCTAAAGCTCTAGGTCTCTTTTGACTGAGCAACGTTCTCAAATCACATCTACTCTATATAATAATCTACGTATTAATCTGATATTTTTTGTATGTAAAAGAGCCCGTAAAAGAACAAAAATTGAGATTACATTCTCATAACTCAAAGTGCTCAAACTATGTGAATAAAACAGCTCACATACCATCTAATTATGTACACGCTGTTGTTATGAAGCCTTTTTTCTATAGTTAAACTCAGTAAATGCTAAGTACTTGTAGCAAAAGTAAGCAAAAGCCAAACACACCTGAGAAAAGAGTCCTCTGAATTTTCTGCGTCTCTGTTCTGTCTTTATGGTTCCATGTTGTTACCCTTAAGTGTTCCTGAACTTGAGAAACACAAACCTTTTAAGACCCGTTCTATCACTGGGCCTGTTCCACATTTCTCCACCCTCGCCCGAAGACAACCACAAACGGCATAAAAATGAGCTTGCATTCTTGCTGTACAGCCAAGGGTGTATAGCCTACCAGTCACTGCTTCACTTTTAAACTTTCACTGGTTAAATTACTGCTTCAGCTTCAATAACATGGTATTAAACTCATGTAAATCCTAAAAAAAAAAAAATCTCCAAAAACACTGAGATAGAGGACAGAATTCCAAATCTTTGTGATTGCATGTATCCTGCTGCACTGGCATGTGACTGTCACATATGGTCAACATGCTGCATCCATTTGCAAATACAAACATGAGAGATAAGACAGAAAATAATTAAATATTAAACCTAAAACTATGAAAACAGGACATAGTTTGTGAGTAATAGTGTGAATTAGTGGATTTTTTTCAGTGTTGTACAGGCTGGTTTATATGAACTTAGATATTTTTGAGGATGTAATGATCTAGAAGTCAAGCAGTGTACAACTCAGACGAAAGATCATTTTTAGACTTTTCCCTGTCCTTTTTCCTATATTGCACAGTGTAAACAACCTCAAGGCAAATTTGTAATTTTTGATACTGGGCTGCATAAATAGCACTGATTTAGACCTGCTACACTGCTTCACATTATTTACATATCGCTTTAAGTTATGAAAAAGATAAACATGAAATATATGACAAAATTAACTCGTGAATTCAATTGGATTCCTGTTTTAAGCTCATGATCTCCATGAACTGCTATGTAAACTGAACAGAATTTTATTAATCATCGGACATAAAACTTTCAATATCTTCTTTTATAAATTCAGGCAAAATTAATAAATTCTTTCACACTCTGCAGCCACACAATTTGCATTAGCAAATATTGTTTTTTGGCCAATATTACCACTGTTGTGGCATCAGAGAGACTGATGAAACTAAGTGATTGAAAAAGCAAAGCAAAACATCTCTGCCCTGTTTAAACCTTGGCAATCAGCCAGTGTGTAGCTGCCATAGCAAATTTTCAGCTACAAGTGGGCCAGTCAAGCCCCTGGTGATGATGTTTTTAGAGGATTAGCAGAGTTATTTTTGGGATTCCTCAGCCTGCACACCGACTACTCTAGTCCAGTTTCACGCTAATGCAGTAGCACAGCAATGTGCATATTTCACCCTGAAGCCAGCAAGAGGATGCTTATGTAACAGGGGGGAGCACTGACTCACTGTACATGCAAGGGTGCAACATGATGTGCCCTGTCAGGGCCCAGCCCAACACCTTTACAGCAACTTGTCCCTAAAATTTCATTGTTTAACTGGAAGTAGCAGCAATTTCCAATATAACACCGATGGCCTGTAAAGTTTGCTTTATTGCATTCATAACATGATGCGTTGCTTTGACTATCAATATATTCACAGCAGTAAAATAGTACATGTCCTCATCACACCACTGGTCTTTACAAAGGGGTCAGTCAGAACTGTTGGTGTTGCACCTCATAACCTTTGCAGTCATATTACATAACACACACAGGGACTGTAATATAAAAATGCTGATGTGTACACTAAGGTGACACACAGCATTTTGCTCTGTTTAGGTGACAACTGTCTGGTTCATCATAAGGAAAAGACCAACAACAGACCACATGCATACAGACTGATAGTGATGTGCTACTGTAGTACATCTACTTAACCTTAAAATCTCTCTCCATGTAGGCCATTTGCTGCCCTGCATCCCCCCTTATCTTTGTCCTCCTTCTCCAACTCACCCTGGGGGGGTGTGGTGTTGAGGGGCTGATGTTTTTGTTCTTGTCAAGTCAAGTGTACACGACACTGGGGTCATAATAATCCTTATTGTATTCTGACGTAACTAACAAAGGCACCCAAACACAACACTACAGTCAGAACACGACACAATGTCCTGGAGGAGAATACGACAGGCGGAACATGTGAATGGAGCTGAATATCGAGTCCTCACCACCATCTTTGTTTTTTTAACCTCTAATATGACACACGATGTTGACATCTGCTAGGAACTGGACTGTAATTATATTTTAGAAAAGCAAGTCTAACCTTAAAACAAGACCTGGTATTATAGATGGAAAAGACAGTGCACAACCACTTTCTACACACTTTCACATGCAAACATGCACTGCGTCATTGCTTCAGCATGACAAGTTAAATTCCCTACCTGAATGTGAAGCCTTGGAACCCAGTGGTTTACACAGAGAGGCGTACAAATGCAATGAGGTAGCAAGCAGTTGAAGAGAAGTGTGCATGCGGGCAGCTGTCAAACTAATGGAGATTTCACTTGGCTCTCACTGGCTCCCCATGCTCACCCCCCTTTACTCTCTCGTCCCTCACCCCTCCCTCCTTCCTATTGCCAGTCTCTTCATGTGCTTGCTCATTCTCTCTCCCTCTCTCTCTCTCTCTCTACATCCCTCTTCTTCATCCCTCCCTTGCTGATCCTGCCCTGTCATCTGTTCATCCCCTATGACATAACACGCAGTAAGAATGTAGCTTTGTTTCTAGCCAGTGCATTGTGTTAACGTTAGGCTGCACGAAAAGTGGGGGGTTTAACATGTCAAGTCACGTGAACATGCTATGGTGTGACTGGCTGTGACGTTTTGCTCCATTTATTACATCACTGGAAAGGGTCACTAATATTATAAAAATTAAAGTGAGAAAATTGTATCCACATGATTGTTCGCTCAGAGTGAGAAGGTTGGCACACAGAATGGAGGATGTATTCCTGCTTTTCCTGTCTAGGCAGCACACGATCATGCCTCAGTGTGATGTTGAATTGTCTATTAAACTGTGATGTGATTCATCTGCCATCTACAAACAGCTCGTTTTATAGCATGGACTTTGACTGTCCTGACTTGTACATGGAGAGGTGCATGTTACACAACTGAGCAGAAGACTAGTAAGAGTAAACACAATGATGCAGTTACTTTAGGTGTTCACACCTGAGAACAGATCAGTTCCAACACGCATATCTGAAGTGTACCTGCCAAGATTATTCTTCAGCTCCAACAGCAAATTTCAGTCTTTAAATAAATTAACCACCTCTAATATGCTTGTCATTCTGTAATTCCTGTATAACAACTATACCTGTCACACATCCTTATGTGTCGCATTTTGATCTCATGACTGTTGTGTACTACATGGCAATATTGAATGTGTACAACTGACTCACTGATGCCCTCATCTGGCCATTTAGAGTAGATCTATTTTTAGTCTGCTTAGTCTGATTTCACTATGCACATCGACCCTTTTCCTCCATTGCGTGCTGAGAAAACTCACCCATCCCCCCTGCTGGACAATGAACTCAGCTTCAGCCTCCTCGAGAAAGCGCACGCCCAGATGCAACAAAGTTGACACAGGTTGGCCCTCATTTTGTAAAGCTTGGAGAAGCACCAAAGGCAGTAGCACCTGTGAGAAGAAGATGTATTAAGAAAGTAGGCTGAATGGAAAACAAAAACAAAACACAGCAGAGACAAATTATGAAAAAAAAGCAAAAAGGCTGCGGTGTCTCAGAGTCTGTATGGCAACAACAACCAGAATGGATGGTGTGCTTACCTTATTCCAGCCTTCCTGTGAGTGCACAGATAGATCCAGTGTTGTGTCTCTGAATTTCTGGTAATCCAGGGGCCTAAACACAAGTATATCATCTATTAACAATTGCTTTTAATTATCGTCTTCAAGTATTAGTTGTGTGGTTAATTCTGATGGATTTTCTATAATTACGGCTTGTATATGATCAAGATTTCCTCTTATTTATCTTGTGTGCATTGCAAATCTATGCTCTCTTTGAACTGCTTTCAAGGACTCAGATCTATCTTGTATTGTTTTTCACAGCGTTTTCAAAATGATCTTTTACAATTATTGACATATGAAACCCTCTCACCTCATACCTGGGCTAAGGTTCATCTGTGAGGTTCTGTTGCACAACTGTAACTCAAATGAACACATGCAAAAACCCCTTTTGTACTCTCTGAATAGAACTGTTCTTAAGCAACAATGTCCTACTTCACATTTACGGTTACTAGCAGTTACAGTTGGAATCAGCCCAGTATAACCACAGCCTTATCTCTTTATGACAGAGGTCTAGCCTCACTGCCTCATAAGTACAGCTCACTTGTGTCACTTTACAGTAAAAAGTCAGTTTCACAAATGAAAGGTCCTGTGATATTTCCAATACAGAGCAACCAACATATTTGGATTGAAACTGTGGATAGTGTGTTGAAGTTTAAAGCCTGGGCTGTAAATCAAACAGTGAATGTTTACATTCTTGTGCATCAAATGTGCTTTAGGTGGATATGTCAGCAAGTGGAGCTACTATACAGTACAAAGAGAACTTCAACTACATAGTGTATGTGTTGCTGGGGAGGGCTAGTACGTGGGTAGCTTATGGATTCATTAATATTACTACAAACTTTACCTCTGGGCAATGGATAACAGAGCTCTTATCTAATGTGGCACTGGAAAAACTGGCATACATGGCAAGAGGAAAGGTTGAGGACTTTTACAAGATGTTGTCTTCTTTCCTAACCTTCATGAAAAACCTAAATGTGCAAATGCCTAGAACTGGACATGGACTGTTGCAACCACCTTATGATTTCAAAAAATTACTAGTTCTGTGGCTGGAGTATTGGTATTGTGAAATAGAAATGAAGATGACTGACTTGTGGACTTATGAAGCATTGGATATATGTGTCTCTTATGCATATTAATATTCACTGAAATGTGTGTATGCTCAATATGTAATGCACATACTGATATTATCAATATTTTACTTTATTCACCATAGGTATCATTGAGGATGGGAGGACAAGGGTTATACAGGTTTTTTGTTTATTTGGAGTGTTCTATTGTTGTGTGTATGGTTGTATATGTTCATTAAAATAGAAAATCAATAAAATATATTAAATTATATATATATATTTATATATATATATATATATATATATATATATATATATATATATATAT
>JAQQZY010000024.1:3501217-3544160 GCA_030068375.1 Ostorhinchus rueppellii | reverse complement strand
TGAAGGTCTGTGGTAGCAGCATCAGCAGGTTTTTGGACACAATTGTGGAACTGATTGTAGTAGTTCAGTATTTTGTCCTAAATTCTAAATAACTGTCAGCATGCAAACAATAGGGTCATTTTATGATTGCTAAGGAACACTTTCTGAGGTGAAATTGGTATTTCTTTAGGTGAATGACAAATATCGCGACATTATTGTTATCGCAATGCTGTACATCTATATCACGTATCGCAAGTTTTGCCAGTATCGTGCGCCCCTAGACAATACAGCACATCTCTCACAAATACACAACCCTAAAACAGCAATTCCACACCATATAGATACCCAAAGCAGCGAAGACAACAATTCCACCACCACATGTATCCAACTAACACATTATAGCCAATTTAATGATTTGTTTAATTCTGTTATTATATTTGGATGAAACTTGTGCTGAATTGAACTTTTTTCCAGTTTATTGACCTGTAGCAGTGACCAGAGGGAAGCAGTATGAAATATGGAGGAAGGGGGTAACTGGGGGTCAAGTGCAATGGTGTGTGCAACTGTTTGAAGACCGTTTGAAAAACTAAACACCTCACACTGGAAGTGCACACGAAGAGAAAACACCACTAAAACACTCATTAATACTATTCAGATCTAGTAAATATGATAGGCCTACATTATTTTACCGCTAAGTAGAGAGGTATTTAATAAGTGCAGACACAAGACGACTTTTAATTAAAAGAAGAAACACTAGACTTGGAATTAAACATGGAAAGAGAACAGGTGGAAATAAATGGCTGTGTGGTGCACACATTTCATGCGAGCCCACTTACAGGCAGTGATTTCATCTTCCAGTTGCCTCAGCTCTTCCTCTATCTGCTCTTTTATCACTCTGGCCCTCTCTCTCTCATCCCAGCCGCCTCCTGCAAGAAAAAAGAAACACAATACATGAAGTAGTGTCTGCTTCTCTCTATCTATGGCTTTTAGTAAAATGAACTAACCCTTAAATCTCAACAGTTTTTAATGTGTAATGTGTTTATGTCATTGTCTATTAAGATTAGGGTTGCACGGTTTAGATAAAATGTCATATTGAGATTGTTGTACACAATGCTGTGATTGCAATTTGATTTTGTTTGCTTGGTTATCAAAGAAAATATACAGATTACTGATAATACCGACTTGTTTATACTAAAACCTGGGGACTGCAGATGAAAAGTAGTTATTTTTACTAATTCTGGCATATTTACATGGGTGTATTTTTATACAGCAATGTTCATAAATATGCATTAAATCAGTAAAATGAATAAATGAATAAAATAAAACATCAAACTAAAAAAAATTCCCCAAAAATGTAGCGGCTGTCACTGTCTTTCTCTGTTCAGTGACACTGAATATATCATCACACACACACACACTGAGCCTTTTGCAGTTTTTACAATTATATAATTGTGCAGGCTGACACTGCAGTTGCGATTACTTGTGTAGTTCTATGATGAGGTTGTACTGTGGTGTGAAGATTCACACAAAGACAAAATTTTGGTCTGATCCATTGTTTGTTAGATAACAGGTCTGAAATCTCTGTCTTTACTTGCTATAAACTATATTAAGATAATGACATCTACAAACTCAATCCATTCACAGTTTGCTAAACAACAGAATGATGTATAAACACTAAATATCCCAAGGGAAGACAACTGTTATGCAAACTAAATGTCCAGTTTATACTAAACCACACCTTTTCTTTGAAGGCCCTCACCTTCATCTCCACAGTTATTGAACTCGTGACAATCATTTACCAGATTCAGAGGTCTCTGCTTGGGGCACCATGAACCACACAAGGGGCAAGATTGACACTGCATGTGTAACATACTCCAAATGTAACCTTTCAGCTTGGAAAGGTCCAACAGTTACTTGATAAAAAAGGGTGATGCAGTCTGTTGACATGCTCAAGGTATAGTTAGTCTTGAAAACACTACAACTACATATAAGATAAGAAAAGGTATGAACTATGCAAAAATTTGGGTCAGAGGGATTTATAAAGGATTTTGACAACTCAATAATGAGTGCAGCTTTGGATAAAGATGTTGTTGACAGATAAAAACAGGATATAAACTTGCACTAGTGAAAAATGAACCATGTAGCCCTGATTTTACTGTTAACCAAGAGATTTATTTATTTTTTTTTACCATTTTTATTTACTTATCATTTTTATCAGTATCAGTAGAATACAATACAATCTCCTGAGGTTGAGGAGCAAGAAAATAGACAAAAGAAGAGAAAACAAATAAATAAAATGAACAGCCTGTGCTTGTGTCAGAATATATTTAGGTCCCTTAATAGCCACATTTGTCCCTGAATAGCCAAGAGATTGTGAAGGCTTTTAAAATCATCTTCCTTCCAACCATCTGAGATTCTTTAACAATATTCAGACCTGTAAGAAGACCACCAGAGTGTCACTTCATCACACTTTCTTCACAACCCAGCACTAATCGATGTAAACCCTTTTCCTCTTCTACTAAGTATACAAGAAGACTACCATATTTATAATCAAACAAACATGATTTTTCAAAGGAATATTTTTAAGAGGGAATGTATTTGGTCAGGTAGAGGACAGTCATTCAGTCCCTTATCAACTCTGTCCCTGTCCCTGCAGCTCACACGTGAACTCCCTGAGGATCAATGTTGTTTTTTTTCTAGGATTGGTGCTGTTTCAGCATTTAGCCAGACAGCTAGCCAGCCAACTCTTTTGCTTTGGTCCATTGGCGTGTGAGTAATCCTACGGTGATTACACATGACAGGCTGTCAGAAATTGGACTGTGTCAAGCGGAAAGCAGGGATCAGCTACTCATCTGCCCTTCTCCGCCCATTTCAAGTATGCACCCAACTATAAAGAGGGACAGGAAATTTAAGTTCTCCTTCTATCCCTTTGTCAATCTTGCTTTCTATTTTTCTTGCACAACGTGTTTCCTGCTGAAAGGGGGGTGGGGGTGAGAATGGGGAAGTTGCTTTGCAGTTAATCAATCAAATCAGTTAATGCAATGCAACACACTGTAAGCATCACTGTAAGAACATTTCAAGTCAGACATAGCATCCATAAAACACTGTCATATAGGTTGAAGCAATGATTATGACACAAAACAAAACCTGTAAAAACTTTTTTTTAATATAAACTCTGTTTAGTTTTCTGGCCACATAAGGAAAAAAACGAAAGACAGCTGTGCTACATGCCTGGGGGTGGGTAAATAACTTCAATACTTTTTATGGCACTGACCAAATTCCTTACATACAACTGAAAATTGAAAAATGCCTGGTGCTGATTGATGCCTAATTTCCACACAGAAATGCCATAAGTGGCACTGAATGCACCACACATGCACTGCTTTTATACATTCTTATGAATGATATGTTTACAGAAACTTTCATTCATTCATCTTCTATACCCGCTTTATCCTCATTAGGGTCACGGGGGTCGCATGGAGCCTTACAGAAACTTCAAGTTAAATATATTTATTTCTATATTGTGTGACAGCTTTAAATGACAGCAAATGGCATGAAAAATAAAATGTAATATTTATACAATAATGTGTATTGTAATTATTTTTAAAGCATAAAATACACATTAAAAAAGTATGATTCTGGATACAGTCCTATGCATGCCTTCAGTCATGGCCTCAGAGAAGACAACCCATTTATTCACAGGGACTTGCTACTTCATAACTGTCATGTTTAAACAGGCACACTACTCTCTTGTGGTGTCAGAGAAGTCTAAATTGAGCTGGTAAACAGGTGGCGACCTGCCCTCCCATCCCAAATACTTCTGCTACTGCCATGTGTGCATGTACATATAATCTATTTGTGTGGTTTGTGAAGCCTCACACATATTATTTATGTCAGGTTGTGTAAGTCCTAACTTACCCTCAGCTGCAGTCGGTGCCTGTGATCTTCGAGAATGGAGACCTAAGTAGTTGAGAACAATGTATTTGGTTTCATAATGAAAACTGTCAGACACACTGGTGCTGATGAAGGTGGAGTCAGAGGTAGCCATTGAACAGATGTGTGTCAGACTCTCAGGCACATACGTTTATTTCGTCAAAACTGGACGTCTCACCTGAGTAGAATCAGAAAGAAAAATGTTACATTAGTCATTACAAAAGTAATGCTGTAAGATATAAACATATACTCTGGACTGGGACATGTAATATGGCTGAAAAAGACAGGTTATGCAATTCTATGGCATTGGAATAAGCTCTGATAAATGATTATTCTGCTAATTCAATTGAGAAACACTTTAAACTGACCATAATTTACTTCATCACATTTGATTTCTTGCTTGGAACTTCCTTGAATCAATTCCAGTTTGAAATCACCCCAGCATTTATCACATTCCTTCTGCTCCATGTGAATGCAGTAAGTGCAGTAAATACCATCATATTGCACAGTCACACTGGATAAAAATCAAAGCAGTTTGTGTTACTTGACTGCAGCTAGAGGTGACATGAAATGTGACACAGAGCAGTGGCATGACAGAGGTCCCCCATTGTGCCAGGTTACAGGTCACTGACTTGTGTAGCCACATGAGGCTAAATGTCAGTCATGAGGTGACAAAGGAGCAAGAGATGTATTTACAGAGCATCATAAAATACTTCCACCTACAACACACGTGGTGGATTTGGTGGGTCTGAAAGTCATCTGGTAAAAGATTTGAACAAATGTTATATGAAGGGTTTATGCTCTGAAGTTATTACCTATTAGTTACAGCTTAGTTCTCTATTAGTTTAGTTTAAAAAGCTGTTATGTACTAAAAAAAAACAAAACATGTGCTTCAAGTTAAATTGATGGCAAGTATGACAATTTACCGAAAACTTCCGGCTTTATCTGTCAAAATAAAACCTTTGCTGATTTATAGGTACAAAACAAATAATAGTCCATGTTACAACAAAAGGTCTTAATAGCAAGCACACACCTTTAGCAACATAAAGGTATTATAAAACCCAATTATAATTGTTTTATTTTGAACAGAAAGCATGGCTCCAATTAACAATGTAACCTTTGTAAAGTCACCTACAGCACTCAGATATAGCCCATGGCTCTAGTTACAGCCAATTACCTCTCAGGTTAATTAACTGTCTGCTATTATTACCGTTTAACCCATATGTCCTCTGAACACCACAGCACACATGCAAAGGCTACAATGTTAGCTAGCTTTTCAACGTTGCAGGTTTCAATCACATGCTATTTTATAATGGAAAACTCCATCACAGAAAATCATAATTTAACACAGCAACTACCAGCTTCTTACCGTCCTTGTCCAAAGGCAATAGGGTGTTGACAAACGACAAGCTGGGGGAAATATGCAACGCAATCCCCTGCAACAGAAGCTGAAAAAGAGACCACCACCACCACTGGAAGGAAGGCAGCAAAACAGGAGTACACAGTGTGCTCTGTTAGCTACTAAAGCTAGCAAGAATAAGAACCACACACTTCCTGTCACAACCTTCAGTATAACAGTTACCGTTGTTTGTAGCCAGCTTAAGATCTTGTTTTACACTACAAAAACGCAAGGAATGTTAATTTTGAAGCTATAATACACATATAGTATTTTATTATTATGATTTAGCTTCCCCCACTTTGTCTAAGTACTGCGTAAAGACAGCTAGTTTAGCTAGTACAACTGTAGCTAAATAACTTATATTTACACTTCCTTTGCTAGGAACATTTTATGGAAACTACACGAACAGGTTTAACTACACGAACAGAGAGCATGAATGAAAAATAAAATAAAATGAAAAATAATAATAAATGTAAAAAAAAAAAAAAAGACATCATTAGTTACATTAGCCACGTGCGCTTGCATTTATCAAAGCAATATTTCACAAAGCATGCGATGTCCTAATATAGTTTTTTTTCTTCACTTTTCTTCCTGTCAGACAGCGTTTATGTGCGATGTCCCGGACTGGATAAAAGAAAAACCTCGAAACTGTTTTCGCCCCTCTTTTCGCTTATTTCACTTATTTGCAGCTACCAAACCAGATGGAACTGACTCTGTTCAACACCTATGGTCCCTCTGTAAAAAAAAAAAAAAAAAAAAAAAAGCTTATTGTATTTTATTTACAAATTTTTTAAAAATTAAAATATTCATAACAATATTTTATCCATTATTAATAACTATATTTTAAATTGTCTGAAAAGACATTACAGTTCAGGGAGGTGTGGCTGCCATTGCCTCGTGCTTGAACTCTTATTCTGAAAGTCCAGACCGGAAGTTGAGTTTTCGTCTTTACGTTAGCTCGACGGTTAAAGGAAACAGAAGAGTGTGCTGTTCAACTGTTTGAACCGTACATCTGCGGACTTATCTTAACACCCTTTCTTTGAATAAACAGAACATTTTTAACAACAACCATGGCGCTTACCGACGCGGACGTACAGAAGCAGGTAAAATACATATGAGCTAGCCTACCTGTTTAGTCCTGTGACGAGCATTACCGTTTGGTAAACAACTAATCTGAACTTGGTCAACGGGTTAAAACTATACCTCCGTTATTCAAAGTTAAGTTTATAGTGATTATTTCACGGTATGTTTACATTTTGGGGTTGTTCAGCTTTGTTTGATTAATTGTGTGTAGCTGTAACATTATTGAAAATGGTTTAAAATAAAAAAAAAAAAAAAAAAACAGTTCCCTGTCTCAGAATAATGACATGCTCATTTTCTTGGAGCAAGTCATTTTGTTGGTCGATGCTATATATAATTTAGTTGCAGTTTCAAAGAATTGTGATTTGTGCTTTCATTTACTGTACTGTACTTACAAATTTAAGGTGATGCATTGAATAACTTGAACTGTTAGTTAACGCTGTGTTTGTTTCTTATGGCAGATTAAACACATGATGGCCTTCATTGAACAAGAGGCCAGTGAGAAAGTTGAGGAAATCGATGCTAAGGTGACTCTCTGCCTTTCTTTCAGTCTTGTGATTTTTTTTCTCCCTGCACTGACATGTAATGGGCCCTGTCATACTGTTGTTTACAGGCAGAGGAAGAGTTCAACATTGAGAAAGGGCGTTTGGTTCAGACTCAGAGGGTAAAAATCATGGAGTACTATGAAAAGAAAGAAAAGCAGATTGAACAGCACAAGAAAATGTGAGTTGGTCATTTATCAAGTTAACCCATAAAGATCCAGCCAGACCAAGAGCATCTACTGATCTAAAATGTGTAGTAACTGTTGATCTACTAATCCTATCAATACATGGAAGTAATTCAGGTAAAATGCAGTTTCTCAGCTTTTCATTGTTATCAAATATGACCCATTTGGACACTCAGAGGCTCCATAGTGAACGAGAAACAACATCAGCTTCTTCAAATTAGATTCACCAGCAAATCCCATGTAGTTTGATAAATTGCAGTAGTTATAGACACTTGTTTTCATGTACTGTTAATGAAATATTTTGTAAAAAATAAAATAAATAAATAAAAGAAGTCCTAATTCTATTCTGATTTGATCCAATAACTTCTGAATTTACTGTGAATTTAGCTTATGAACATCTATATGACCAGTAAATTACATATAAGAAAATACTTGATTTTCACTGAAAAATGCAAAATGCATAGAGTTATATTATAATAAATAGGGATGCATCACTTGTAAAAGAAAAAAAATAGTTGGAAGTTGTGGTAGAAACAGTTGTTGGGCTTTAACGGTTAAAATAATGCTATTGGTCAATAATATTTCCTTTTTTTATTATATACATGAAAAGTAAGCAATATTCGCTGCAGCTACAAATGTTTTTTTTGTGCTTTCAGCATATGTATATCAATAAAAGCTGTCACTCTTTATGTTAGGGTGCCTTTTGACAACAGTTTTAATTTTTACTATTAAGTGGTTGGCCTTTACCGTCTCTGCACATCAGTGCTTTTTTTTGTTTGTTGTTATCCTCTTCTTTCTTCTGTTGAGTTGTCTTTACTTTTAAAGACTTGACATTCTTTTTCTGCAGACCTGAGCAACTGAGGAAATGCACTGTCACTGGTTGTAGTTTAAATAAAATAAAACAGAACAACAGAAAAGTTTTGGCAAGAGATACCTGAAAAGAAAAAGCCCAGATCCTAAACTTTTATATATATTTTGTTGTGTTTTTTTTGTTTGTTTGTTTGTTTTGTTACCTTAAAGCTCTCAACACAATGCATTGGGAAAACTGTTTTTCATATATATGGTGTTTTTACATTTATTCATTTCATCCTCCTTCTATTAGCCAAATGTCACACCTGAGGAGCCAAGCAAGACTGAAGGTGCTGAAGGCCCGTGATGACATGATCTCGGTTAGAAATCACACTAATTTACTGATATTCACTGTTTTCAACTGATGTTATTCATGATTAATCCACATTTGCATTCAGTTATTGCATTTATATTTGCAGTCAGGTATTCCATCCAGCTATTTTAATTATCTTTGCACAGAGTAACTGTAACACACTATAATTTCCCCTGGGATTAATAAAGTACTCTGATTCTGAACATGCTAGTATGCTATATAACATGCTGGCCTGTGTATGCTGTTAAATACTTACAGGAGAAATTATATGCAGCAGGAATTAGATAGCATTCATGAGTCAGGTTTTCAATTTCAGTATGCTCTTGTGTTTTTTGCCTTACATGGTGTACCTCTGAATTAAAATGCTCACATTCACCCAATACAACACACTTTATTTAGTAGCTTTTGAACAGTTTGAACATAACAGACATAACATTTCCTTTTTACTCTCCCTCTCAGGATTTGTTGAATGAATCCCGTCAACAACTTGCAAATATTGCCAAGGACCCTGCTCGCTATTCAACACTACTGGAAGGTTTGGTGCTTCAGGTATTCTTATGGAGAATACACAAATAATAATTCAGTTTGGTGTTATCTTAAATTTTATTTTATGGGTTTATGTATTTAATTTTCCAGGGATTCTACCAACTCCTGGAACCTAAAGTGACAATACGATGCCGGCAGGAGGATGTTGAAATGGTTCAGGTACAGTATAGGGTTGAATGCGTTTACATTCACATGCATGATGGTCATCAGAAGTGTTCCTGGCAATCCCCCCCCCCCCTTTTTTTAATAACAGGCTGTAGTTAACAAGAACGTTCCAATCTACAAAGAAGCAGTGAAAAACAACATTGTCGTCAAAATTGACCAGGAACGTTTCCTTCCTGCAGACAGGTAAGATTATTTAGTGTGTTTTCCAGAATGTCCTACAGTGTCCAGTTTACTTTTGCTATAATTGCATCATGTTTTAAAATGAGGATTATAAATGAAATATAAAAAAAAGTTTAACAGTTACTCTGTTCATCTTTGTTGCAGCTGTGGAGGAGTTGAAGTGTATAATGATAACGGAAAGATCAAGGTCACCAACACTTTGGAGAGCAGGCTGGAGCTTATAGCACATCAGGTAGCGTATATGTCATAATATAAATACACTACACGGTGGTAGTAGTTTATGCATTTTACCTGTAGGGGGCACTATAGACCTGGATTTACTGAAAAGCAAACGCAAATACTGTTATTTTTTTGTGCAAACATGAAGAAAGATACTTTATCTTAATGCATATGCCAAAGAATAATTAGTATTTTAACTTTTCACAAAGCTTCATTTGTAATCATATTGATATGTAGAGAATATTCCAACAAAAGTTCATTGCAGAAAAGAACAGATTAGCAGGTTCTTGTTGCAAAGGTCCAGAATAAATTCAAATAAATAGATTTTAAAAAATACCTAAATTAAGAAGAAAAAAAATAATTCTTCACAGTAATTTTGTTTATGTCCACTTTCTGAATCTGCAGGGATATAATTGGCGTAAAAGTCAACTTATCATGTTTGTCCAATTATGAAACAATTTGCTACAGATTATGCTGATTTATTTAACTCTATTTTCTGTTAATATGTCAAATATTTGTTCTCCTGACAGATGATGCCAGAAATCAAAGTAGCCTTGTTTGGTGCCAACCCCAATCGCAAGTTTTTGGATTAACAGGAAGAAAGCAGCATGAACACACTGGGAATCTATAGGGTGACAACAAAATTTCTGTATGTTATGGGTGTGTTTTTATGTATTTCAGTATTTGTACTACTGGACTAAGTAATAATCTGAACAGGGCACTTTTGAAAATGACGTGCCTTATACTTTACCTCAGTGGAGTTTGTCAAAAAGTTACCACAAATTTTTTAAGGGTCATCTGTGACTTGTCAGATCAGGATATCTGTACCGTATGTAAATAGGTTTTGTGTGAATTTTTGTAGACTGCAGCCTGTTATGACGTTGTTTTCCAGTGTTTGTAGACAAATGAAAACCAAAGACAAAGTTAATAAATGCTCAGGACGCAGAGGAATCAGCATATAAGTGATATCTTTATTTACAGCTTTAAAGCAATAGTTTACTCAGGCTATATTCTCTCTATAATGAGGAAAATCTAGTAGCCTAGGAGATACACTAGCCAAAAGATTTCTGGCATTAAAAATGTAAAAAAGGTTTTAGTGCCACCCAGTGGACTTATGTAATGGCAAGCAGTTGGCAAGAGAGGGTGCCATACACTGGTCTAACGTTTGACATTGTCTTGTTAAATTGGACTTAAAGTAGCAAAATAAAATGCAAATAACACCAATTCCACTGACTTCATTTAAGACTTATAGATTGTGTATTTTAGAAACTATCAGCAATGATAAGGCTTTAATTACATTCTTCCGTTATTGTGCACACATCGATTGAAGCAACTTCTGTAACGTACAACTAAGCAGTGAAGTCAGCCTTCTTGCTTCTAGGCTTCTTGCAAGGTGTAAGAAGAGGAAATCAAGGCTATGAGGCAGAGGTCCATCAGTCTAACCTGTGGGCTTTAGGCAGGATGTGAGCTCTGTTAGGGTATATTGTACACTAATACAGGGATTAAAGCATTACCGTGAGATTAACAAATGACCTTAAAGACACCAACATGCAGCACTTGCCTATCCAGTGACGGAATCCAAGATTACAACTTAAACCTCACGGATGGAGTGGGAGGAATGCATAACAGGGTAAGCAGGAGTAGCTTAGGCTGCTTTCAAGACATTAGATATTGAAATCTAAGTGATTGGCTTTGCTAAGTAGCCAGTTCAGTCTGTCAACAAATGTCAAGTTTTGATAAATGGGAATTTGTCACTTAGATCAGATGATGCGCACTTCTTCAGCATGGTCACACAAATGTTCTGATTGGTAGGCATTTTGTCAGCAGCCTCAAACAACATGCAGCGCTCTTACTTAACAGACACATAGGGCAATCTCTTTCAGGTGAAAGGAACAGCACAGTGTATTGCAGCAAGCATACTAGGACAACCCAGACGACGTGGGACACATTAGTCACACACTGTGCATACACAGGACCCTGTTTAACCCATGGAACCCTGCTGACAGCATGTAAAACAGAATCATGATTAGTGTGAACCAACTGGTCCACATTTTAGTTGACAGAGCCTCTTCATATTAAAGACTTTGACCATTCTTTTCCCCATTGGTTAGCAGATTGTGGCTGTCTTCTCCTGTGGATTTACTGTAGACTCAGTTGTGTCATTCATTCACTGCAGATAAATGCAGCAGGTTATCCATTCAGAGACAACACTACCACCACCATAGTCTCACACCGCTATCCCAGCAAGCCTAGTACTGCCTCCCCAACACCGAGAAAGTAGACACCCTGTGCAATGCCAAAAAGCGGAGCGATGACTAGAGCACGACACGTTGCACCTTTCAGGAATGCAGACGGGCCTTCTCTCCTCATGATGCGCCTACATAAATACACAGAAAGGATAATGGTTATGAGGCCCTTAAGGCTCACTAATCCTTACAGAATACATAAGTGATTGCTATAAATTGTAGTTTTACCTTGTGCAGTCCACAATTCCTCTGTATGTGTCCTCGCCCTCACCCTTTTGCAAGGTCTGCAGCCGAGTTTTTATGACTATGAGTATTTAAAACACAAGGACACAGCATTACTTCCCAAAGTCAATGACTGCTGCATGAAAGTTAAAGCTGTTACCTTAGACAAATGTTATTGGAGAGGGGTTAGAAAGGTGGCAAATATTCTCAGGAAAGTCATCAATCAGCTGGTTATCACTTACCAATTATTGGGTCTGGTATTCACCATTTTACAATTATCGGTATCACTTTTTAAACCAATATTCAAGAAGATTTGTTCATTACAATGTGCTACCACTCTGTCATCTTACTCAGTGTCTTACTCATAATACAAGGTGACTGGTTAGACATCACAAGTAACAGACATTGTTGAATTGTACTTAATTTACAGTTGTGCTCATAAGTTTACATACCCTTGTAGAATTTGTGATTCTTTGGCCATTTTTCAGAGAATATGAATGAAAATACAAAAACATTTCTTTCATTTATGGCTAGTGTTTGGGTGAAGCCATTTATTATTATTAGACAAATGTGTTTGCTGTTTTTAAATCCTACTGACAACAAAAAATATCCAAATAACCCTGATTTAAAGTTTCCATCCCCTAGTTCTTCATCCTCTGTATCGGCCTCCTTAACATCTATGACAGCTTCTTGTCTTTTGTGCTCGTTGTGGATGAGGCTCTTTATTTTCTCAGATGCTGAACCTGCACATTCATTTTGTCCAAACACCTTCAGTTCCTTTTAGATTTTGGGTTTTCTTGCATGAACTGCATGTTTGACCCCTCCCCAAAGTGACTCAGTGACATTACAGTCAGGAGGCTGAGATGGACAGGCCTACACCTACACTTTTTTCTGCTGTAGCCAATGGCAGGTCAGCTTGGCCTTGTGTTTTGGTCATTGTCATGTTGTCATGTCAACATCCAAGGCCATCCCATGCACATTCAGTCAGAGTATGTAAACTTATGAGCAAAACTGTATTTGGTCAGTCTTTAATATAATGCAATTAAATATCCTCATTGATCTCCTTTTTCACTCATAATTCATATTAGCAACAAAAAAGTATACCCCTACAATGTTTTTAGTGCTACTCATTAACTTACTAACAGTATAATTTTGAAACGACGCCCCCCTTTTTTGTCCATCTTTCTGTTTCTGTTTCTTCCTTGTACTCTAAAGTCCTACTCACCATCCAGTGGTGTAACAGCCACAGCTGCTATCGACCCAGCGGTACAGCCTGCAATGAAGGACTGCCAGAACGGGGCCCTACTCTGCACATCACCCTGGCAGTCACGGCCCACAGCATTCAGATTTGCAAACAACGGGAAGTAGATCATTGAGAAGGGGACATCCCTGAAAAAATAATTTGCAAACAATGAAATGCAATGAGACCATATTGTAGTTATACATGACAGATGAAAGTGAGTGAAGGTTAATGACACTGGGCTGATGCATCTGGGGAACAACAGTGGGAGAAACAGACATGGCCCCATTTAACTGCAGCGTTGTAACCAGACATTGCTGGAGGAATTTATTGATCATTGTTGATTTACAGAGGTGTTAGGAAGTACAACAAGAGAAGAGTTATGCAATCTAAAATTAACTCATTAAAGCACTGGTGACACTGTAACAGAGGCACAAAAGTGTCACAATTCTAATGTAATCAATAGGTTGAAAGATTATTAAAACAATAGCAAAAGTGAATGAAACTCACTTAAAGACATGATAACAAGCTCAGACTAATAAATGTTTGTGTGTATACTAGTGTTTTTATCTTTATGACCTCATTAAAGTGGCTGCTGCCCCTCTGTAGAGGCCGGCCAAACCACGAGTCCTCAGCAGCTCCAAGGTGATGCCAGTGGCTGATGGCCGCTGTGGAGGGGCCGGCTGGGCTGATGAGGGGGCCACCAATGATGGAGCTGGACCAGGAGCAGCAGCCTGGGCTGAGGTTGGGACTGGCCTCTGTGCAGCTGTTAAATAGATTTTAGAAAACACATTCAGCTAGCAAACCACACTGCAATTACTTCGAACACAATGCATAACTAAAAGTATAATCAGAGGTGGTAAAAGTACTCATATTCTCTACTTAAGTAGAAGTACAGTTACTTGGGTGAAAAAATACTCTCATAAAAGTAGAAGTACTGAGTCAACTCTTTTACTTAAGTAAAAGTTAAAAAGTACAACTTCTCAATCGTAATAAAGTACAAAAGTAAAACTGCATTTTTTGCCATGAATGATACAATATTAATTTAACCAAAATCATATAGAGAATCATATAATATATAATATAATGGAAAAGAAGAATTAAAATTAAACAAAATGCAGGTGCATAGCAGCAAGGAAGTGGAAAAAAAAAGATTTATGGATGAAAATAATTTTCAGGACATTTAATGATGATGATCATCTAATTTCACTGTAGTTTTATTTTGAAGTGAACTTCAGCTCTATTTATTTATGGTTAAAGACATCATTGGGCAGCACAGATGACAGATTTACTGATGGTGTGTGTTTTAGCCAAAAACAAAACCCTTAAAAGGGAGTTAGTGAGTAGACAATGGGTTTAATCGGGGCTCTGGTCCTCTGGTATCAGCTTTGCAGGTATGTTCACAGCCTGTACTGCTCTCTCTTTTCCCTTTGTATTTATTGTATTTTCCGTACTGTCTCATGCTTTTAGTTTGAAAAAGTAACGAGCCTGTTCTGAGAATGTAACGAGTATAAAGTACAGATATTTATGCAAGAATGTAGAGAGTAAAAGTAAAAAGTTGCCAGGAAAATAATACTCAAGTAAAGTACAGATAACTAAAAAATCTACTTAAGTACAGTAACTAAGTACTTCTACATTGTTACTTCCCACCTCTTAGTATAATACAGTCTTACATGTACAATAATCTTAGCATAATAATAATAATAATAATAAAAGAAAACATGCTTACTACTTTTCTTTAAACTAGTTCATTTTGCCCCAAAATATCTGTACATCATATCCTTCCTCATGGAAATGAACGTAAACACCATATTGACTTTATTATATGTTTTCTACTGTTGCTGCTGGAACACCAGAATTTCCCTGGTTGAGATCAATAAAGTCTGTCTGTCTGTCTTGATGACTCACCTAGTCTTCCTGCATCCTGCAGTTGAATCTTAAGCATCTCCATAGGAGTTGTGACCACTACCTGGCAGGTCCCAGCCCCACATCCAGCCAGTACCTCCCCCCACAGGGGTAACTTCCTGGTAACGCATAAGCCATGTCCGTCAGTAGGATTCTGTTATTATAGTCATGTGTCCTGAATTTCAGAGTTCAGGTATTTGGAGCCAATAATATTGGTAATTTTATAGTTTTCCACCCACATTATATTACAGTATTGTAAAAGGCCTACTAAAATTATGGATATAATGTAATATATAATGATAAAAGCAGCAGGTCACAGCATTTTCAAACTTGGTGAAGTCAAAATGGGATAGAATCATCTGTTGTTTGTGCTGTTATTATGTAATAGAAGCTTAATCAGTTTGAAAAGAAATGCATCTTTAATTATTTTAAGATAATATATATATATATATATAATTTTTTTATTTTCATTATTTAATCTATCACCAAAGGACAGATATTCAGTTACCCATCCCTAGACAGTTTCTGTCTGAAGACATCATTGGCAGCCAGTTTGATGGCTTTCTCTGGCGTGACAAGTGTGAGGTTCACTGCAGCACCTGGAAAAGACCAAAACAGGTTGATGACATTGACACTAAACTGTTTCCACTATCCCACACAAATAGAATCAACCTACACAGGAAGCTTATGGCTCAGCACTGTACACTATTAGCATTTCACTGTGATTGTGATAAAAAAGATCAAGGGCTTAACTACAGGAACAACAGCGTAGGTGGCCAGATTAAGCTTATAGTAAAGCGCAGTTGTAAAGTTGTTTGTCACAGGGATTAGAATTGTTTAGAATACCTCTGTAGCATCCGAAATAGCCTTCTGAGCGTACCGTCTTTGCCAGACAGTCCAACCTTAAAGAAATGAAGAAAATATTTGTCATGCGCCTGCTTTTTTAAATAACATTATCTAAAATATATTTGCTCAGAAAGTATCTTATGACATGTTCTTATATTTCACAAGTAGCTCCTATCTTGAAAGATGCACCCAAAAGTGTTATTTTTATGTGCCTGTATAATATCCATAGCATCATCACTGGTTGACCTTTTCTGAGTATACTGTTGCTCTATCATATCTCAGAACTGGAGAGAAAGGAGCCCTGTAGCATCAGTGAATCTCGTGAGCATTTCTGTTGCAAAGAAACTTCTGTATAAAAATTCAGCCCTATAATTGGGTTTGGATAAAAGTGATTCAAGCTGTTTCCTGACTATGACTCACAGTGGAAAACCACACACTGGAAATGTCTGCGCTGCTGAACACAGAACGGCCACTCCCAGTCCACCAGTAGGAATAATCATATCCATCAAATGTGCAGAAGAAAACTTGGTGTCAGTGGGTCTTTTAAGGTCACCAAACTAGTTTTTTCTCCAATCTCAGATTTTGTTGTAGGTTCATATTAGAAACTTGTATTAGAGGTTAGCTTTGTCCAATTTCAGATGAAGGAACCCATGCACAGGTGACAAAAAGCATCGTAATGATCTCAACTGTTTAACACTGATCCACTAATCAATCCATGTAAATAATCGGTGTAAAATACAGTTTGTCATCTTTTCATAGTCATCAGATATAATCCATTTGGACGTTCAGAGGCTCCGTAGTTACCATGGAAACGCCATCATCTTCTACAACAATGATTCACCAGTAAAATCCACAGAGTTGGACCAATGACAGTGAATAGAGACACTTGGTTTATGTTCAGTTAATGATATCTTTGCTGAAAAAGTATTTTTTCTACAGTTCTCCTTGTTTTGATGTAATAACCTTTGAATTAACTCGTCTAACTTAAGCAACATCTAACTTAAATATAGGAAATTAGGTATAGGAAAATGCATGATTTACAGTGAAAAATGCAAAATACAGAGAATAATATTATAATGAATGGTGATAAATCACTCAAAGGTTAAACAGAGAGAAAAAATTATTTGGGAACTGCCACAAAAGTAGCCCTGGGTCTTTCTAGGTTAATGTAAAACAAATGATTTCTAACAAAACAAATCAAATTGGAGGGAACAGTGCATAACAGCCCATCAATACAGGCAGTGGTGCTCCTTGTATACCATCCTGTGAGAGTTTTGTTTAACCAAAACATGCAACCAAATATGGAAAGTGTGTGTTTTGCTATTCTGCTCCACCCTCGAAGATTCAGGGGAAAAATATGTGAAACACGGTCATCAACACAGTATTGAGTTTTTATAGCTTAAATTAGAAGACGCAGGAGGATCTATGCCTTTTAAATGTAATTTTAAGAGTATAAAATCTTTAAGGATAACCAAAGATTGATCATATTATTTTCCAGATGATGCTAAATAATGCCAAGGGGTTAAATGACTAATATTTGGATGGGACAGATCATTGATATACTGGGTCTACTTGTGCCAGAAGAGTCCTACTCACATCCCTTTGTAGACCTGGACGCCCTGCTGGTTTTGTAGGCGTGTCTTGGCCAGGTCAATAGGAAATACACATGTCACACCAACCAGCCCTGCCACGCCCCCATTAATCAGCTTAGCGGGGAGGCTGCAAAAGGGATCAACACAGACACACAAACACATGTATGCATGAACCCGTTTACACATTGTCACAAACAAAAGCCATGCAAATCATACGTCCATTCATACACAAAGTTGCAAATAAAGAGGTCACATGATTGATAGTTTCATCAAATACACACTCACACACAAAATGAATATCAGTATCAATATAGCAGCTGCCTGTACTTTTTCAAAACACTTAAATAACGTAAAGGTACGTACCTAACTTGCTTCTCCGCCATCCTGCTTCTGTTTGGGCTCCAGGTTCAGGCCCAGCTCCTCCTCCACCACCTCAGATGTCCCCCACTCCTCCTCCTCCTCCTCCTCCTCGGTTACTTTTTCCTCTTTCCACAACTTTTTGCCCCAACTCACCCCTTCACCTGCCCACCCACAACACCAACACCACAAAAGGCTTCAGTGGAGTTCCTGCTTCCAGGAATAGTGGAGGTGGACGCCCTTTGTTGTTGTGGTCAAAACCACAGATGTTAGATTTTCGTCGTCTGGCCAGCCTCTTTCTCTATAGTATGCCTCACACCTGTACCCACTGCCTGCAACAACAAAAGGCATGGATTAAACCGCATGCAACTGTTAGTTTTTCTTACACTACATAAAACGTTGGTATTCCCCAAAGCTCTGCTGAAAAGACATTTTGAATTGGCTTCATAGGGTGAAAGAATTGCATGTTTGTGATGTAGGGGAACCACACCTCACATTGAAAAACCATAGAATCCAGACTTATTCATTCAGAAATGTGAATGACTGCATATCCCAGGACTACCACACTGAGACAGGACATCTTGAGTCTCTCTAATCTGCCAGCTAAAAGGGATAAGAGTATTTGATCTAGCAAGGAGGGCAGAACTGAAAATGAGGGGCTTACCGGTATTCTTTTACAGCATTTGGAATCCACCTTGTACAAAAGGCTGAAAAAGAGATTTGAAGAGAAATTGAGGGGATTGTTTAACTTAAAAAAAAAAAAAATAAATAAAATTGACAGTGGTTTGAAGCCTTGTCTGGAAAAGGTTTGTTTAAAGCATGATACAAATTCCGTTGAAATCTTATCCAGGGTTCTCAGGTACTAACTTTCTTTTCTATATTCTCAGTTTCCTTTATTCTTTTTTCTGCCCTTTCCCTTCCTGACTTCCCCCTTCCTCAGCTTCCTAATTAATCTCTCTCTTAATCTCTCCACCTCCATTCTGCCTCTATTTTTACCACTGTAAAACCTCCTCGCTGTCCTCGACTACCTCAATCTTTGAAAAAAACTCCTTTGCTGATTGATTTTCTGTCACCCTAACTTTTTCATATGTTATACATATTTTGTTATTTTCGTGTGTGTGTTCACTATTACTGAACTCTGTCTTTTTCTTTGCTGGATGCTGGTCACATTCTACACATGCCTTTCACTGAGCCTCTTTCTGTGAAACTTTCTTTCAGTTCAGTTCCATTCACACACAGTAGTGACCCTGCCAAAACACAGACAAGGGTGCCTCACCCCAAGCCAACCTCCAGCTCCCGGATCTCTATTTCCCCCCAAACTGCACTAGAACACCCACTTACACTCTTCACACAGCACAGCCGCATGACAGCCTTTAAAAAAACTTAATTTTCGTCCATCACAGAGACATAGCAGTGGGGAATAGGGTCTTACCTCTATCAGTGCATCCCACAGGCAGGATCAAGCTGTCTACTTTCCTTTCACTTCAACAATGCGTGGAGTAATGGTAGTCAAGCGAGAGCGATCTGAGAGAGCCAGCCGCCACTCAGGGGCCGTTGCACAAACACCAGCATTGTCCTGCTGCCTAAGTCCCTCCCTCTCGTGGTGATTCCCAGTGTGACACAGTCCCTGGAACACTGCTCTGCACTAACACAAGTCGACATAAACTCATGCCTGTGGAGCTGCTGCCAAAACTCATGCAACAGACACAGCAGAGACACACCTGTGTATTCCTGTGCATTATTTATCAGAATATTTACATATGTATATATACAAACAGAAAAGAAAAAGCCCTCCCATCACTAATGAGACTTCTATTCATTATACAGTATTACATAATACCTCAAGCAAAGTGAGCACCACATGTGTTCACTGACTAACAATTATAACCAAGGAAAGCATTTTCTATTATATTAACTATTTGGGGTTATATTGGTGCATGCTACTGGTAAAGGATCATACTGAAATGACAAATTTAATAATAAGGGTATTTTTTTAAAAAAAGAAGCCAGTGACCACACCAGTCACCTTTCGCTGACTTTTTTCATGAGCATTGACTGATGTATTGATTTGTGCCAACGGAAAAACAGAGGTCATTTTCACGTGTTGTCAATAAGTAGAAATAGAGTATTCTGAGTTGTCTTTTATGTATAACACAGTTGTGTTGTATATGGATAAAATATTCTTTTTTAATGAAAATGTATTGTGTCACTATGAACAATTTGCAGGTGCACCTGTCTCAGAAAAGTCTATCTTTTGCTTTTTTGGTGTTAGTATAGTGTTATTTACAGTATAGGTTGGAAAATATAAAAGAATATATGTTGAGCCTTGAAAAAATAATCAGTGAAACATGAATTAAGTTTTCCTTCAGTTATTTGCAATAGGATATTCATTGAGGATACGTTTGCTGTTGAATTTGTCATGTTCATGTAGTAGATAAAATGCGAATTCAGTGCAAAATAAAAAGGTTTTTCGTTGTGGTTTTGTATATCAGTAAGGACCCACCCACAGTGCCATGATTAGAGATTCAGGGCATGTTAAAATTCATGCTGTTTTTCCAAAGTAGTTAAACAGTGCTGTTGAGGTAAAATAAATAAATAACTAAATAAAATCACTTCCTATAAATATAAGAAATGTTTTTTAATTGGAGAAAAAAAGTACAGGGCCAACTGAGAGGGCTACAAGTTTCCTTCATTTTTTATGTTTGTGAAGTACTACTAATTGTATGTTTTTAACTTGTCTCTTTTCCATTTTTTTTAAAGTGCTGTGAATTGCCCTGTATTTGAATTGTGCTATGCAAATAAATCTGCCTTGCATTGCCTAATTTCAGTTTTAACCTGGACTGACCTTTGTTATCCAGTGGTTTATTTCATCCTATATGAGACTAAAGTTCCTAAGGGACCCATAGACTGGTACTAAACTATTGCTAATGGCTACACACCAAACCCTAGGCGCATTGTCAACTGCTGCCAGTTTATACCAGTTCTTGGGAGGCTAACAATGTGTAGATTTCCAGTCTGACCAAGGGCCATGAAAGAAGTCAAGTAAACTAGTCTGTGGTTGCCCATAAACTATTTGTATCCATTTTGTCCCATTTGTATTACACAGTTGTAATAATAATAAGAATAATAAT
This sequence comes from Ostorhinchus rueppellii, assembly GCA_030068375.1. Classification (NCBI taxonomy): domain Eukaryota; kingdom Metazoa; phylum Chordata; class Actinopteri; order Kurtiformes; family Apogonidae; genus Ostorhinchus; species Ostorhinchus rueppellii. The sequence continues at coordinate 3,523,231 of JAQQZY010000024.1, read as the reverse complement.
GATAAAGTTACTTTGATGAACAATGTTACAAAGCTTTACAAATTTAAATAGAAATAAAATAACCAAGATGTAATAAAATTAGTACACAGAAAATAAAGCAATTAAAATGATAACAGTTTTTAAAATATGTAAAATCTTAAAAGAAAAACATGAATTTTTACTGAAACCTTTCTAAAATAAATAAATAAATAAATGAATAAATAAATAAGTGTTTCAAGATAACTGTGTTTGTTAACTGTTATACATGCATGATGGAGCAGCATTTATTTAGAGCTTCTGTTACAAAAAATTAAAAAAATTCTTTGTTTATGTCTGTAATAATCTATGGGAACTGAGATCATACTTGGAACTTGCAGCTTTACTCAACATACTATGAACGTCTCCTCATTGGCCGTTCTTCTTGCGCCACCTCTAGGTCAACATGTCAATCTGCAAGAAATAATACCAATACAATCCAGTAAATTCATCATCTCATTTGAAATGCACAGTTTTATTACCACTTAAAATAAATCCTCACCTACTCTTGTAACTTTAAGGAAACATCTTAATCAGCTACTTGTTAATATAATGGGCAGGAAGAGACTGTTATATTTGGAATAATCGCTTTAACAGTTTGGGTTAAGTATGTGATATAGCCAGAAATTAATCGTAGTTTAGAAAAAAATTAACGAAATGTAATAGAATTGAAATAAAGTTCAATTCGAGTGCAGACTTCCAGTTGGCAACCTGTTACATGTGAACACCACCATGCACTTCCCACGTATTGCGATAGGGAGAGCTCCTGTGTTATGTATTGCTCAAAGCCTCCATGATGTTGTTTATAAAATCTAATGCGCGTGGTAACGATCAGCTGATCCAGCTATAAACACTTGTGGACTTAGAAGTTTTGTTATGACTATACATAAATCACAACAGAATACCGTAAATGAAAGCAATAAAAAATGTGCTGGAAAATGTTTTTTTAAAAAAGAAAGAAAAAGAAAAGAAAGAAGAAAAAGCAGTAAAGTGTGTTACATTGTTGGAAGTAACATCTGGTTTAGATAAAATTGACATATAAGCCGCTATAAATACATTTTAAAAATCATCTTTAACTTTTGTTAAGTAAGAAGTTTTGTGAAGCAAGAACTTTTTGACTTTAGCTTGAGTCACTCTGTATTAAGAAACATTCCCTTTAAACGGCAGCCGCACTTTCAGGCCGATAGGGGTACACTACTGTTCTTTGTAAGCGTTTACTCTAATAACAAATAAACATCGTTGTGTATTTTTGTATAAAAACATATGATGGATTAAGTAATCACAATCTTGAATATTACACTGAACTAAATAATCAAAAATCATTACACATGTAATGCCTGGTAAACGGCCACCCCTCTACGTAGTGCGGTGGTATCGCCCTTCCCATCTGTTCAGCTCCGGTGAGACTGATTGAAACAGATTGTAGCACTATCCGGGTCGCAATGGCAACCGTCCGGAGTGGACGAAAGCAGCAACTTTCCTCATATTTTTAAAGCCTGTTTAATGTTACAGAAACGTTATAAGCCGCTGAGGAAACCACTTTCTAATGTGAGAATCAAACATCACGGAATTTCTCTTGTCCGAAAATGTCCCAGGGATGTATAATTTCTGTGGAAGAGATCCAGTCCTGGTGGGAAGTCCCCGCCATAGCCCACTTCTGTTCGCTGTTCAGGACAGCGTTCAACCTTCCAGACTTTGAAATAGAGGTAAATTGGACTTGTTGTTTCATCTGATCACTCGAATAGCTTTTACTACTAAAATAAAAAGTTGTTTGTGTCAGCTTTTTTGTCTGCGCGACGTCTCTGTTTAGTGCGTTGTATAACTAGCTTAGCTTGTGTTGTCTGAACTTCTCGTACGTTAAAATGCCTGGTTAAGGCAATCCTGTTAGGTAACTAGCTAGCCAGCTCGTTAGCTGTAAGCTAGCTTTAATTGCCGAAGCTCGTAATTTGAAGAAGGTCACAAAATAAGCTCGTTTAACTCGGTAATGATGGTTTAGTTATACGTTCACGGTAAAGTTACGTGTTGCTTCATATCCAAGGATGCTCGGATGTCCTCGAGAAACTTAAGACATAAAACCATGTGCCCCTCGTTTGTTTTCATTTGGACACAGACTCTTGTTTATAGTGAAATGTGATGCTAGTTCTTGTGTTTTGTTAATTCATTCCAAGTTAACAAAAGTTAATACACGGTTATACGTCTTTTGGGTGTGCTTATAAAGAAATCAAATTGCGACCCGAAAGCTTTTTTACTCTAAAATAATACCTTTTTTAAAATTATATATATATGCGATTAAAGAAAGTTGGATTACAAAGCTCGAACTGTTGCAGTGACTTGCATCTAAAGTTGTTTGTTGTGCCGTTAACTTGATGGACTATGGTGATTTGTTTTTGTTTCTGTTACTGTCAGATAAAGTTAAGTTCATGGCGTGAGGTTGGAGTTTATTGTCTTGCAGTTGCAGCCATCTGGCCCGGGTAGCCATAGGGACGCAGATGCTGTTCGGGCATTGTTTGCTCCTCCAAGACCCGTTTTGTTGCAAGGCGCGTTAGTTTAGTCGTTTGTTCACGCTATATGCCTGGTTCAGAAACATGTAGAGGTCTGATGGTCTGTACACTGCATGTCCAGTCGGATAATTACTGTATTAGACTACATTTGCACACCCTAATTTAACTTTATAGCACAACCGAGTTACCAATGATTCCTGCAAAGTGGACTGTTTAGTATTGGTACAGTATCTAATCCCACAATGCATGCCATTGTTACTCATGAGTTAACTGAGATTCTTCGATCCATCGAGTAAATGATGATTGCATCTGAAAACACGCTGGTATGGTCAACACCACGTATCAACAGTCTCCATCACTCAGACTGAATCCCCACCCCCTTCGGGAAAGAAACGCAGTTATCGCTTTGTTATTAAACGCCGTGCAAGCCAGATGGGGGATCACATAGCGCCTACTTTGCATGGAAGTTAAGGGTCCTGTGATGTTGCAGTTCTCTCTAGAATGGAGTTGGATTAAGGCAATATGCGCAGTATTGTTTGAAATAATTTGGACTGACGGTCTCTCCAGTCTTGAGTGCAAATGATTACTTGAGTCATTCTTGATTGGGACCATTAGTTTTGAGGCTTGGCCCTAAAAATGACAAACAGTAAAAGATGGGTTTATCTTGCAGTGCAACCGTGAACAAACTATATGTGACCTTCTCCCTGGATGTTGAGAAAACATCGTGATTGATGGATAGTACTACTTATACTTTGGTTTAGTATATAATTACCTGCACCTTCTGTCATATGAACAGCAAGACAATAAATTACATACTCTGGGTATATGATTGAAGCTGAAATACTGCAGTTTTGTCATGACCATTGTAGTGGAAAACAAACAGTGAAGGCTAATACATGATTCTGAACCCATTTACACACAGTGTAATGGATACACAATATCATTGTCATAACTTCAGTAAATGAAAAATTGGTACATACAACATATTATCTTCCACAACACACATGTTGAAATGCATCCAAGGTCAGTAGTGACACAGAGAATTATGGAGGAGGAAGGGACCCGGTCACACAGTTTTTAGAAAGTTCAGTCTGATGTCACCACATTTTCTTTATTGAAAGCAAATTACAAGCAAAAATGTCATCCTTTTAACAAGTGAACAAATTATGTTAGCTCTGTCTTTACTTCTGTATGTTTAGATATTTACCCCACTGGGCTGGTTAATGTTATACTGCTTTGTGGATGCACATTTAAATATTCACCTGAACTTGCACAAGTAGGACTGACTTGCTTGCTTCCAAAGTCTGGGCATTTGGAATTAACATGTTTACTTTTTGCGGACTTTGTGTTTTAGAAATAAGAGGAAACTGTCTGGCATGTTTGTTTTGCTTAATGCCACATGCCAGGAGCAAGAAGAGCTGGCTTGGGCACTGTCTATAGTGTAGCAGTTTGAGCCAAATCTCACCTTTTCTTTCCTGACCCAGTTGTTATGAAGTGAGAAGCCACATGAATAAGAAAGCTTCTAACTGCAGAATCGTTTTATTCTGCTGTTCTCCAAAAGATGCTTTTGGATGTCCCAGTGGGATGGTCGTTGGTTGATGTCTGCCAGCTCTAGTTGCAATCCTGTCTAGGACGTTATAGGTTGAGTCACCCAAGAATAAGGGGTGGAAAGGAGAGAGGATAGGGGGCAGGAAGTGGCTGTCAGTGGTCATGACAGAGTGGGGGGCGTCGAATGATTTCACTAAGGCCTGGCTTTTAGTGTCAACATTAACCAGCATTCCATCAGTCCTTCCTTGTAGATGTAGTGTCTTGTATTGGCTGCTGTTGTTCTGTTTCAGTGTGCTGATTTTATAGATAGCAGGGGTCAATGCTGTAGCTGCTGAGTGCCTCTGCCAGCTGTTCTGTTTCTGTATATTACCTTGTTAAACATCTATTCTGGGTTTGCCCTACATTGTCAGCTTTGGGAGATGAGTACAAAGGGTGTGGTATGCTACCTTCATAGCCTTAGTCCCATTTGTCAAAAATATTTACAATCTCAGGTCCATTGGCTTAAATCAAAAAGCAATAAAACTTGTTGAATGGAATATGTTGCTAGGTTTTGTGTAAGTTGAGGTGCAGTTGGATCCTGTCCTGTGTTTAGGTCATGACACAGTCATATAATGCTGGTTTCTCTTTCTTATAATGGAGACATTTGTAGTAAATTCAGCATCCAAGACCACAATGTTTTGTGCCCTGTGAAACTGCTACCAGGGTGGGTTTTGACAAACTCAGTGATCCAGTCCGATAGTGCTGCTGTGGTACTGTTGGAACGGCTCTTTTCTTTCTACGGTGATGGTCAGTGATAATGGAGTCTCCCCCAACCTCCTTGGCAATTCTTTCAAAACAGCCCCTTGCATATTGTCCCAGGTCTGATACACTTCACTGTTACTGGTTTCCACTTTCCTCAGGCCACAGGAGATTGGAAAGCTGTGTGTGTATGTGATGGAAAGGAGGGTTTAGTGGGTGAAATGGAGAGGAAAAAAGAATGAAGGGGAGAAAGGGTAAGTGGAGAAAAGTGTCCAAGAGACTGAAAGCAAGGAAGTGAAAGCATATAGTATGAAAGAGTGACAAAGTGATCTGTAGGAAAGAGGCCCAGGGTCAACATGTCTGTCTCCTCAGCCTTTTATGTGTCTGTGGTGTATGCTTGTATATCTTCCATCACTGAAATAATGCTTTAAATCCCCAAGCCAGCAGACGCTGCAGGCCTCTGTTGCTGGCTCCTCAATAATGGCCCCTCCATTAACAGACTTTGCCCTTGATGCCAAGGGCCTCTGTCTCTGTCATCTTCCTACAGTGTGCTCTGCTGGCAGCTTGTTTGGCCCATCATGTCTTTATTTCATGTATCTCAATCTGCTGCCTGTCTGTTGCTATAAGGTTGTGAGCAGGTCTTTATTAAGTTTTTCCATTAAATCAGTCAATTTATTGCAGACTTGTTTGTTTGATGTTTACAAGACTTTTTACTGATCATCTAAATTTATGCTGAGAAATTCCAACATCATCTGTCACCAGTGCTGTCAAGCATTACAGTAGTTATGTGTCAGTGTTAGTGTTATATTGGTATGCTCAATTTTTTTCTTTTGTTCCCCTTCTGTACAATTAATTTATGTTCCTAACAAGGATGGTGTATAGTAGTATTTACAGAAGTAGCTGTACCTTGCATGATGGTTTCCTTTATTATTGTAGAACTGATTTTTGAATGTGAAGCCAGTTTTGTTAACAGACATGGACCTCACTGAACATGTTCTCTAAAAAACAAATGGGGGGCTTAGTCACATGTAGATTTGAGTTTCCGTTGGTCTTGTAAGTGTGTATTAAATTTTCTGTTGTTGCCATTTCTAATTAGCGTATCAGAGATTCTGGGTCTGTTGTCTTGGAGTCTATGAGCTGGTTGCCCTCTCCTTTTGCTGAACACCTGACTTAGGCTTAAATTGTGCTGAAGTTGTATTATACTGACAGCTGGTGGATGGGCTAATGGCTTTGGCTACAGCGGTGCAATTTGTAGTATGTTTTTCCCCTCCAGGTTGTGGTATATGGTATGTTATGGTATAGTGCATATTGTTAAATCCCTTTCATTTAAACCTGTATGTCCTCTAATTCATCATCCTCTGCCAAACCCATGGTACTTTGTTTTATGTACATCACTTCATTTCTCTTCCAGTCCTATGTTTAGTATGTCTTTTGGCTAGTATGTCTGACCGCCTCTTCCTGGCCCCATCTCTGTGCCATCAGTTGTCCCATTGCACCACACCTATTAGCAGGCCCTCTGCCCTATCCTTGTCTCTCAAGCCCCAGCAGTCTCAGTGTCCCCGAGCCCCAGCCCCTGGCATCACCATGACTAAACCCCAGATGGTAGTTCTTTCTTTCTCCTCCCCCTAAAGGGTGGAGGCTCTCCACTATGGCTGGGTGCTTGCTGCTGCTGCTGCCTTTCTGTTTTTTTTTTTTGTTTTTTTTTTTGCAAAGCCCCCAGTGTGATTGTAAAAGAAGATTTAGTCCTATTAGATCTGGTAAATAAGCGAGAGCAACCTGCCTCAGAGCACGTCCTTGTTTCTGTTGTCTAGAAAGCAAATGGATTAACAGGGGGCTTAAGTGCTGCTCCTTCATGGCCCAATTTAAGCCGAACACACTCTTTCTGATTCCTAGTTTTTGTTGATTATAAGTGGAGATAAGTGTAGCTTAATTTCTGTTCTCAGGAAGGCCTAAGTGAAGGGTCTTCAATGCAAGGTAAAGGGTGGTTGTAATAATGATGCCTGGCAGGGAATCACTTGAAAAGCAAAAGCTGGAATTGAGCAAGTACATGCTGATTTAGATGTCAACACTTTCCAATGGTTGGTCACATAAATCACTAATGTGTGTAACTTTAACCTTATGCTGGCTTGCTCAATCTTAGGCTTGAGCACAAGCTTAATCTAATAAAAATGACAGAATCTCATCTCTGATCTGCACAAGTAACTCAACCCTTGCGTCGCGTTGCTTTCTTATTCTCGGTTCCACCCACTGACACATCCCCAGCTTAGCCCTTCTTACTGCCTCACAGACACCCACCTCTGACACTCTCGCCTCCAGATAAGATCAAAACCTTCAAAACTTTTCACATTCTGTAAGTACCCCTTGAAGATCAAGAAGCTTTCCCTTTGCATGTCTCTTTTAATGTCCTTTCTTGAAACCATTGCAAGGGGCGGGGGGGCTTTGTAAGGGGCTGCTGCCCCTCCCCCAGTTGTGATTGACAAGTGAGGGCAGCAGTACATGCATCAGATGGTTTCACATGGGGAGTGTGTGCACAGAGGGGGAGGTACAGGGGCACATACACAGGGGTTGGTGTTAGCCAGCTCTATTGTTGGAACTCCCCATGGTTCCCTCTTTCTGTCTCCAGTCTGGGGCGGCATCCCTCCACTGTTGGTTGTTTGGTTGGTCAGTCACTCTGTCATTGCATCTACATAGGAGAGATGAGAAGGAAAGCCAAATGATGTGATGAGAACCGGACCAAAACAAGCCTCATCACTTTTAATGACACAAAACTTCCAGGAGTTACAGCCAAGTTAGAGTTTGAGGAAGTAATAAAGAGGCAGATTTAGTTTAGAATGTGCAGCTTTTTGTCCATACAGAACATAAATAGTGTGAACAATGTGATGTGGGTGTCAACTGAAAACTTTTTGAGTGTTGTGTTTTGAGTTGTCTGAAAGCTGGGCCAAATGGGCAAATAAAAGGGTGTGGATCTCTGTGGCATTGGGGGTGCAGAGTAGAACACATTTGGCTGACGACAGCAGTTGCCGAAGGCCATAGACTAAAATGAAGGTACATTCTTATCTGTTTTTCTTGATGTCCCCTTAGGCTTTATCTTTCAAAATACTAACCAGTGTCTAAACATGCAGGCTCAACCATATCTGTTGCTGTCAGACTCATTATGCTATATTACAAAAATATTAAGTCTACGTTGGAGTTTAGACTTAGAAAACCCTCCTGTGTGTATAAACAGTGCCAGGGGATCCCGGGTCATCATGTTAGTACCAGTATGGGGATGAAATACAATGCAGTAATAGTCGTTTGACAAAAAGACCTGTGAAGGATTATGACATAAACAAGATTTTATGTCTTTGTAGATTTGTCATCCTGTCAATCAATTTATCTCTGAACCCAGCACGATATCATTTAGGGAAGGGCAAGAAAATGCAGTTTCTATCAGCACAGAGGACTACATTGCTGTACAAGAAACACAAAATGAGAAAGAAACTGAATACACAAAACATGAGACAAAGAAAAGGTGCTAAAAAAAGGTAAAAAAAAAAAAGCTAGGTCTATTGAAATTTAGGAGCACTGTCATATGTCACATTCAGGTTTCTTACAAATGGTTAACAGTAAGTCAAGAACACTGCCATCTGGAAATCCATGGGAATCAACAGGTCTGAACACCAAAATAGTAGCTTTTCTTTCATTAAAATTAGAATGTGTCATCCAGGTATTACAGTCCTTTAGAGTGACCAAGTGGTGAAGCTCCACTGACAAAATAGTATGATTTTAAAAGTATAGAAATTAATTTTCCAGTTCACACTAATTCATGATGGATGTCCGCTAACATAACCTGCCATAATTTGCTTTAGTCATCAAAATTCAATTTTGGAATGGAGTTTCATTTCACAACTGTGGTTTTTAGAACAATGTTTTTCTTCTTAATTTTAATCTGTTAATGTGTGTACGTGCACATCCATGTGTGTGCATGCCTGATCAAAGAACTGAGCCCTTTGGATGTCAGCTAAAGCAGGAAGCTCTATTTTATATGAGGAAGTTGATGATGTGGTTTCCTCATGGTCAGCAGTTGACGTAGTGAGAGGCGCTATGCCACTGGGTGGCCTTCCATCTCCTGTAGTTAATGATCCTCTCCCACAGCTTGACCAATGAACTCTGGTCGTGTGAAGGTGTTCTATCTGTGTGGAGAGAACATTGCTCAGGGAGATATGTCCAATGTCCATCCTACTCATCCCCCACTGTCTCCCCCTTCACACAGCCTAGCCCCCCCAGTCCCACTTGGCCATGACATTGGCGCTATAATGAAATGCAGTTGTCAAAGTTAAACCTGACATTATAATTGTGTAGTATATCAGTGTTGCTTTGTCCCTTCATGACACTCATTCATAGTTATAGTATCTGTAGTTCTTCCTGTTCACATGATCTCATGAGCAAATGGTGTCCACACCTTGAGGCACTAACTAGCAGATTGTGTCAGTATGTTATTTACAGCAGGTGATGTGTACCCAACTTTTCACCTTGAGTTGTATTGTAACTGTATATTGTGAACCACTGTTTAGGAGAAGTAACAACAAATGCCAGAGTTGATGTAGCAGTCAGATGTGTTGGCGGCAAGTCAAACATGTTGATGCTTTTTCTCTGATGATCTGATGAGCAGTACATCCTCAGGATGTGAAGGCGTTTTCCTGTGGTGTTATGGCTGTATGGCTCATGTTTGTCATGTGGCAGGAGGTGGTTATGTGTGGGGGTAGAGGGTGTTGTCAGATGATGGCTCCTGGAGGAACCATGTGTGAGATGAAAGTGGGGGTGGGGAAGGAAGAAATAAAGAAGCAAAAGAGAGGAAGAGAGGAGCCTTTACACAACAAACAGGCTGCCCCCCTCCCCCTGCAGCAAACCCAACACACGTCCTCCAACTGCTGGTGATATAGACCCCGGAGGAGCTGTTAACGGCAGTGGCATGGAAAGCATCTTCTGTGAGTGCAGTCAGAGAGGCCAACCCCCTGATACTACAAGCTCTCTGGAACCTTGGAGCTGCTGATGTGAACACTCCAGCACTGCTTATCAAAAGCCTTTCTTTTACAGCATGAATTGGCAAGACAGGCGCTTACTCTCATTTTATCTCAGTTTTTCTCTCCCTCTGTTGATATGGATTGGGACACATCATGGGGCCATTAGTGTCCACTGTGAAATTCACATTTCACTTTATCTGCAAATGCAGATGGTCTCCCCTCCCTTGACGACCATTGGTTGTCTGAATTTTAAAGTCCAGTCCTACTCCCTCCTTGGATGCTTCGTTTCTTGTCTTATATCAGTCCCCATTTTGTCCTCCCTTTGGGTCCTTCTTTGCACTGCATCATTATCTACAGAGCAAAATCTTTAGAACAGTGACTGAGGAGAACTTAATTACTTAATGTGGAAATGTGTGGCTTGGTTTTTTTTCCGTATCTGGACTTTTTCCATATACTGAGGAAATCTGAAATAGTTTAGAAGACATTTTTTCCAGTTGCACCCACTCATCATAGCTTAGCAGGTGGAATCATGTAGGCCTACAAGTATTTGTCAACCTGAGTGTGGTAATATACACTCACTGACCACTTTATCAGGCACACCATGTACAATTGAGGTGTACACTGTAATGTGGCCAGAGATGTTAACAAAGATTTTATTCAGTGTTAAAACTTTAAGAGAAGAGGTGCAATGAAAATAACAACAAGTGTTACTATTACTATAAAACAAGTATTAGGATTTTATTTATTTATTTTTAATAGAAAAACTATTTAGATAATACTAATGTCTAAATTACGGGGAATTGCTCACCAGGAATTATGGCTCTTTTGTATAAATCTTTGAGTGGCTTTGCTTTCCCCTTGTACCAAAAGGGTTCATTAATATACCTTTTAGAACCTAATAATTTAATACACATAATTTGGGTGTAGAGCTGCATGAGTTTGGCCAAAAATAAAATTCTGGAGTTTTTTTTCCTGCTTAAAAACTAAATTTTTGATTTGTGATTTTGATATTTGGGTAAAACGGCAAAAGACAACAGAAGTCAGCATGTCATTTTCATGAGCAGCCTGCAATGCAAGGCACTGCTCCCTACCTCAAATCTGTGATGTTATCATGGAATCCCCCAAAAGTCTGTGATGGTCCCACACAAGCTAAACTAAAACATGTCAGTGACAGGCATCAGTCGTGCGTGTGTGGACCACTTAAGATGAGTGATCCTCTATTCTGTTTAAATTGAGGGATCAGTGCATAGAAGAGACCGACTCAGGACATGCTGGAGGGATTATATCTCTGGGCTGGCCTGGGAACGCCTCAGGATTCTCCCAGAGCTGGTGGATGTGGCTGGGGAGAGGGCTGTCTGGGCTACTCTGCTGAGGCTGCTCCCCCTGAGACCTGGACCCAGATCGGGAAAAAAAAACAGTAGGGTATGGATTCATGTCTGGACAACATAAGATAAGTGATCCCCATGCAGTTATATTTGAATTGGAGGGTCCGTGCACGGACCACGGCTCACATTCGTATCACTACTGCGAGCCTATCACAGATTTAAGGTCCGTGGTCATGAGATAGACTTCTGTGAAAGACTACTCTCACAGTTAAGAGGATGAGCTTATGGTAGCCCAGAGGCACATGGCTTGGAGACTCGAGAGAGATGAAATCAATTTAACAAGTTCCCTATTTTAAAAATCATCCTAATTAAAAAAAATCCAATTTCGATTTAAAATGGATTAATTTTGCAGCCCTACTCGGGTGCATCCAAGTTATCTTTTTTGCTTAAGAAGGTTCCTGACTTGGTGAAATAACCTGGAAGTGTCTGAGTTTCAGCCATTTAAAGAATTGTCCAGAATCTATAAATGCAAAGGAAAGGAGCTTTAGTACTTCCTTTAGTGTCTCCTTTAGCAGAGGATACTTTGGATCTTTTGCCTATTGAGAGGAAAGAATGCTATCCCACAATTCACTGCAGTGGCAAACTTTGTCCGATTCAACTGTTGTTAAATATAATCACCATGACAGACAGGGCTCAACTTTTTCTAAGTTATATCTTTATAATTATCTTGCATAGATTTAGTTTAGGCTTTTTTAAAAATATATATTATTTTTTGGATAGAATTGTAAGATATAAGATCCCTGGCGACAAATATGAGACTGACTGATTGGTAGCATAGCTGTAGCTTTTAGGTATTTAGGCCGATATCTGTTCCAATATTGGTAACAAAATCACATTTTACTGCACTGTCAGTGTTAACATCTCGCACAAAACATTGAAAGAAAGTTTTACATGGATATTAATATTCAGATTCACCTTTTACTATTTTCAGGAGAGTCCTGTCGGTTTGTATTCATGTCATGGATGTTTGGAGAAACGATTTAAGGTGCTGATAAGATAACCTCATTGTTGCAGGAATAAAAAGGATGATTGTATTATAAAAAACAACAACAACCCTTTCAAGTGTATGTGGCTAGTCATTGTCAACATTCAGAACCAAACTTAATTGTGTATTGTACGATAAAGAGTCTAGCTAATCTTTCATCAACAAAAGACTAGGTGTTTTTACAGAGCCTTATTAGAATGGCAGTAGTAGTCGTCTACTTTTAAGTTGTTTCTGGTAGAAACTGTATACATATATGACTAAATTGTGCCATGTCTTTCTTATCTGAATAAAATGTATTTCGGAAAATCCCTGCCAGTTACAGTTTTAGTGCTATCACGAGTCTTAACTACTGCAACAGGGCTAACAACTGGTTAGAGAGGTTAGTATGCAGAGGGAGAGAGAGTAAAGAAAGGAAATACAGAGAGGAAAATGGCAGGGTGGAGAGTGGGGTGTTGTCACAGGAATAATAGAATACCTTAGAGGCCCTCATTGACACTGCAGTCCACACAATTTTCCTCTTTTCACAAAAGAACAAAATTGTGTGGAAGAGACGCATAAGAGGTTAAGCCAGTGAAAGAAGCATAGTGAAGAAATAGCAGAGACATTGGGTGGGAGAAGTGGCAAATACCTTGGGGGTGAATTGCTGATTGCTGGGCAGGCCTACATAATGGCTGAGGTGATGACACACCTTTTGACTAAGCCTTGACTCGCCCACCAATCTTTGTCCTGCTGTGTTTGTATGCTATATACATAGCACATACATAGCACTCAAAGCAGTAGCCATGTGATAAATTTGACAGCTTAGATACTTGATTTATACACTTTATATCATGTCCACCTTCCTTATCTTTGTGTCCCATTGATCATTAATGTGAAGCAGCCAAAGTTCTGCACTTTGTTTATTCTAACAAGGCACATGTGAGTCAGTGTCGGTAAAGGTTTTTGTTTTTGTCGAGTGTTTGCCAGAGCTATGTCCTTGTGGTATGTAAGTCTGTCCACTGCTTTTAATGTGTATGTGCCTATAAAGGAGAAAGGTTCCCACAGGACTTTCCCAGCTGCAGTGGAGTGTCCCTTGCAGTCCTTCGTCAAGCTGAGTGTTTGTTAGCACCAGGCCACATAGGGATTGACCGGCTGGATGGATGGCTGAAGAAAGGGCACGCACAACACATTAATTCCCCTTCTCTCTGCCATCTGAGATGTTGTATGGCACTTCAAAGGTGGAGCTGGGTGGTGTTAATCCAGAGGCTGCCCTGCTCAACTTGGCCATAGCACGCTTTCTCTCCTCTGCTGTGCTTTTCTCAACTCTCCTCTTTCCCTCTTGGCCCCCAGCTTTTTCAAAGTGTGATCAAAGTGCAGTTTGTCCCTGATGGATGGGCTCACTCTGGCTCGGAGGCTGGCTGATAGGGGACCAGGAAGTGTGGGGAAGCGTGACACAAGATCTCTTGGCATCCCATTCACATGCACTTGTATTCTAAAATATACACACACTCTCTTCCTTTTATACTTTATCAAAGCACGTAGCTCTGACACAGATTTCCATCTGGGTTACATACTGCTTGTACAAGACGAGCCATGACACATGTGTTTGGTAAAATTGAATTCAGATGCTTTGTGTTTAAAGCAAAGCCTCCTTTTCTTCTCGAAGATACAATTTGAGAGATAAGTGTGCTGCACAAGTGTCAACACCGGGCAGTTGGTGTGAAAACATCATGTGCATTTATTTCTGCCTTGTCCTTTTCGCTTGGTGATATTCATGTCTCATATGCATTTTATGTTGCATCCGCAACCCCGGTAATGTGGGACAAAGATCTAGGTGATTTATCACACATAGTAATAAGATCTCTGTGCTCTATGTCAGAAATACTGAGAGAAGAGATAATGAGTCTGAAACCACCCTGCAGCAGTAGTTGTACAAAAATCTTGGATGGCTAAAAACTTTATTCACAGTGAATGTTTTTTTTCTTGAAGTTTCAATTCCATAGGTAAAAGTTACTGATTTTTACTTTCAGTCATTTCATCTTCTACATCACTGACGTGCCAGACAGTTTGATGGCATTATTATAAACATGGCCCTATGAATAATTCTAATTCTGGATTTATTTTCATTCCTCTTGTTAAAGCTTTGTTTTTCAAATATTCTTAAAATTCGCCTTAATTTTTCTCATTTGACATCATTGATACACACATGCTCATACAACTTCATGCACCATGCTTACCTTGAGTTATGAGACTGATATATATCTCACCAAACTGGCTTCTGTTAAAAGCACGAGTAAAACAAAGTTTGCCCCATCCTCTCTTCTTCTTTTACGTCAAGCAGAAACATCCATCTCATCCTGTTTTTCAACTTCTTTCTCAACCTTCACTCTGTCCCTGCCCTTCTGTTTCTAATCGCACTGACTTGTTGGCTCCTGGCTTCCTTCGTTCTCTGAGGCCATGAGGTGTGTATGCTGACTTTTTGTGACCCCTGAGCTTCACTGAAAGCTGAAAAAGGGTTCCCTAGGAGAAGCAGATAAGGAGGAGACAAGTGAGTGCACAGTCATAAAATGTGCTTCCTTGTCCTTGAGAAAATGTTGAGGAAAAGTTTTTATTTGATTTGTTATGTTGTTTTTCTGTAGAGGATGAAGGGTACAAGTAACAGACAAAATAATGTAGTATGTGCGAGAAAAAAGAGACAGAGTGAGTTTAGATTTGTTTATGGTAAGAGGGTGCCTGTAGTAGTCAGCTGCAAGTAGTCATGTTTTCTGGAGAGTGACTGGTTGAGGTTGAGCCTGAAGGGACTGTTTTGCATCCTATAAACGGGGCTAAAGTGAAATGGACACTTGGCTGATGGAATACTTTTCATTTGCATTTCTGCCCTCACAGCCTCCTGTTCTTCCTCTCTGCTTCTTTCTGCTTTTGGGTATCCCTGGAAGGAGTGGTGCATGCTGGGAAGCCGTGTGGGGTGCTGTACCATGGTTGGTCAGCAGAGTAGAGGAGGGGGAACGACTGCATTGGAGCTGTAGGCCCCTACTGCCTGCCATCTCTCCTTGGTGCTTTCAGGTCTTTTAGAGTTTGCTCTGCCGGTTACTGCCGCTTCATAAAACCCCAATGGCTGAAACACAATACCAGGCAGTGGAGAGGTCATGGCTCAACTTGAACCACGGCTCTAACCAACCAACCACCGGCAAACTAAGAAGCACTGATCAGACAACTTGCCAGTTCTAATCATCCCCCCTGCTGTCCACCTCTTCCTGCTTACCCCTGGCTGATAACAACACACCATAGCATGTGTGCCAATTAGAGATCAGCTTCAGCATGTCTTTTGATGTGTAATCTCATAGCTGAGATACCCACGTAATTGTCCTATACTATGGCATTTTGTTTTGTTATTCTTGGTTTTACTGTCGTACGACTGATGCAGTGTGCTCTATTTGTGTCTCAGAACCATCTGTTTCTCAGGCCTGTTAAGTAATGTACCTTGAGTTTTTGTTGTTTTTTTTTTGTTCTGCATCATCTGACACTGTTTTCCACTGTTTCCTCTAGGAGCTGGAGAAAGCCCTGTCAGAGCAAGACTTGGACTTCCTCGGGGATCTCATCGCTTGTTTGTTGCAGGGATGTTACCAGCGCACTGACATCACGTAAGTGTAGCATACCAAGAAGACTGAGCATAATCATAAATCTATTGAAACCTCGTAGATATGTGAACGTAAACATTAAGTTTGAAGATTTTATAAAACTGTCAAAGCTGAATACCTTGTTTTTCCAAGATGTGACAATTATGGTATTACAGTGTTGTTTTGTGTAGATTGGTTTATTGTCTGATTATAGAATGACTTTAGTTAGAGATGCAAGACTATCAAGAAAAGCACATAAAGCTGTGCTGAAAGGTGGTTACTCGGTCATTAAATCTAATGCCATGTCCACACGAAACCTTTTCCTATCCAATCTTTTTCTGTCATTTTCAAAAACGTGCTCTGTAAACATGGAGTCGTGTCAGGAAATGTCTGCGTCCACACGAAACCACTGAAAATGATATACAAATACCAAGCCTGTATGTGACATTGTAATGCTCTTGCAAAAAATGGAGACGCAGACATGGAGCACTTGCATAAAGTTTGCTTGGTTCTACTCTGTCTGATCCAATATTACTCTTGGTTGCCCTTCTGGTTGTCCCTCTCTGTGGTAGATCTAAGAGCATGTAATGAATATTGTTAACCATGGTTGTTAGTTGCTCATTGTAATGAAAGAGTAGGCGAAGATTTTGATTCAGTATTTCAAATAAGTTCAATAGCTGTTGTAACACGGCCGCCGTAGTTGTTATCAAGGGAGAAAATTGCATGTTCTATGTTTAACATATTTCAAGACCAGGGATGTAAGCATATCTTATATCTATTTAAAATAATTGTTGGGCAATTAGCTTTTACTTAAACAGTTAAGAGGAGATAGACTGGAAAACTCCCTTGGTGTATTAAGTATCTTGGCAGTTTTTGGATTTTTGGGAAAGGTGTTATAATAGATGGTTTCCAGATTGTACATTTTGGACATGTGTGGACAAGTTCAGTGAAGACCTTAGGACTAGCGGCCTTCCTTACATTTATTCAGGCCATCAGGACAAATTGGGTCAAGCCCATGTGTTATAGCAACAATTAGCCATGCATATGCAGATTTGCTCCAAGATTTAAGTAAGCAACTAGGGAAAGTCCCTGTTGGAATACACAGCAGGAAGTAGGAACAGTGTGAAATGAAATTGTGCAGTTCAGTGTTAAATGGGTTATCGAATCCATGAATTGCCGGTGGCTCATCTTAATCTTTGTATCCAATCTGCAAAGCTTCAATGAAATGCTCACTGGCACTACAGCATTTGGTGAAGTTTGCCACTTGGGGACAACACCATAGTATTCATCGTGTCCTTTCTGCTGGAAGCTATAAAAATTCAAAAATATCACAAATATAAGTCTGAAAAATTCCTCAAACATCTCCATTGTCCACATCACTGCATCTTTGACGTATAACTTGACTCCTTTTGTATTAAGGATGGAAGTTAAAACAATTAAAGAACACAACACATATACTTGTTAAGTTACATACTGTAAAACATCCCAGACAAATCACAGCAGGCACAGTCTCTATGATTAAACTACTAAACACGTGCTTTGTAAGTGATGAGGCTTAAGTGTTGTATTAAAACGATCCATTCATATCGTCTATCTTTACTGATACTGAGAGTTGAATGAAACGTAAGAGCCACAGTGGCAAAGAATCAGGAAATTGTATTCATCTGATTGATTTGAAGCTGCCAAGACAAAACAAGTATTTCCACCCCCAGTGCTTAACACAGCCATCACACCCAGGAGTCTTCTTAGGAAGTCTGAGTCACCAGCACCGTGACTCACTGAGGAGTCAGAATTTACTCACCATATGGTAAGTCTGTGGTGAAGTCATGACCTGCCAGCACTGGATACATGACAGTAATATAGCTACTGAAACTGATTTCTCTCCTGCAATCAAATATTTGGGGAAAATGAGTGTCTGTCTTAAGTTTATTTGTTCACAGATGTCTTTTATCTCTAATGGGGCTTTCCCTTCACACTCCTCCCACTCTAACCCATCATCATCAAGTGGTATACAGTGATCCTATAATAGTAAGCTTAGTGAGCTGGTTAGCAGAGAGGCGAGAATGATCCAGTTTTTCCACCCTGGCTGTTGGTAACAGGAGCACAACCTGCTTTATTGGACTGGACAGGCACTGGCATCCTGGGGGTGGCTGCTCAGCGCTGGCCTTTCACAGAGCTGCCCTTTTCATCCGCACGCGTTAAACGCTCTGCCGGAGCGGGGGATAGGAGGGAGGGAGGATGTTGGAGAAAACGAGGGACAGAAAGGAGGAGAGAGATGGGGAATTGAGGAGGGGGCAGCCTGCAGCTGTGTGAAAAGTGCTCACTGGTCTTTCAAGATAAGCCATTTTTTTTCTGTGCCTCTTTCTCTGCGCTGTTGCATAGATGCTCACCCCTGCCCCAAGCCCTTGTTCTGTTCAGCAGAGTTGGAACTGAAAGGTACAGATTAATCGGCCTGGCCTGAACCGGAACCAACATTTATTTGCCAGCTCCCAATCATAGCTGAGATACAGCCCCACTCCCTTTCAAGAGCTCCCTTTTCAGACACACTTCCACTATTTCTGTAACCAGTATTGTACTTTCAACTGTTTATTTTGTTTTGTAGGTATCATGAGAGAGCGTACTAGACAGTACTGAAATTTGTGGGTCTTTTGCTTCACAGTGTGTACTTTAAATGAAATAACATTATTTGTTACTTATCCTTAATAACTTGAAAAAAAAAAGTCTTGTAAACATATTGTAAAGAAGGTTTAATTCAGTGGATTAAAAAGCCACATAAGGACATAAGAGGGTCAGATGATAATCATAAGGCACTGAGAGTACATAGATTTTTAGTTTCAGGTTTTTTCTTTTCTCTGCATGACAAAATATCCTATGTTTTGATGTTTTCTCACCCTTGGAAGTCATACATTGGTGTGTTTTTGAAACAAACGTGCAGCTTACCTTTCTTTGTTTTGTCCGGGTCTCTTGCTTTGCCCTTCAGGCCTGACAAATTTAGCAGTTTCCTGGACGACATCATCAGCTACCGATGGGAACTGGAAGAAGGGAAACCCAACCCACTCAGAGATGGATCCTTTGAGACTCTCCCTCCTCGTACTCAGGTGGAACTCCTGCACCGCCTCTGTGACTACCGTATGGATGCTGCTGATGTTTTTGACCTGCTTAAGGTACACCTCCCATGGGGATCAGTTACCAGAAGTGGGATATTTTTAATTTTCATGCAAATATTCCATGTAAACAATGTCATTGTGAGCAGTTGTAAAATAGAACTGGAGCTGAAGGTTTTGTCCCAACGCTAGTGAAGCTATATTAGCTAATAAAAGAAATAATGCATGAGTGATCTTTATTCAAGAACTGCATGTTTGTGGTCTTTGTTTTTGTGTTTGGGGCTTAAAGTACATTAAATAGAAGAACTGAAGAGTATACCAGATTTTATCACATAATGGAGAGTTTTTATTATTGCCAGATTTTCATTTTTGTTGCCACTTGAACGTGCACCAGAAATGCCTGAAGTCAGAGGGAAATTAC
The DNA here is from genome assembly GCA_030068375.1 of Ostorhinchus rueppellii. Lineage (NCBI taxonomy): Eukaryota > Metazoa > Chordata > Actinopteri > Kurtiformes > Apogonidae > Ostorhinchus > Ostorhinchus rueppellii. Next base: position 3,503,935 of record JAQQZY010000024.1, on the reverse strand, counting down.
AGGCACTTAATCTTATCATTGCACCTGACAAAGATAACCTCTTAACCTCTTGGACATTAACTCATTATTGGTAAAAACACGCACTGGCCTACAGTTAGGTGTGACTAATAGTAACCTGACAGCTTTACTGCCTTGCTGTTTGTCAGTTTATAACTCTCCTGTAATATTTTTCCATCATTTTCCAATGACATAAGATTCTTTAAAACAATGTGTGAGGTGAAATTTATGAATGCGCTTAATTAAGTTACTGCAAGTGTTTTATTTCTGTGTATGACTCACAGTGGTAGTAGGCACAAATGACTGAATGACATCATCCAGTATTACCTGATGATTTAAAAAAACAAAACAAAAAAAACAACATAACACATACTTGAAAATGTGTTGTCCCTCCCCCACCCCTACCTCCACCCCCACCAGGGACTGGATGCTGACAGTCTGAGGGTGGAACCTCTGGGGCAAGATGGAAATGGAGCCCTCTACTGGTATTTTTATGGCACTCGTATGTATAAAGAAGAGCCAGTCAAAAGAAAAGCTGAGAGAAACAGGTAAATACCATTGGGTTCTGCATTGTCTTTCTGTCCTGTACAATAACTTGTCATCGTGTTTTCTAACTAGTAGTAAGTGGTGCTTTGACAGCTGTTTACACGTCCTTTAAAGGATAATTATAGAGCCCTGTTGTTGCTAATTACCCTTGTTAAAAGGCTGTAATTTTAAAGAGTTCCTTCTGTTTCATGTTGTTCCTCCAACAGCGAAAGCCCTGACCTGACTTTGCCAGAGAAAAAGAAAAGAGGGCGACCACCAAAGAAGAAAAGGTTGGAAGACCCTCGGCTAAGGTTAAAGAACATTTTTGTTTGTTGTCAGTTCCAGAAGTCTATTTCAGAGAATTGCTGACGTGAAACAAAGAGCTGTACAGGTGTTAAACAGATGGACTGCTTATGTCAGAAGAATGCAGGCGTTTAACTGGCACAGCAACCCTCATGCTGTGTTTGTTGGCAACGTTCTTATCTGTAAAGTGCAAAAAGGTTTGAGATTTGAGTTTAACATTTTTACAGTAGCCATCTCTTCCGCTGATAACAGCTGAGGATGGTTCTTCAACGCTCGTGAAGAATTGCTCACATATGCTCAGCACTTGTTGGTTACAGCTGATCCCAAGAGGTCTCTGCCGAGTTTAGGTCCAGCAACAGTGGAGGCCAGGTCATGTGACAGCACTCCATCACTGTCCTCATTGGCCAGAGAGCTCCTATATAGCCTGGGGGTGTGTTTTGCAACAGTGTCCTGTTGAAAAAACAAATGATGGTCTCACTAAGCACACGCCAGATGGAATGGTGTGGTAGCCATGTTAGGTTAAATGGGCCTTGAATTCTGAATACATTATAGACAGTGGCCTTCCTTATGCAGATACCAGGTCACCTTCTCTGCAGCTCATGAAAAAGTTTATTTTTTTTCTTTTCTTGTTGATGTTCCACCTTGGAGCTGTTTGACCATAAGCATTTGATTCATGCGTTTTCTGTGTAACAGCTGGTGCATGGTTGTGTCTGCTACTTGATCTCCCAAGAGCATTCTCCTCTGAGGTGCTGTTAATTGTTGATATCTGTCACCAGAAACGGAGGATAATGCTTGGTCAAAGATCCGGTTTCTGGAGAAAAAGTGTTAAATTATTAGGATTGATTGACCCTCATGTGTTAAATGACAGGGTTCCCGCAAGGTCTTAAAAAGTCTTGAATATACAAATCTGCATTTAATACCTTTAGAAATTCTTTAAAAGGTATTAAATTTGATATGGTAGGTCTTAAATTATGTCGACATAAACTTGTTTGCTGTATTGTGTTTGAATGTGTCGGGAAATGTCCTAGTTGCAAAGAAATAAACGTTGGTTGACTCAGTTCCACCCGTTGCAACCCGACAGTTTATATTGAAAAAATTAGGAACCAATTATCGCTAACTTTGCAGAACATTCAGCCCAACATACGCGCAGCTGTTAGTCACACCACATCGCCCGAGAAAGCTGACTTTGGAACTTTAAGGGATGGCTTGCAAGTGAAAAGTAAGCATCGGGAAGTGCAAATGTAAGAATGCCTGGTTGGAGGAAAAAATATTCTCAACCTGGTTGAAAGTAGAGAAGATATCATTTCAACTCAGAGCCATGGCAATCAAGACATTGGAATAAATAAATATGTTTTCCTAAATTGAAGGAGTCATGAATTTTTGCCAGTTTGGCTGTGTAATAGGGTGCAAAATGGGCGTTAAATTCAGTTCTAAGCAGTCTTAAAAGGGGCTTAAAAAGTCTTACATTTAACTTGTAGAAACTTTGTAGGAACCTTGACATGAGCAACGGACGGTGCTTTTTAAAATAAAACACATTTTGCTTTGTTTACACATTGTTTGCTTAATACTAATTCAATTTTGTTTTTTATTGTTTTGGTATTGTCTAAAACACAGGTGTCAAACATGCGGCCCAAGGGCCAAATCCAGGCCACCAAAGGGTACAATCTGGCCCCTGGGATGAATTAATGAAATGCAAAAATTACGCTGAAGATATTAATAGTCAAATAATTTTTGGTCAATTTTTTTTCCACAGTCATTTTTACTCAATTTTTCATTAAACAAAAAAGAAAACTTCACATTAACAACAGGTAAAACAAAAACAAATACAGGTACTCCTCTGTTTGAAGCAGGTAATCTATACATGATGAAGCATATTATATGCATTACATACAA